>SKCR01036837.1:0-360150 GCA_019454045.1 Zanthoxylum bungeanum | reverse complement strand
CGTCTGCTTATATTATTGTGTCACAGAATGTATGGCATGGAGGTTAGGACATGTTAATTATGATACCATGCGTAAATTAATTAACATGGACCTTATACCTAAAATTGCAATTGATAGCCAACATAAGTGTGAAGCATGTGTTGAAGCAAAAATGCATAGAACATCATTTCATTCTATAGAACGCAGTTCTGAACCTCTAGAACTTGTACATACCGATGTATGTGACTTGAATATTGTACAAACAAGAGGCGGTAAAAAGTACTTTGTCATTTTTATCGATGATAGCACAAGATTCTGCTATGTGTACCTGCTGAGAAGCAAAGCAGAAGCTATTGAGAGCTTTGTACACTATAAGAGCGAAGTTGAAAATCAACTTGGCAAGAAAATCAAAAGAATCAGGAGTGATAGAGGTGGTGAATATGTTTCACCATTCGATGAATATTGTTCTGTGCACGGAATTATTCACGAAACCACTGCTCCCTATTCTCCTCAACAGAACGGAATTGCGGAGCGCAAAAACTTAACGTTGAAGGAAATGATGAATGCCATGTTGACAAGTTCGGGTCTACCCCAGAACTTGTGGGGGGAAGCCTTGCTTTCCGCGAACTACGTTCTGAACAAGCTTCCTCACAGAAGACTGGACAAGACACCATATGAATTGTGGAAAAGTTTCGTACCTTCCTACAAATACCTTAAAGTGTGGGGGTGTCTTGCCAAAGTAATGGTTCCTAAACCTAAGAAGGTTAGAATAGGACCCAAAACTGTTGACTGTATATTCATTGGATATGCTCATAACAGTAGTGCGTATCGATTCTTGGTACACAAGTCGGAGATTCCTGACATCAATCCAATATGATAATTGAGTCAAGGAATGCGATATTTTTTGAGGAGACGTTTCCTTGTAAGGAAAGACTAATAACTGGGTCTCTCAAAAGGACATCTGACACTGTCAATGATAGTGATCAGGTTGACTTGGAATCAGATCAACGTGTAAATGCTGAGACAATCGAGCCTAGACGTAGCAAAAGAGCTAGAACATCTAAGTCGTTTGGTCCCGATTTTCTGACATACTTGTTAGAAAATGAGCCTCAAAGCTATAAAGAAGCTATGGCTTCTCCGGAGGCACCTCTTTGGAAAGAGGCTATTAACAGTGAAATTGATTCGATCCTACAGAACCATACTTGGGAGTTGGTTGATCTTCCACCAGGTTGTAAGCCGCTGGGCTACAAATTGATATTCAAAAGGAAGATGAAAACGGATGGATCAATAGATAAGTATAAGGCAAGACTTGTCATAAAAGGTTATAGACAAAAGGAAGGCCTTGATTACTTTGACACCTATTCACCAGTGACTCGCATCACATCGATAAGAATGCTCATAGCCATAACAGCTATATTTGGTCTTGAAATACATCAAATGGATGTAAAGACGGCATTCTTGAATGGTGAATTGGATGAAGAGATTTACATGGAACAACCAGAAGGGTTTAGTGTTCCTGGACAAGAACAGAAGGTGTGCAAACTTGTAAAATCCTTGTACGGATTAAAACAAGCACCGAAACAATGGCATGAGAAATTTGACAAAGAAATGTTGTCAAATGGGTTCAAAACCAATGAGTGTGATAAGTGTGTGTACACCAAATCAACTCAGAAAGGATATGTCATTTTGTGTCTCTATGTAGACGATATGCTAATAATTGGTAGTAATCATGAAATGATTCAGTCTACCAAAAACGTGTTATCCAGCAGATTTGATATGAAAGATATGGGGATAGCTGATGTGATCCTAGGAATAAAGATTTCTAGGACATCAGACGGATATATATTATCACAGACTCATTATATTGAGAAGATACTCGATAAATATATCAAAGGGGATCTAAATGTGGCTAGAACCCCTGTAGACCTAACTCTTCATTTATCAAAGAATACTGGTTCAAGCATATCGAAACTAGAGTATTCGAGAATCATCGGAAGTCTGATGTATCTCACGAATTGCACACGACCTGATATCGCTCAAGCTGTGAATCGGCTTAGCAGATATACGAGCAATCCAGGACACAACCACTGGAAAGCCATAGTAAGAGTTTTGAGGTATCTGAGAGAAACTTCAAAATATGGGCTACATTACGAGAGATATCCTGCTGTACTAGAGGGTTACAGCGATGCTAACTGGATATCTGATACGGTGGATTCCAAATCCACGAGTGGATTTGTTTTCACACTTGGTAATGCAGCCGTGTCATGGAAATCCTCGAGGCAAACGTGTATTGCCCGGTCTACTATGGAATCGGAATTCATAGCGTTAGACAAAACAGCGGAAGAAGCAGAATGGCTTAGAAACTTCCTGGAGGATATCCTAGTTGGCCCAAACCGGTGCCAGCAATAAGCATACATTGTGACAGCCAATCGGCTATTGGGAGAGCCCAAAATACAATGTATAATGGTAAGTCTCGACACATACGTCGGAGACATAATACCATACGTCAACTGCTCTCAAGTGGCATAATAACGATTGATTATGTCAGGTCGAAGGAAAACCTAGCGGATCCACTAACTAAAGGTTTACCTCGAGAGCAAGTTGAGAAGTCATCGAGGGGAATGGGCTTGAAGCCTATCATCTAAGAATTGTCACTGTGGAAACCCAACCTAGTTGACTGGAGATCCCAAGATCTAGGTTCAAAAGGGACAACAGAAACTTTGTGCAATTCAAAACGAGCACTGAAGAGTTTCGTACTCTTTCCCATTCCGATAATGACGCTGAGTGCTGTCTGTCATTGGTTAGGATAAGCTAAGGCTTTTAATGATCACTATATTAGGAGATGAGTCCTAATGGGGGTAAAGAAAGATTACCTCTTCATAGTAGATCACCTATTTCAAGTAAGAAGTGAGGCCGCTTCCATGGGAACCTTTAAAGGCGGGTTACTATAAAGTGCTTGATGAAACCAGGACCGTTGTTCAGGGCCAAAATGAACACAACCGTAGAACGGGAAAATGGTCGAATTAAAGCTGTGTGTTGGAAATTGTCTTGGATTACACCAACGGCAGAACAGTTCAAGACTATGGGTCACTGGTTTGCTAAGTAAATCCGATTGTCACTCACTAGGAAAGGTTCAAGGCGAAAGCTACCTATTTCGATGCAGCTTTAGTTCATGGTAACTCTCTCAAGTGTCTCCATGAATATTTGAAGAATTGTGGGGGATTGTAGGAAATTCTTCTTAATATTTCATTAAGGGTAATTCTGTCTTTTGGTTGGATTGGGTGCTTGTGAGGGGTACAACCCTTTGGGGGTTGCACCCCATCCCAAAGGATGCCCAATTGGCACCCTTCCATGCCTTATATAAGAAGGTTTGATATCCAAAATAAGAGATAGAAAACATATCCGAATTTCTTGAAAAGAGACATTTGTTTTTTCCTTTGTTTTTGAGAGAGTTTCACCATCTTCCTAGTTCATAAACTTGTGAAGGAGTGCTCCTTGTACAAGTAGCATCCAAGTTATCCTGGGAGAACGTTGGCAATACGAAACCGTAGAGCACTTGTGACGGGCCAATAAGTTCTTAAGGACAGAGATCATCTCGACTTGGACAATTCTGAAATCTCCATTTTCTGGTTTGTTTTAAAGGTTTTCTGGTTTTAGGGTTTCATGCATCTAGATCTACTTTTGCTGTTTGATCTGTTTGTTTGCAAGTTATATTACTGTTTGATGACACATATCTAACAACAATATCCACTTAAATCCAAATATAAAATAGTATATTATGTTGGTATATAGCTCAACATGATAAAATATTTGATGTCAAATGGTAGTTTATATTAATTATATAGTACAAACCAGAGTAATACATGACATAAAACATACATCTAGTACAAAGAATATTCCTATGATATCTTTCAACTTTTAGAGGATTTTCTGCTATCTTTTGGCAACGATAGACCTAAGGTTTTTATGGTTCCTCAGTAAATCGTTGGAGCCACCAATCCAAACATGCTATTTTTGAAGAATGAGTAAGAGCTCCTTAGCATTCAACACAATTCATAAATATTTTTTATTTTTGATGAAGAAAAAGAATAATGCATGGATTCCTCCAATTTTTTCATGATTTCCTCAATGGCAGGAATAACATGCTAATAGTCGTAACGCCACTCCTGATATCCTACTCCTCCATTAAACACTCACAATTTCAATATCTCCATACCTTAAATAAAAATTATTAAATACAGAGACACACAATGCCAAATTCATCCAACAAGTATATCACAGACCCAATTTTTCGGAACTATAAGCAAGAGAATTACTTGATGAAAATTGGGAAAAACTCAGAATCTTAGGCATTAAACCCCATGGAGCCTAAGGATATAGCAAACAAGGAGGAATGTTCTATGACAGAGCCGAGATAGAGCCACAATTGGTTGAGAATGAGCTCATAAGGTGGCCTCATGGGTTGATTCCTGCGAGATTTATTGCATTGGATTCTGCGAGACTGTTTCCTAAATCGAAGAACACAATGAAGAAGAGACTGCATTTGAAGTGTCATTTGTAGCGGTGAGTTTTGTTGTGTAGAATGACAGCACGACGAAGATGGAGGAGGACGCATTGCGATGACTTTCTGGGCTGGAGTGTGCACATAGATGACTAAAAAAAGAGCATGTAACATCCCCTCCAGGAGATGCTACCGGCAGGGAATAGGCCAACCTATCCCCTGAGTCTCTGACTTTCTGACTATGATCAATACTTCTAATCTTATCTCAAACATACGCTTATGCATAGGGACCATCGCCCAGCTCAATAATATGGTATACATAACAAATACCCATAACTATGCACTCAATACATTGTACTTTACAATATTGACATGGACGCTGTTAACTCTTACACTCAAACTTTACTGAACATGTATATGATACACGACTTCACTTTGACTCTGACTGAACTATACCACTGTACTCGACCTGGTAGACTCAACACTCTAGTGACTGTCATCAGTATCCATCCTCTCGAGCCCGTCTTCCGGGTATACCTGCAAAACAGAGAAACTATGAGTATGGGGGTTAGATTGTTTGAACGACCTAATAAGTGGATAATTGAAAACGGAAACTGAAGTACTTTCTGAAACATCTATTTCTTTCTGAAAATGAAATCATCCTCAAGAAAACAGATATTTTCTCTCTTTTATATCTGAAAACTCTGAACTTTTTTGGAAAACTGAGTTATTTCTAAAACCCTTTCATAAAACTGTTTCTTTTGAAAACTTTTTCATAGAACTATCCTTTCTGAAACCATTTCTCAGAAAATCTGTCTTTGAAAATCTATTTTTGAAATTTTGTTTATGAAAATCTGCTGAAAACCTGACGCATGGGGGGCGTTACGTATCACCTTCCCCATATGCCTAATCTAGTGGTCTTGGGGCATTACGTATCGTCATCCCCCAAGCCACTAAACTAGAGCTAGATGTGATGATCAATTCTATCATCTTGACCCTGAATCTAGGGTCTAGGGGTGTTACGTATCGCCGTCCCCCTAGCCCTGAAATCTAGGATCTAGGGGCGTTACATATCGTCGTCCTCCTAGTCCTGCTCTACATGTGAACATGTTCTGAATCTGTCAATTCTAGTAACCATCAATTCCAATATATGTACCAAGTTACAACTGAGGTGAGTTTTCCCCCATGCCTCCAAAAAATCATAAAAACATGCTTTTAAAAATCACCACTTTCTAAAATATTTCTCAAAAGATTCTTATTTATAAAACAACTGGAAATAAACTTGGCTAACGCCCTATATGCTGAAAAGTAAGTCTTAAATCAAAATAAATAAGTAGAAATCAATTTGAAAAAAGGGTCCACTAACAGATTTGGAATTTGGCTGGCATTATTTTATTTCGCCGAAGTTGTGGTTCCTGCGATGATCTATAATTGATAAACTTAATTAGTATGCAAGTCATGAATTATGCTTGTAACATGATATAATGCGTGTATATGAGATGATACGAAGTCCTTAGTGTGGTCTCCAACATCTTAAGTGAAACCGATATGATATATCTCTTACGCGTCGTGATGTCGAGTCGGGAGCGTTACGACATCCATACTAGCAAACTCAGGTAGAGAGCATTTCATTTTCTGCTTCGCGACGCCAGGTGCTGAGCGTCACGACTTCTACACGACCAACTCAAGCCTTCACACGATCGATCTGAGGTTTTCTCACCACCGACCCGAGTCTTCTACACCACCGACCCGAGTCTTCCACACCACCGACCCGAGTATTCCATACCACCAACTCGAGTTCAACACTACCGACCCGAGTTCAACACTACCGACCCGAGTTCAACACCACGAACCTGAGTTCAATACGACCGACGTAAGGAAGAGGGCATTTTCATGTCCAGCGTGACTCCACACGCACCGACCCAAGGCAGAGAGCCTCCCCTTCTTATGTGTCACGACGCTAACCCATTGGCATCGTGACGTTTGCCTGATTTTAGGGCAGATACCAGCTTTCCATCGTCACTGACCAAGGCAACTTCAACACCCTCATCTTCACTTCAACATGTGTAAAATATCATCCAACCATTTGAATAAGCATTATTTTAGAAACTCAAACCTCTCGCATAAAAACGTAATTCATCCAATGCTCATGAAAAATGCAACTTTAAATTACCAACTTAAACCCAAAACAACTCATATCAAACATTACCTAATGCATGCTTCACTATCAATTACCATCATGAAATGCATATTCATGCATGCTACCAACTTGATCAAAGCTAAAATAAAGAAATGAATTCTAGGGTTCTTCCATGTGCGAATTTGGGGGAAGAAGATTCATGCCATAAACTTAAGATTAATGGAAGGAAGAAGAAAAAAGAGTTTACTTTTTGTGCTTGAACTTGAAAATCAACACCCTTTCCTCAAAGTTTGCCATGAGAATAAAGAAAATTGGAGAACTCCCTAGAACCATGGCTCACGTTTTTTTCTTGTGAAGAAGATGGGTGAATAGTCTCATATTTATAGGGAAATGGATGATTTTTGTTATGAAATGAGTGGTCCAAAATTTGCCACATCACTCAATTCTAGCCCATTCTCGAATTTACTATAGCAGCCATAAAAATCATAATTGTCGACCTACTTCTGATTCGAATTTGGAAAAATATTCAACTCGGAAGTTGTAGGTCTCGGTCTTAGATTTCCGATGATATAAAATTAATAAAAATCGATTATTGTATGAAAATATTATTCCCCAAATACTATGAGCTGTACGGAATGGAAGATAAAATAAATTTCATATTGGAATTACAAGGGATTTATCGAAGGTCCGAAATGTAATTCCACCAACACAGACACACTAGAACATGATTTATATTATTTATTTTTCCATCCATAACTTAGTAGTCATCGGGATTATCGGGGTGTTACAGAGCAGATGGTGAAACACTTGCTGACTAGGGCTACGTTGTTGGTACCCGCGTCGGTGATAGAGGATTACTAATTGAGGGAGACATATTAGTGGCTGTTTAAGAAGGAGCATGACACACTCACAGAGTATTTCTTTACTCCCAAGTATAAGAGTATCGAAGTAATAAAATATCTCGGGAAGTTCGGGTCGATCAACATGGAATAGATTTAGCAAAATAAAATAACAATCTGAGTAACAAAATAAAAAGCTGAATTGATTGAACTGATGGATAATTTTTAAATTGGAATGCTACAATAAATTAAAATACTTGGGTTATGGGATCCACTATTGATATTTCAAATATAGAGAAATCTTACTTTTTATAATATATAAATTCTCATTATTACCTAATTAATTTATTTTAGAATTTAATTATGCCATGACATATAGAACTATCCATAAAGGTGGTGATACGGTTTTTTCGATAATTAGTCCAGATTTAAATTGCTCTATCAAATAATATGGAGTAAAATATTAATTGTGCCAACCAAGATGAGATTGTATACAACGAATCAAGACACCCATATATATAAGAGAAGATTAAATATTAGTCTTTAAATTAAAATTCATATATTATAATATAAGTAAGATTAATTTATATTCTCATATTAAGAGTTTTACCTTTTAGCCTAGCAGAATGGAATTAGCTACACATGCTTTGAATAAAAACACACATAATTTTATTACTGAAAGACAAAGAAATTACAACAAAAAATAAAGCACACAAGAGCTAGAACTCCACAAATTCTTAAGACAGAAGAACGAACTAGGCAGCTGAATGAGGTGTTGAGCTCCTCTATTTATAGAGGTACTCGGCACCTCACTTTGCAAATTGCAAAACCTTACAATTTTTAAGGTTTTGCAAATTTGTAAAGTGATGGAAAGAAAATGTCCATCCATTTTCGGCAGATTGGCATTTTCTCCACACACACACACATATATATATATATATATATATATATATAAGTTTTAATTTTTTTGGTCTTTTTCTTTTCTTTTTGTCTTTTTGCTTTTGTTTTGTTTTGTTTTATATATTTATATAAAATACATGTGTAGTTAAATATATCATAAATTCATTTTGTCACCAATCTAAACACGGGGAATGTTTCCCAAGTCTGATTTGAATCAGCTGTCACGCTCTTTTGGGTTTATGGGTCTTGGAATTCAGATTTCATATCAATTTTCCTGTTGAGTATCTGAAATAGTATTTTACCTACACAATAGATAAAAATCATAATAAAAATATATAAAATATAAATTTAATTATTATTTCACAAATATGCTCAATTAAGAGGATTAATGAAACAACAAGTGTAAAATAATTAATTTTTCTTATAAATGTATTTTTTTTTATTGTTCATCACTCCCAAACCAGCTTATTACTAGTCAATAGTAATTGGGTGAAAACTTAAATGAAAAATTCTTATCCAAGTTAGTAATTGTTTTATTTCTTTCTAAATTATCAAATAAGCAAACCCACATGTACTATTTATCATTCTTTCATACACACATAAGACAAAATAATAATCAATTTATTGTGCCCACAATATTCATAAGTCTTGATGAAAAAAGAGTCATATTATTTTCTTAAAGTTATATCTGAATTCACATCTTTTTTGACAATGATGGTTTATTTATATACAAAAAATAGTTTCAGTTGGCCTTAGGGCACTAATTTAACACCCCTACGGACTTAACTGCTCGAGTTAGAGAGGATGTGAAATCGAACTTATTCACATTTTTTTTAAACTAACTCAAGCTCTACCGTTTTACGCGAACAATCACTGTTTGCTGAGGTAAGATGTCTGGTACCAAATAAAAGCTTGATTATTATTATTATCATTTTTTTTTCAAACTAACTCAAACCTTACCGTTTTATGCAATAATCATTACTTGCTACGACAAGGTGTCTGGTTACTAAGTAAAAATTTGGTTAGTTTTTTTTTTGAATTAAAGAACAAAAAAAAATTCCACTGCCTTTAAGTGCTACCTCCAACAAACTAGATAAATAAATATTATAAAATTTTCACCTACAATCCATGATCATATGTTACCGTGTATGCTGATAATACCTCTCAAATGAGCATATAAAAATCAAACTTAATCAATATTATGGATAATTCACAAATTTGAATAATTCAAAAAGAAAGAAACAAAAATAACTTGTTACGAAACACATTGAGATGCGTCTCAGGTGCGAAAAATTCTTACACTGCCATCTCTGAATAATAATTCTACTTGATTAGTCAAAAATTTATTGTTGGTTCGTGTGAAATTTTGTTTGAATAAAAACACAAAAGAAAATTAACTCAAAAATAATTTTTTTTACACACAAAATAACAATTAAACAAAAACAACATAAGAAAATAATTTTTTTTTTACATAAAATAACAAAATAAAAATAAAAATATTTTTTTAGAGAAAGAAAAATACAACAATGAAACACAAGGAAAATTATATAGTCAACTATCGTCTCCCTCAACCAAATTGAGATATTGTCCCCAATATCTGAATAAGAAGAAGTAGAGTTATAAGAAATCACCTGGTTAGTGTGGAAAAGATAATTGAATCAACAAAACTACTAGTTAACAAAAAAAGTTACATATTAAGATTTAAGCCCACTTTACGCTTTTTGCCACGATTGTTATCTGACTAGTCCAACTTGGAAAGAATTGGGTTAATTCTTAGTTCACAGGCTAACATTTAGTCGATTAATTCATAATTTTTCCTGTAGTAAGAACAATATCTTTTGCAGGTTTCAAAATGAACCCGAGTCTTTTAACATCCTACAGAAATACTAAAATAAAATCGAAAATTGATCTATATTTAGTAGTTCAATAAGTTTCCTGTGAATATTCAAATTCCCCTATAACGTAACTGTGAATATTTCTTCCAACGTGCCCATCTTACCTGGTAAAGCAATAAAAGCGTCAGCATGATTAATCATTTCAGTAAGTCTTTCAGACATACCTGAGACAATGTATTCTTCTCCATTTGATTTTCCGATGAGGTTTTCGTCTGCCAAAGTTTTTGGGATGATTCCTAAAACTTGACTACTTTCTTCTTGCACGAACTTTGAAACACTTCCAATCAATCTAAAGTTGCCACCGCCATATACTAAGTGCATGTTTCTTTCCACCATAACTTTACCCAATTCTCTTACGGCTTCAACAAATTTTGGTTTAGTTCCAGAGCTAGATCCATAAAATACATAGATATTAGTGACTCGTCCTCTTGAATTTTTCTCAATTTTTTACGCTATCTATTATTTGGATGTGTCGAATAGAGAAATGAAGAGTTGTATTTATAGATCTTAAAAATGGTGAGTAATAAAGACACTATTATTTATAAAATGACAATTGTCAGATGAACAATAAAATAGATCGTGAAAGTAAAAAAAAATTAGATACTATCAAAAAAATTAAAGTAAAGGAAATCAAAATAGTGAAATGAATTAAATTGAAACAATAAATTAAGGTAAATGAAATCAAAAAAAAAAAATTGAAATAATATGTATTGGTAGTTGTGATTCTGGCTCACATCTTCCTTTAATTTTACGTCGGGTAACGGCTTGAACGGCCTCTATGGGTCGGGGATATGCTTCCCAACTAATTCTCTTACAAATTGGTAAACAATGCCTTTTAAAGTCAGATTCCCGAGACTGTATTTTTGTCTTCCTTTTTGAAATTATATATGCAAATTTCGAATCACTCTATGAACATGTCCACTAGTATACGTCTCAAGAGTCAATAATATATCATCTAAAGACTCCTTACTCAAGCCCTCTCTAATGAATTGAATTTTATCTTCGCGACTGTCAAACGTCATTCCTGAAGAATGACAATGAGTGTGGCATATCCACCGTGCAAATTTATAACAAACACCCATAATTGTTTAGCTTTACGTTTCTTAGCATAAGTGATTTTTCCTAAACCAGACATGTAAGAAATGAAGGATTCAGATAACTTACTTGTCAAGCGAACCCTTTCTTTAATTACCCAACGAATATCACCAGGAATACCATTGATTATAAGAAGCCTCATTCTTTTGATGTGTACTTTGTAAAATTTCATCAGAATATTTAACGAGAGAGAAGGAAAATGATTGTGGAGTTTTACAAAAGTTTCTTCCGTGCCTTGATTGTAAGGTATCAGTAATTTTAAGAAACTGAAAAAACCAATTTAAAGTCACAAGGTATCGTTATCCCAATATAGGACCACCTAGTATCCAATATTACTACAAGACTATTCTAAGGTCGATGTCATTCTTAGCATATTTATACATCAATCTAATATGCATAATGACAATACCATTAATAAGGTATAAAATAAAAATATAGTTATTTTATTAATAAATAATAAAATATACAATACATTATTTGGATTAGCACTCCAAGCACCAACTCCAACAAACTCCCACTGCTTAGTGCCAATCTGGAATGTACCGCAGTCCCATCTCCTCCACATGTTTATCGAATAACTTAGGAGGTAAGGTATTTCTAAGCGGGTCTGATATGTTGTCTAGATGTCTTTTGGTTCAATAATCTCTCTAATTACACGGTATCTCATTTCCATGTGCTTGGACTTGGAATGCGCCCTCGGCTTTTTAGCCTACGCAATAGCTCCACTATTATCACAGTACAATGGGATCAGATCCACAATACTAGGCACAATGCCAATTTTTGTGATAAATTTTCAAATCCATATATTTTTTTTAGCAGCTTCTAAAGCCGCTATAAATTCTGCCTCAGTGGTGGAATCAGCTATTGAGCCTTTCTTTGAACATCGCCAACTAACTACAACCACCGTTAAGGGTAAATATGTATCCCGTTGTAGATTTTCTATCAGATTGATCTCCTTGGAAGTTGGTGTTGGACAATTATGACTCATAACATCACTGTTTGTAAAAGACATGGTGTTCTTTGTACAAATTAACTATGTGACAAATGAAATTGCTCTTTTATCATTTTGTAATTGGATTACTTGAATATATAAATGATAAAATTCCATATGATTAGGGGTGTTCACGGGTCGGGTCGGGTCGGGTTTTTTTGATTTTTTTGTGACCCGATCGGGTCGGGTCAGTCGGGTCGGTCGACCCGAAACCCGAATTTTGAATACATGACCCGCGCGGGTCGGGTCAAAACGGGTCGGGTCAAAAAACTGCGGGTCGGGTCGGGTCACCATAATAATTGATTAAATTTAATATATATATTTTGCTGACTTAAAAATACCAAGGTGGACGCGTAGCTGAAATGGTTAAGTAGCTGTCTTAATATCCTTGTGATCTGCGGTTCGAATCTTGCCAACTACTTTTTTTTTTAATAAATTAAAAGATTAAAAATTGAGAAAGGCGGGAGAAGCTGGGAATCGAACTGCCAAACACAACAAGAATCAGTATGATTTAACCATTACACCAACACGCGTTACTTGAAAAATTAGTACCATTAAAAATATATATACAATAATTAGTATATTATTTAAATCGGATCGGGTCGGGTCGGGTCACTATTTTTTAACTGAAACCCGTGACCCGACCCTACATTTCGGGTCGGGTCAAAATTGACCCGAAATCAATTTATAAATTTCCTAAACCCGACCGGGTCGGGTCGGGTCGCGGGTTGACCCGACCCTATGAACACCCCTATGATTAGTACCGGATTAATAAGATATAAGACATTATTAATCCACGAAAGGTTTAATCATTAAATATCCCTAGTCGTAGTATTATCAAGACTGGACATCGATAATGCGGAATAGGCTAGTATTACACTTGTGCGCGTTATGGAAGCTTAACGACATAGTTCTCATATATTTAAGTATTGGATACTTATGCAAGTGTGATAAGAGGTTCTGTTAGCCGTTAGACCGGGAACAACTTCGCTCTAGATAGACCGATCAGAATCCCATTAGTAGTATGACTATGTGTCTATGGGAATCCAAATCAGGGTAGGTGTATTTGGTCTTAACCTGAGACTTGCATCGCTAATACTTGCGAAAATCAGTACGCTTTGATTTTGGTCGTCCGGGGCTTTAACAGGTTATGTGTACGCCTCTTCTGGGTTTACTGAGAATCGTAGTGTATTGGGTGTGATGTCAAGATGGAAGTATCACTTCAGTCATATGGAGATGATGATCACACAGAGATACAGAACTAGTACTCTTAAATGCTGCAGCTATCGGGATAGTATGACTAGGTCATGATTATCCGATTAAATAGACTAGTTGCTAGTGATCCGATATATGCTTCGTACGGGGCAGACACAATTCCAGCCCTAGGCCTAACATGTGACATCAGATATTGGATCGTATTACGTAATACATAGTATACTATGCCTGATACATATTATATATTCTTCGTTGAATATTTCTGGAGAATTGGGTAGGCACGATACTTTGCTAGAAGCCAACCATTTCTTGTAAATTGGTGAGAATGTGGTACGCGGTACGCACGTTTTGGATAGTCCGACAACTTATCTACTGCCAACATATCCAGGAATCTCTTGGGCCGCTTCCCAAAGATTCGCCGATGATATTTGACTCGAACAGAATTAATCTGGGATTAATTATGAGAGAGAGAATTAATCTGGGATTAATTACGGCAAGAGTTATTCTGAGATTAATTGCGGCAAGAATTTTATCTAGGATTAAATTCGTCTAGAAGAGAGAACGCGATTAATTTGGAATTAATCGGTAAAATAAATTTAATAGTTAAATTGGATTTTTCTATTTAATTTATTTATTTGGACTAAATAATATATCGAATATATTAATTGAAATTGGATTTCAATAAGGAATTAAAATTGGATTTTAATTCAAGCGAACAAATTAATTTGGAATTAATTCGTAAGCGACTTTCGTAATAATTTTGCGAGGCATTATTATTTAATTAAATTGGATTTAATTATTTAGCGACGGAAAATTTGTTTAGTCGGATTAAACGAACCGGGCCCAAAGTGTGTTGTATAAGCCAACTTGAATTTTGAATTCAAAGTGGTGGGACCCACTCACTTACATCACTTGTCACTATTTGTGATGGGTGTAGTTGGCTAATTAAATGTGATTCATTTTACACACAACACACACACCTTTTTGAAAGTCAACTTTTGTATTTAAGTTTTTGGAAAACCAAAAATACACTATTCACTTCTCTCTTTCTTCTTCCTTGCTCAAAACCGTGAGCCTCTCTCACTTGGAGAAAAATTTTTGTTGCAAAAATTTGAGAAAGCTAGCACTTTGGGAGTCTTTGAAGGTGATAGGAAAACTCACCCAAGAGTTTGGAACTCATTCACAAAGCTTGGAGCTTCTACAACAAAGAAAAAGTCTTGAACTTCATCAGATCATTGTAAGTTTTTCCGCAACTTTCTTTGATTTTATTCACACATAAATCTTATTTAGGATCCTTGGGCATGTCTAGGACATTTACAGTTGGAGTCTGTATAACACTTAACTTGTAACTCATCTCCTCCATATATCAGAAACTTATTCATATTACCCTTAAGATATTTTAGGATATGTTTCATGGCTGTCCAATGATCATTACTTGGATCAGATTGATATCGGCTAGTCACACTGACGCCGAAATTGATGTCGTACATAGCACAACATACATTATGCTTCCAATACAAGAAGCATATGACAAATTAGAAATTCTAACTCTTTCTTCCTTAGTTTGATGTGCCATTTTCTTCGAAAGATGTATGCCGTATCGGAAAGGTACATTTGCTGCCTTGCAGTTGGTAAAATCGTACCTTTTTAACATTTTATCTATGTACGTCAATTGCGAAAACCCTATATGCTTCCTATCTATATCCCGGTAGAGCCTTATACATAGTATATAAGAAGCTTCACCCATATCTTTCATGGAGAAGTTTTTGCAAAAGTAGGCTTTCATATTTTGCATCAATCCTATATCATTTCCAATGATAAGGATGTCATCTACATACAAGACTAAGAAAACTATCATGCTCCCACTAACTTTCTTATAAACACACGGTTCTTCCTCGTTCTTGATGAATCCAGATAATCTAATGATCTCATCAAAATGACGATTCCAACTTTGGGATGTTTGTTTAAGTCCATAAATAGACTTTTAGAGCTTACAAACCAAGTTCGAAGTCTTACTGGATACGAAACCCTCTGGTTGTTCCATATAGATATCTTCCTCAAGGAATCCATTTAGGAAAGCGGGTTTCACATCCATCTCCCATATCTCATAGTCGTGATATGCAGCAATGGATAAAAGAATCCTAATTGGTTTTAGCATGGCTACTGGTGAAAAAGTTTCCTCACAGTCAATCCCAGGACGTTGGGTGTAACCTTTCGCTACCAGTCGGGCCTTAAAGGTTTCCACATTTACATCAGACCCTATCTTCTTTTTGTAAACCCATTTACAACCAATATGTTTAACTCCTTCAGGAAGTTCAACTAAGTCCAAGACTTGATTATCATGCATAGACTATGATATTCTATTCGATATCCAATATCGCTTCTTTATATGTAGTCGAATTTGTTTCCTCCAAGAGGAGAACATCAAGGATCACATCATATGTTAAAAAAAATCTCTCATGAGGCCTTGATATTCTATTCGACTTACGTAGAACCTGTGTTATAGATCTTTCACCTAGTTGGATCTCTGGTTCAATCTCAGGTTCCTTAATGTTGAGATCAAACTCATCAAGTTCAATCTTTCTACAATTCCCAATTTCTCTCAAAAATTTCATTTCCAGAAAAGTGGCAAAACGAACAACAAATTCATTTCGTTGCTCAGAATCGTAGAATTGATATCCTATAGAATTATCAGGATATCTAATGAACCTATATTTATACCTCATGGGTGCTAGTTTATCCCGCTGCGCAACTCTAACATATGAAGGACAACCCCAAATCATTAAATACCTAAGACTTGGATTTCTACCTAACCATATCTGATAAGGGGTCGTAGAAATAGATTTCGATGGAACCCTATTAAGTATGTGAGCAACATTAAGTAAAACATAACCATAAAGGTAATAAGGAAGATCTGTATAGCTCATCATGGATCGCACCATATCCAATAAAGTATGATTTATACGCTCATACATACTATTATGTTGAGGTGTTTCTGGTGGGCTATATTGGGCAAGAATTCCATTCTCCCTTAAATAATTTCTATATTCTTCACTCATGTATTCACCGCCTCGATCTGATCTAAGGCACTTGATGAATTTACTGGTTTGTTTTTCTACTTCGTTTCAGAATATTTTGAACTTGTCGAATGTTTCCGATTTATGTCTCATCAAATAGACATATCCATATCTAGACTTATCATCCATGAAAGTCACGAAGTATGTTGAACAATCATGAGCGGTATGATTTAATAGACCACACACATCGCTGTATATTAGCTCCAATAAATCTTCAGCACAGTGTCCAACACCAAGAAATGAGGCCTTTGTCATCTTCCATTGGATACATGACTCACAATTCAGATAAGGATCTAAAGTAAGATTTTCAGTCAAACTATTCTTTACCAATTTGGATAGACGTCAAACACCTATGTGGCCCAATCTCATATGCCATAATTCAGTATTATTTAATTCAGATTTCATATTTGTATTTTCTTATACATTTAAGATATCTCTATATGTTTCAAAACATAGTGACCGTTAGATAAAGAAATTCATATTTCAATAAATTATCTTTATCATATAAACATAAAGTTTCAACCTTAATGTTTATTTTATATCCCTCTTTATCTAATATTGGCAATGATATTATTTGTCTGATAAGTGAGGTTACATAATAACAGTCATGTAAATCTATGAATAAATCCTTGTGTAAATGTTTAATTAATCTAATTAATCCAATTAGGTCAAAGTAAATAATTCATATTATCCAATAACACTTGATTATCTTAGTTGATAATTATAATATCGAATATTATCTTTTATCAAAAATAATCGGCTACCCAAGTGCTCAACGAGTACACTTCATATTAGGACTCTCTAAGTTTAGACACGTTCATCATATAAGCCTAGCTAATATGTAAGCAATTCGGCCACCTCCGAATTCGCAAAGAACACGATCAATTTTTCTAAACTATACAAGTCGAGGTCATAAATATGTTTAACAATCCATCTTCTGTAGGCTGTCCGAGTTGTGCTTAGGAAACATAGAATACATTGTCAATTTTTCGAGGCGTACATCTCATGTCAACATATCCATGATTCTTTACAACTGATGCGATCCACCCTAAGTGATTGACTTTGGCCAAAGTTTTAATAATCATGACTTACTTACATGGATACCTAAACCCCTTATGGTACATATACGAGCCGATCGATTCTATATTGATTCGCACTTGATTAACGAGTGGTCCACACCCAACGAACATCTAGAGGCCAGACCATGAAAGGTTACTGATATAAATGGAATCAAAGTATGGAAGATCTCACACAAAATCAATGCTATCCTATAATCAAATGATCACATATGCTACTTGACTCGATGATATTCATATTGACGGTGGTGTGTACTTCCAACTATTAAAAATCACATGTGAGTCATTCAGTATTCGGTCCAACCAATACCCACACGTCTTTACGAGCTTCCAAAGCTCATGGTACATCTGGTTTAAACCATTGGAACTCTAATTCCAATATACGACATGTGCTAGTCTTATAGGTTATAGGAATTCGACCGTATTCTAAAACCAACGACTAGGAATATTTACTTTAAGAATAATTTACAATAGTAATATTTATCCCAATGTAGGACCACCTAATGTCCAGTATTACTACACGAATATTCTAATATCGATGTCATTGTTAGCATATTTATACATCAATCTAATATGCATAATGACAATACCATTAATAAGGTATGAAATGAAAATGTAGTTATTTTATTAGTAATTAATAAAATATACAATACATTATTCGAATTGGCACTCCAAGCACCAACTCCAACTCCAACACCAACTACCAATGATATTATTTCGGAGGATAATGCTAGTTTTATTGTTGGAGAAGCTCGAAAATTTCTTAATTTTCAATTCAAAAAGTATTTATTGATGAGCAAAGAGTGTTTTGGCTATTCCGATCTTTACAGTGCTTCCGAGTCAGATTTTAGCACATGTGGCAGGGTAATTGATCCATTTAGAAGTTCATTAGCTCATGCGACAATGGAAGCTTTAATTTGTGCTCAAAATTGGTTGCTATCTATGCTGATTCAAATTGATCTTTGAGCTGCCATGGATGATGTGAAAAAATTTGAGGAATTTTCTTCAGGTACTGTTATTCTTAAATTTGTTGAAATTATTTAAGACTTACTATAAAAAAATATGTATTCTAATTATTTGGGTTGTTTCTTTATTTCATTGTTATGTTATTATTGTAGAATTATCAGGATCAAGTTCTACTTATACGATTGAGCCTAACTTGCTTAAGGATGATATGAATGATGATGCTGATTATGCTGATGAATTCATATAAGGTTTTTCTTACTTCTTATTTCTCCGCATCTTATTTCTAATTTGTAATTTCTATGCTGAAAAATGAAATTCAACTCATTTGATTCAAATGTGTTTATAATTTCATATAATTGATGAGTAATATTATTTGATATTACATGTTTAGCAGCTTTGTTGGAAATTTGGAAGTATTCTTGGTGGTTGTTTATTGGAAATTTAGAAGTAATCTTTTGGGTTGGCTATTAATTATGTAATTTATCTTGCTACTTGGTAGTTTTTATTGTTGGAACTAATAGAATTTGAGAGAATTTCAGGCATGTGTTTGCTTTGGAACTTTTATTCACTAAATTTGTAGTTTTTTCTTTGTTGTTTGCTTTAGAAGTTGAAGTGTAGTTTGAAGTGTCGAACTAAAAGTTGGAACTTTTATTCACTGAATTTCAGACATGTATTTGTAGTTTTATTCACTGAACTTTTATTGAGAATGTAATGAAATTGATGAAATGTAATGAAATTAATTAAAAATAATTTCAAGCTAAAAAAATACAATGAAACTGATGAGAAAAAGAAAAAAAATACATATTTCAAGATTTCAGTAGTTGAGATTCGAACCTATAACCACTTGGATATTAACCAAATAATTTTACATTTCAGCTACACTCTTACCTTGTCAAAGTCCTATCATTAAAACTATATATATTACAAATTATGTTGACCCAACTGATCCATATTTTTTTTTACCCGACTCGCAGTGACCAGACTCGTGCGAGTTACCCCTTCAAATTTCGGGGTTCGCATTGGAAGACCCGAATGACATGACCCAATCAGGTTTAAGTAAATAGAAAAAACCCGACCCGACCTGTGAACACCCATAGTTTTCTCTCTGAAAATTTGTGGAGTTCCAGCTCATGTGTATTTTATTTTTCAAAATTTATTGTAATTTCTTTTTCTTTCAGTAATAAAATTATGCGTGTTTTTATTAAAAGCATGAGTAGCTAATTGCATCTTATCGGGGTGAAGGATGAACTCTTAATATGAGAATATAGATTAATTGTACTTAAGTTATAATATATAAATTGTAATCTGAAGGCTAATATTTAATCTTCTATTGTATTTTGTAGGTGTCTTGATTTGTTGTAGACAATATCATCTTGGTTGACAGAGTTAATACTTTATCCCATATTATATGAGAGGGTAATTTAAATCTTGACTAATTATCGACAAAACTGTATTGCCATTTTTATGGATGGTTTTATATAATTTAGCATAATTGATTACCTATCTGGACTTGTTATAGTCAAATGTTGTCACTACATATATGGTTGGTTTTATATATTTTGGAATAATTAATTCCTGAAATAAATTAACTCGGTAATAATTATAATTTATTTATTATAAAAATAAGATTTCGTTAAATTTGAAATATTAAGAGTGGATCCTCTAGCCCCAATATTTTAATTTATTATTGCATTCTAATTTAAAATTTTCTATCACTTCAATCAATTCAGACTTTTTATTTTCACTCGAATTATTATTTTATTTTTCTAAATCTATTCTCTGTGGATCGACCCCAGTCTTACTGGGTTATTTTATTACTTCGACACTCTTATACTTGGGAGTAAAGAACCACTTTGTGAGTGTGTCAAGTTTTTGCGCCGTTCTCGGGGAGTATAATTTAGTAGATATAATAATAATTTAACATCCTTGCATTTTTTTTTTTTTTTTTTTTTTTTTTTTTTTTTTTTTATCTTTATTTTTTTTTGTATTTTCTGCATCTCATTTTTTTCTTCTTCTTCTTTGTATTTGTGTAGAACCAAGATGTCATGATTAATCTTAAATGAATTCTGAACCAAGACATCTCACGTATAGACAAACTCTATACTTGATCCTTAAGATTATATGAGACAAAAAACTCAATTAAAATGGAGCTTTCACTTTACCAAAGAATTCAATTTAGATCTAATAACTACATTTGTGTTTTTTCTTTCTTTTGTCATTTATTTTTCTTTTTCTTTTTATTTTTCATTTATTTATTATTTTTCTTTTTATTTTTCACTTATTTATTATTTTTCTTTTTGTAAGTATTGCGTTTGCATATTTAAATTTTAGCGTATAATCTGCATTTAGGTTGCATGAGACATTAGTATCGATCATCTAACGGTAGATTAAAAGGAGAGTCTCAACCACATTCACCGGCTGTTAAAATGGCCAATAACCAAAATGAAAACCTACTTGGCCGAAATGAAAATCCAGTTGATCAGGTAGAATGTGAGTCTTAGCATGGCGAACTTAATCACCATAGGACACTCAGAGAATTCAGGAATCCTACTAGGATAAGATCACCATCTTGCCTTATTTTCCTCCAAATGCATCACATTTCAATTTTAAACAAGGTGTTATCCAACTTTTATCCACATACTATGGTCTAGAATCAGAAAATCCTTATCAGCACTTGAGGGAATTCGAAGAGGTATGTAATACTTGTACAAACCAAAATTGCAGTATAAATATAATTCGACTCAAGTTTTTTCCCTTTTCTTTAATGGATAAAGCTAAAATTTGGCAGAACCTTAGGTCAGGATTTATCATAACATAAGATGATTTGCAAGAGCGATTTCTGAAACAATTCTTTCCCTCCACAAGATAAACTCCTTTAAAATGAGAATCACAACTTCACACAGGAGTCGAGAGAAACACTTTACCAATGTTGGGAGAGATTTAAAGAAATGTTAAATATTTGTTCACATCACGGGTTTGAAACATTGAGACTGGTTTTATACTTCTACAAGGGTTTAACATCCCAAAATAGACAAGTAGTGGAAATGATGTGTAATAGTGAATTTAGGGACAAAAGTCCCGAAGATGCACTAGATTACCTAGAACACATAGTAGAGAATGCACAACATTAGGATACATTTGACACTTATGAGTCGCCTATAAAAACATAGTCATCTGATAAATGAATGTTTAACCTTAGGGAAGACCATGACTTTTCCGCTAAATATGAAACTCTTATTAAAAAATTTGAGGCATTAGAAATGAGGAAGAATGATCATGTTAAGCCAATTCAAGAAGTTACATGTCATATATGTAATTCAAAAGTACATGTCACACAAGTTTGTCCAACCTTACCAGCCCTATAAGAATGTCTTCATGACCAAGTTAGTTCCATAAACACCATCAAGAGACAAAATCCAAATCCATACTCCCAAACCTATAATTCTGGTTGGAGAAACCATCCAAACTTTAATTGGAGGAATGACAACCAAACATGACCATCACAATACCTCCCCAGGTACACTAGAATTTTAAAAATTCTCAGAATTATGCACCATATGTCCCACGGCCTAGGAAAACCCTTGAGGATACCTTGCATGCATTAATTGAGAAACATGAAGTCATCAATAACAAAAATTGGCAAAAATTGAGTGACCTGAAAGATACATTTGCCAAAATCACGTATGCATTGACCATTCATGAGAAAAGAAAGTTTTCTGCACAACCACAACCAAACCCCAAAAGTCATCAAAACATTCACGAGGGTAGTTCAGGTAGTCAACACATAGACCAAGTCAAATTTGTTATTACTCTTCGTAGTGGTAATGTCATCCAAAGACCAATTCGTGAACCTGAAGTTGAAAACGAGTCAGCTTCATAGGGTAAGGAAAGGGTTGATTAACCATTACCTATCGTTGATGATAACAATTTTTCACATGCACCTCCATTTCCTCAAGCATTGAAAATAAATAAATTGAACCATTTCCCAGAAACATATGAAATATTCAAATAGGTGAAGGTCAATATTCTTTTGTTAGATGTCATCAAACAGATACCATCTTATGTCAAATTTCTGAAAGACTTTTGCATCGTTAAAAGAAAACATCAAGTAAGAAAGAAAACTTTTCTAGCTGAATAGGTAAGTTCCATTCTCTTAACCGATAATGCTTTGAAATACAAAGACCCTGGTTGTCTAAATATTTCATGTATTATTGGAAATCATAAAATTGAACATACATTACTTAATCTTGGAGCTAGTGTTGATTTGCTTCAATTTTCAGTTTATCAACAACTTAATATTAGTGAGTGAAAACCAACTTCAACTAATCTTTTAATTGTTGATAGATCAATTAAGATACCGAAAGGAATTATGAAAGACGTGTTATTACAAGTCGATAAATTCATATATCTTGTGGATTTTATAGTCTTGGAAACATAACCTGTAGAAGACAGTTACAAGCTAATTCCTGTAATACTTGGTCATCCATTTTTAGCAACAGGTAATGCCTTAATTAATTGTAAGAATGGAATCATGAATTTTTCCTTTGGTAATATGACATTGGAGCTTAATGTTTTTAATATGTATAAACAACCATACGATGAAGACAGTGAAAATGAGAGCATGGAACTGATTGAACAAATTTCAGAAGAACATATTCACAGGACTTTATATGACCTTATGGAAACTTGTACAACTAATTTTCTTGAATCAAGTAGGCAATTAGATTCAGATATTTCTAATGATTTTTATTTACTTAATTCTACATATGTACTGAAAGAAGATGAAGAGAAATAAAAGTTTAAGGAATTAGAAACACTTGAAGAAGAAAAACATGAGGAAACACCCAAATTGGAATTGAAAATTCAGTTTTTAGTTTAAGGTTCTGACCCTATACGGAATTAAGCACAATGATTTAAGACAAGTCCTAAAAATTATTCCTATGGATTACCAACAAGCACCCTTAATTCTAAGCAATTATAAATCCATGCAAATGTATCAAAGTAATAAATAATTATGCAGAAAACAAAACTCAACACAATAATTTTATTGACGAAGTGGAAAACTCGTGCGAGTAAAAAACCACTCCGGGTATCTAGGCTACCAGCCAAAATCTACTATAACAAAAAATGCTTACAGTGATGGTAAAAGACATAATGCAGCAACTCCGTCGACTCTAATACCTATAGGCTGTAATAACCCGAAGAACTCCTCAAGCTTGCACCAAACGACCTTCTCCAGAACCTTTGGAGTCTCTGAGCGGATCAACTCTGCAAGCACGCAACAGCGGAACTCTGACTACCAATCTTCCTCATTGAGAACTCTGAAGGCTTAGGAAGTTGGGTTTGGTTGTGTTTCTGTGATAGTCAAACAAATATCAATATCAACAAGGAAACAATGATAAGATATTCTAAAAGTCTTCAAGGTGAAATCAAGACGGTTGAAAATCTATGAAGGTTTTTGGCTCAGAGTAATGTGTTTTCAACCATTGTGAAGGTGGCTTAATGTTTTTTTTTTATATATGTAGGGCAAATGCTAGAGTTATCTTGTGTAAAACAGGCTTAAAAACGCGTCCAAAAGAACCTACTTACGCACAGGCATTCGAACACCACAAGAACGCATGTCGAATGCGCGCTATTTTACAAACTCATTCGAACATAGTTTCGAACGCACCTCAAACACGAACACACTGGAAGGTTTTGTTCAAACGGAAAGATAAACGCTCTACGCACGAGAGCCTTCTACCAAGTTTTGTTCGAACCCAAACACGAACGTGACATGAACACTACTCGTTCAAACGTAAACACGAATGCAGAACTAACACATATCTAATTCTTTCATGCACAGTCTGCCAAATACCAATCCAATTGCTCCGAGATCTTCAAGACTCCTTACAACTCAATTGAACTTGTTTTATTTTGGACAATGGTATTCCGTGACAAAACACTACCTAATACAAAGACTATGGTAAGAGACCCAAAAAGAAAAATAGCCAACTGCCAATCACCAAGACAATGACTGATTACCATACGACTCGATCTAATACTTAACCAAGTAGTCTTGAAGCTGATGCTACCGTAACTACTAATCTGCTCACCTGAAATATCCATAAACAATAATATACCGTGAAGAGCACATGGAATATAAAGAGTAGATAAAAACAAAATAAAAACTTCATGCATATAAAGGTAGATATCTTACACTCCCTAACTAACTCCCTTTAAAATGGAGATACCAAAAAATGGTATATACTATTACTCCCCATTTTTGTCACGAAATGACAATGGGTAAAGATACTATGTTAAACATCACATGCAATAGAATATGCGCAACTTAACTTACTCCCTCTCACTAATAGCCCTACTAAGTTAGCAAAATAACATACGAGAAGTAAGAACTCAGAAATATGCAACAAAGAAAAACGGTATGTAATGACATGAAACACACACAAACACACAATAAATTAAAGAAAAATAAATTAAAATTAACTGAAACAGTACTTCAAGCAAGTACAATGATACCCAGTCAGTATTCAGCTGTTTATGACATGAAATAATATACATCACTTTAGGTCTTGCTAATTACTACACACATGCATATGACATAAACACCAAAGCATAGAAAGCACTTGCGTGAAGAATAAGTGCACAACAAATCAAGGCTTAAGATCTTATTTTATGAGCGAGACACAGCCAAAGAAGTCTCGTCTCTTGACACACCAAGTCCATAAAATAGGTGTTCAAACCCAGCACCACTAGGACATGAAAATAAGCAACATTGGTTGCATCCTATAACATTCTCCCTGTGGGGACACAGGATCTGGGCGACGCATGCTGTTCCAAGCTCGCGGCTTGGTCGGGAGTACGGAGTAGCCACGAGGGACTAAACCGGAGAATAATGGAGTCGCCACCCGGTGTGAACCGAGAAAATGAGATTTAAGGCCGCACTCACCCCTCGCATGGGAAGACCTCAAACCGTTGGGTTCGAAATGGTCTTTTACTTATGCCACTTGTAATGAAAGGATTTATATAATAATTTAATCAGGCTTAAGTAACACTTATTTCCAATAGTATCATGCTTCTAAATTCACATGTACAAAATAAAACTTACACCTAAATTTACATATGTTTCACATCTAAGATTGCATGCTTGAAAGTACATCAAAGTAGCGATGAACATACAACTTTATTGGCATATTATATTCAAGAAAACACAAGCACACATACTAACCACACAAGCACACATGTGAGCACCTTCCCAAGTGGTACGTGGAATTGTATCCCAAGTACAGACCGTACTACCGTCCATTCGGAATCGGCTATGGAATTTATGTCTGGGTTTCCATCCGATATACCACAAGAAATAATACTTAAATGTTATCATGACATAGGTATATGAATTGTAATATGTTAAACCCATTGTACTCATACATGTGGGGAATGCAGATGAATGACACCAACACAATCTTGCGTAATACAGAGGGGCAATCAGGTTCATCATACGTAGGGATAGCTACTAGGAAAACTATGCATGAAATCTGATGAAAAAGGACTCAGTTCAGTGGGTGCGCGTTCGCGCAGCGTTTGAAAACGCGTTCGAACGGTAAACAGAAGGTTTGCGTTCGTATAACGTTCGAGAATGCATTCGAACGGAACCAGACCTGATGCATGATAAGACTAAGAAAGTGCGTGCACGTTCGCGTAGAGTTCGAGAACACGTTCGAACGGTAAACAGAAGGTTCGCGTTCGTATAGCGTTCGAGAACGCGTTCGAACGGAACCAGACCTGATGCGTGATAAGACTAAGAAAGTGCGTGCGCGTTCGCGTAGTGTTCGAGAACGCGTTCGAACGGTAAACAGAAGGTTTGCGTTCGTGTAGCGTTCGAGAACGCGTTCGAACGGAACCAGGCCTGATGCATGCAACACAAAGAATAAAGACAATAATGTCAAGCTCAGTATGTCCGATTGAACGTATCTTGCATTCAACCGAACACACATCAACCGGCGCGGCAAAGCATCGTGGTAAATGGCTTTAACCCCTCCCCATAGGGGATCTTTCATTGCACTTACTAAGCCCATGCGCTCGATTGAATCATGCATACAAAGAATTAAAAAAAAATAATATCAAACTTAGTATGCCCGATTGAACGTATCTTGCATTCAACCGAACACACATCAACCGGCGCGGCAAAGCATCGTGGTAAAGGGCTTTAACCCCTCCCCATAGGGGATCTTTCATTGCACTTACTAAGCCCATGCGCTCGATTGAATCATGCATACACAGAATTTAAAAAACAATACTATCAAACTTAGTATGCCCGATTGAACGTATCTTGCATTCAACCGAACACACATCAACCGGCGCGGCAAAGCATCGTGGTAAAAGGTTTTAACCCCTCCAAATAGGGGACCTTTCATAGCACTTACTAAGCCCATGCGCTCGATTGAATCATGCATAAATAAGCAACATGCAGAATTCAAGTGACGAAAAATAAATAAACCAAAGCAACACAAAACAAAAGAGGGTGCCGTTTACTCAAGCGGTACATGGAGTTGTATCCCGAGTACAGATCATACTACCGTCCATTCGGAATCGGCTATGAAATTTATGTCCGGGTTTCCATCCGATATACCGCGAGAGTTGACACATCTCTCATTTTATTCCAAAGCCACAACATAAAACATCTCATAATTCATGTATATTTATCTACTCAAGGGCCACAACATGCATTTCAACATGACAATCATGCAAGCAATACTCAATAAATAATACAAATAAAATGGAAAACGAGTGTGGAAAATACCCTCAGGTCTATCATTTTTTCCAACTTTCAGGCTTGCGATTCACGGACGTCGGAATGGTACAGCTCCTCAAATTCTCCGGTTCACTGGTTTAGCATCCTAGCTCACTGTTTTGCTGTTTTGCTTGCTGTTCGGTCTCCATTCTGCTGTTGTTCGGCCTCTGCTTTGCTGCTCACTGTTCAGGTCACTTGTTTTGACGTTTCAACGGACTGTTCCGAGTTTTTTTTATAGGTTTTTAGTGTAGTCTTGTGTGATTATTTTAAGGATTATGAATGCAGTTTTTTATGTTACTGTTTTGAGGATTTTAGGGACTGTTTTAAGAGGATTTGGATGCTGTTTTGGGGGTGTATTTTCAGTGATGTGTGGGGAGTTTATGGAGGTGGTTTTCAGTGATGGTTAGGGGCTGTTCGGGATGTATTTTGGTCAAGGCAATGAGGGTTCTTTGGTTTGTGATCTTCGGTTATTGAGAGTGAGGGAGAGTTGTGTCAATAAGCTTGGGTGTTTCTTGTGTGAATGAACTATGAGAGGCTTTTCTTATATGAATGAGCTAGGGGCCTCCATGTCTTGGTTAGGGGTTGTTTATATAGAGAATGGCTAGGGCTTCACCTTGTCTCACAAGGAAGGGATTTGATTTTGTGTTGAGCAAGGAAAGTCAAAGATTGAGGGGGGGACAAATTTGGTTTAGATTAGGAATACAATATCTTTAATTTGTTATAATTGATTTTAATTAGGCATGACATCTTTTTAATTTAGTATGTGATTTGTTTAGTTAGGAAGTTAATATATTTGATTTGTCTTAATTAGGTATGATTATATTATGTTTTATTTAATTGGTAAATGGTTTAAATATTTTATTTAATTCAAATACATTATTAATATTTACCTTAATATTTAATTTAATTTTCCATGTGTTTTAAATGTGTTTTATTAATTGGGATGTGTTTTATGGGCTTTGGGGGGCTAATTGGGCTGGGGTGCGAGGCTAGCAGCAAAACCAGAAACATCGACGCCGTTCGAACGCCCATTCGAACGCTACACGAACGTCTGCAATCTGCCTGACGTTCGAACGAAGTAACGAACGCAGCACTAACGAAGACAGTGAACTTTCAAAATGAATCTAATGACGTACTTATTCTGAATTTCCCCTTCCGACCTCCGTTTCCCGCAATATCCTTAGCTAAAAAGGTAGTGCCTCCAACTGAGACTCATCATCGGGTTTCACATGCAAAAATGCAATGCCTACACTCCCCCTAAATATGAGCTCTTAAATAAACTCTTTCGAGTGAAAGGTTTTTCTCTTATCTTTTGAATATGGACTATTTGCTCATTTACACTTAAGACTCATGTAAACTATTTTTTTTTAAAAAATTTTTCCTTTTACTTTTACAAGGGGAAAACATAAGGTAATCTAGTTAAAGGTCACACTATTTAGTGAGCTAAGTATGATAGAGATTAGACTACCAGTCCAAAAACTTATACATGCGATCAAGCCTTGCAAGCATAAGATATACAAAGGGTTTCCATCACACACACACTCATCCACATAGAGCATCAAGAAAAATAAAAGCATATTAAACATACATAATCATATATCCTACATTCCATGATCACATGCAACATGTTTTTCATGTTCTATCAAGCCACAAAATATTTTGGTCTTTTCAATTTTATAATGTTTTTGTATTTTTTTTCTTTATCACAAAAATAATGAAAGACACAAAAAATCTTGTCAATATCCAATGGTATGTGGAGTTGTATTCCCTAGTGCAGATCATACTACCGTCCATTCGGTGTTGGCTATGAAATTTATGTCCAGGTTTCCATCCAATATACCAAACGAAATACAACAAAGACAAAACAAACACACAAACCCATATACAGTGAAAATAAAAACATGCAGTCGTGCAAAAATATAAAACACACGCACACACACACATAAAATAGGAAAAAATGAATGTGACCAGCGTGATCACACACGTATAACGCAAGCGCACATATCGTTCAAGTAGTATAAAATGTATCGATCCCACGAGGAATTAATACCTAAGCTATTAATTTATGAAGCCAAATGTTTACAAGTATCTAATAGATTTTTTATTTGATTGGATGGTGACTTTAAACTAAAACAAGTAAATAAAATAGTGCGAAAGTGAATTAAAGGTAATATCAATATTTTAAAACTATCTAGGGTTGTGAATCCTTCCAATATCTTTTAAAGATGAAGTAGTTATCTCATGTTTGTGCAATATATCAGTTTATTAACCTGGAACATGAAATTATGTAAAAGCCTATGTCGATGGTCAGATGCAAATACCTAGTATAACCCAATTAATCATATGTCTATGTTAACCAAGTTAACCGAATTCATTAAGATTAAATTCCAATTGTGGCTATCCCCGCCCGACAGGTATATGTCTATCCTGGAAGGAAATCTATTAAGGGGTATCTAATCCTTAAAGGAGATCGTTGGCTATTAATTAAGTCTAAGGCTGAAACCTAAAATTCCTTTTTCAAGTTTATTTTAAGTTTACCACATCAATCTTATTAATGGCCAATTAACAAGAAGCATTACGCTTAAGACTTAATAAATAAACCCTTATATTACCCAAACTATAAAATAACCCCTTATAAACCGGTGATATTGGAATTCATCACAATCCCAGATAACAGGTTTAGTTACGACACATATCTAAGGCTAGTAAAAACTTAAATAAGTAAATGACATAAAGTAAATACTGGAAATTAAAAATGTAAATAATACAATAAAGAAAATGATGGGGGTTAGAGGATCCACTTTTATTACTTCTATTTTAAATATCTCCCTTATTATAATATATTAACTTTGCATGACATTACCAACCGATCATAAATGCGGTATCCTAATTAAGTCAAATTTATGATTAATTCCAACCGACCATAAAGGCGGTATCCAATTTAGTCAGGTTAAAATTATTTTAATTAAGTCCAACCGTCCATAAAGGCGGTATCCCATTAAGTCAGGTTTTAAATAGTTTATATATTATAATTAAGGGAGATTAATCTAAATATTAGTAATAAAAGCTTAACCTTTAACCCCAGCAGAGGGGAGTTACCTCCTCATGCTGAAAAATAAAATAAAGACAGAAAAGTAAAATAAAGAAATAACTATTGCATAAATTAAAATAAATTAAATACAGAAAGCTGTAAATAAACAAGCAAGATACAATCTTCTTAGTATTCTTAAGGAATTCCTCAGAAGAAAGTATGAATTGGAATTCTAAAATCGACCTCAATTTATAGGCAAAGTTTAGCCTCACGCATCGCGACACGTGGCGTCGGCATCGAAAATCATTAAATACATTACGCGTCGTGACGCGTCGTTGATTAAACGCGATCATGACACGTGGCATCGGCATCTGAATTATTGGTTTGGCGTCGCGACTCAAAATGCTTGAGCGTCGCGACACTGACTTCATTATGACATCACCAATGATGTGTTTCAATGATGAGTGTCGGCAGCATATGATGGTGACATGTGTCCGACGTACGTTAGCAAAATTACTGTGATGTTGACACGTGGCATATGTATTTTAGCAAGTGCGCATGTTAGCAAGTCTGCTGTGATTGTGACACGTGTCTGGCACACGTTAGTGGCGCATGATAACAGTCGGCGTATTTTAGCACGACGCATTTTAGCAAATGGCGCATTTTAGTAGGAAATTTATATTTTTTCCCTTTTTGTCCGTTTTTCGCATTTTTGGCCTCGAATTGATTCCAGAGAGTCATGTTATTTTATTTATCTACAAAATAACACAAAACACATCAAAATATTCACAAAACTCAAGAAACTATACAAAATATTAAGTAAAAGGGACGATAAATATTGATATATTGACCGCTTATCACACCCTCAAACCTAATATTTTGCTAGTCCTCGAGCAAAAAAACAAAATAAATGCAATAAACAACATTAACATAAAATTAAACTAGGCCACTTTCGTAGGGATCACAGTTGCATTTAGCGTATGCAACAAGCCTTTAAACTCCTTGCTGTCCTTAGTGGATGAGTTGTAGTCTTGTGAGGGCTTACAGCAACGATACCTACAAACATCAATCTAATACACACAAAAGAAAAGAGAATAAACAAGTTAGCGACTAAACAGGTGAAACTTCTTATCCAAGTTAATAGTTGTTTTCTTTTTTTTCTAAATTACCAAATAAGTAAATTCTCTGATTATTTCTACCATTCTCCTTATACACAACCAACAAAGTATTATCAACTCATTGTGCCCACAATATTCATAAGTGTAGTTGAAAAGAGAGTAATATTTTTTTCCTAAAGTTATATCAGAATTCACACATTTTTTAGCAATAGAATATTTTTTTTCTGATTTTTTTTACGTAAAATAAAGAAAGCAAAATCTTAAATCCATGTAACGAGCTTTGGGCCAGTGACTCCCAAACCAGTTGGCTTTAGGGCACTAGGTGTTAAGACACCCCTACGGACTTAATTACTCGGATTTCAGATGTTTCTTTTTATTTTTATAACATCTTTGATCCATGTAGCGAGCTTTGGGCCAGTGACTCCCAAGCCAGTTGGCTTTAGGGCACTAGGTGTTAAAACACCCCTACGGACTTAATTACTCGGATCTCAGATGTTTATTTATTTATTTTTTTTATTCCATCGCTTTTTTAGATGTTTCCTCTAATTAAACTAGAGCACTGAATATTAAAAACTTTTCAATTACAACTCTTGTCCGTATGTTAACATGCATATTGATAATACCTGTCAACTGAGCATATGAAGATCCATTTTAGTCAGTTTTATGGAGAATTCACAAATTAAATAATTCAAAAGGAAATAAACAAAAATTAACTTGTTACGAACTAGGTTGAGATACGTCTCAGGAGTGGAAATTCCTTACACAACTATCTCACACCAATTTCACCTGATTTAGTCAAGTTAAAAAAAAAACACAAAAACACAAAATATATTTTTATTTTTTTATTAATTTTTCAATTTTTTTGAATTTTTTTCAATTTTAGACTAAAAATCAAACAAAAACAACACAATAAAAACAAGTTATTAGTCAACTATTCCCCTCCCCAAACCTAATTGAGACATTGTCCCCAATGTCTAAAAAGTAGAAAAAGAGTTTAGAAAATAGTATATTGTTAGCTGAAATTCTACATATAAAATGAAAATTAAAGGTTAAGATCCAGATTTATCCGACACTTTTTACCACGATCATTATCAGACCAGTTTATCTTGGAAAGGATAGGGTCAATTTGTGGTTCAAAGGCTAAAATTTGGTCTATTAAATCATGTGCAGTTCTGACAGTAAAGAGGAGGTCTTTTACAGGTTTTGACAGGAACCCATTTCTCCAGGCATCATAAAGAAACACACAAAGAAAATCATAAAATCCATCAGCATTAAATAGTCCAATCGATTTCTGGTGTATGTTCAAGTTCGCCCAAGATAGCACTGTAAAAATTTCCTCCATCATGCCCAAGTGATGAGCGGAAAATATATCAATATTTATCGCCCCTTTAACTTAATATTTTGTTTAGTTTCTCGGGTTTGATGAACGTTTTGATGTGTTTTAGTTTATTTTGCAGATAAAATAATATCGGATCTCAATGAAATCATTTAGGACGAAATATGGGTCAAATAAGGGCAATTATTGGACTTGATATTTTAATTTTGGAGATTGGAAACTTGAAAGGGCGTTTTTGACGAAGTACAGTTTTGGAAATTCCAGTTTTGCGCATCTCTCGTATTTTGGGCATAACTTTTTATTCCGATATCGGATTGAGCTGATTCAAGTTCCAGATTAAGAAGACTCAAAGATCTACTGCTTTGAAAGACAAAATAATTTCGAATTCTGATGATTGCATGCCCGAAATTGATGAACCATCCAAAAGTATGTTGTGTGTAATTATTAAAGTCACTTTCAATCATTTTCAAAGCAAAAAATAAATTAATAAATAAATAATAAAAATTATCAAATCATCACCAAACATGATAAGAGATTAGTGGAGCAATTAATAATGGATTTGGTGGAGCAATTAGTGGAGCAATTAGTGGAGCAAATAATAATTGATTTGGTGGATGATTTGATGGAGGCAAAATTTTACCTATAAATACCAAGCCATTTCATTTGTAAAATTCATATTTTCTTCTAAGGAATTCCTTAAGAATACTAAGAAGATTGTATCATATTTGTTTATTTACAGCTTTCAGTAATTAATTTCCACTTTCGCACTTTCTTTTCTTTACTTTTCAGTTTTTACTTTCCGCAATTTACTTTTACGCACAATACTTTTCTTTCTTTAATTTTCAGTTCTTACTTTTCAGTAATTTACTTTCAGCAATTCCTTTTCAGCAATTTACTTTCAGCAATTTACTTTCAGCAATTTACTTTCAGTAATTTACTTTCAGCATTTAATTTTCAGTATTTAATTTCAGCATTTACTTTCAGCATTTACTTTTCAGTATTTAATTTTCAGTATTTAATTTTCAGTATTTTACTTTATGTCTTTTATTTTATTTAAGTTTTTTGTTTACTACCCGTAAATATGTGTCGTAACTAAGCCAGTTATTTGGGGTTGTGATGAAATCCAATATAACCGGTTATAAGGGGTTAGATTATAGCTTGGTAATATAAAGATTTATTTATTGAGTCTTAATCTTAATGCTTTTTCATAACTGGCCATTAATAAAATTGAACTGGGAAACTTAAAATGAACTAGACATAGGGATTTTAAGTTTAAGACCTTAGACTCAATAGTCCACGATCTTCATTGAGGATAGATAACCCTTTAATAGATTTCCTTACAGGATAGACATATACCTGTCGGGCGGGGTAGCCATAATTGGAACTTAAACTTAATGAATCCAGATAATTTGGTTGACATAGACATATGGTTCAATTGGGTTAAACTGGGTATTTGTGTCTGACCATCGACAGAGGCTTACACATAATTTAGTGTTCCAGGTTAATAAATCAATATATTACCCAACTTTAAGATAACCACTTCATCTTAAAATGATATTGGAAGAAATCACAACCCTAGATAGTTTTTAATATTGAATTTTCTTAAAACCTACTTTCGAACAATTTTATTTACTTGTTTTTAAATTTAGAATCGTCACCATTTCAAATCAATCAAACAACCTATTAGATACTAGTAATAATTTGACCTCATAAAATTAATAGATTAGATATTAAGTCCTTGTGGGATCGATATTTTTATTCTACTTGAACGATACGTGCGCTTGCGTTATACGCGTGTGTAAGCACCGGTCAAGTTTTTGGCGCCGTTGCCGGGGACTTATTTATCTTTCACTATTAATTTTGGGGTTAGATACGTTACTTGTATCTAATTTCTTTTTACTTATTGTTTTTGTTTTCTTGTGTTTCAGGTTCTCAGAAACTACATGAGACGAACCATAAGCTTTGAACTCCGATCGCTTGACCCAGAATTGAAAGAACCATCAGACAGTTGAGAAGGGAAAGACGAGAAGGCCAAGAAGCTTTAGTCAACATGGAACCTGAACCGTTGGAGGTTGCAACACCAATTCCCATTCGAGACAAAACCATTCCGGTGGTTGACAGACTCATTTCTTGTATTGTACTTCCTCCCTTACCAGCAAATGCGTGTGACATCAAAACATGCATTCAGATGATTCAGCAGTCATTTCAGTTCAGGGGAATGCAACTGAAGATCCTAATGCCCACATCAGTAACTTTCTGGAAGTTTGCGGCACTTTCAACTACAACAGAGCATCAGAAGAAGTAATGAGACTGCGTGTTTCCCATACTCCTTGAAGGACAGAGCTAAATCTTGGCTACATTCACTACCAACAGGTTCTATCACAACTTGGAACATTTTAGCCACCAAATTTCTTGCAAAGTACTTTCCACCAGCCAGAACCGGAAAGCTGAGGAATGACATAACATCCTTTGTACAACAAGATTCAGAATCCCTCTGCGAATCTTGGGAAAGGTACAAAGATTTGCTCCGGAAATGTCCTCACCATGAGATTCCAAAATGGCTTCAAGTCCAAACATTCTATAATGGACTTTCTGGAATAATGAGAACCACAATCGATGCTGCTGCTGGAGGAGCCTTGATGGCAAAAGGAGAAGATCAAGCCTGGGACCTAATCGAAGAAATGGCCAATAAAAATTCCTTGTGGCCAACAGAAAGGAGCATGATCCAAAGAATTGCAGGAATTTATGAAAGTGGAGCCAGTACAACAGTCAACGCCAAGCTAGATCAGATATGTAAATTCATAGAGACTCTTACCACTGGATCCATAAGTTCACCATATGGAGGAGAACCAGAGTCGAACCAACTTGAAGAGACGGTGAATTATGTCAACAATTTCAACAGACAGGGGAACAATCCTTATTCCAACACCTAAAACCCAGGGTGGAGGAATCATCCCAATTTTTCATGGAGCAACAATTCAGGCCAACAGCAGAACTATCCACCACTTGAATTCCAGCAACAGAACAAAAGCCAGGAGCAGACAAATGAACCAGGAATAACAGAAGTGTTGACCCACTTGAAAAAGATAGAAGCAAAACACGACTCTCAAGCAGCAAGATATGATACTATGTTTCAATCTCAAGCAGCAAGATATGATGCTATGTTTCAATCCCAAGCAGCATTAATTCAAGGTCAATCTGCTTCTATTAAAGCACTGGAGAATCAAATTGGACAACTGGCCAATGCTCAGAGTTACAGACCGCCAGGTACCCTTCCTAGCAACACAGAGCCAAATCCAAGGAACATGGGGAAGAAGCAATGTCATGCCATCATGTTAAAAAACGGTACTGAAATCAACAAAGATGTTGGAATCAAGGCAACAACAATTGAAGATTTTCCAAAAGAAACAAAGCAACAGATGGAGGAAAAAGAAGTAAAGGAAAAAGAACAGATCACTCCGCCTCCACTTTTTCCTTAGCGTCTTCAGAAGAATAAACTGGACAAGCAGTTTGCTCGATTCTTGGAGGTTTTCAAAAAGCTGCTGTAGACAACAGAACCTGGGCGACGCTGTTCCAGGCTCGCGGCCTAGTTGGGAAGTACGAAATAACATGGAGTCGCCACCTGGTGTGAACCGGGACAAAGATTTAAGGCCGTACTCACCCCTCGCAAGGGAAGAGCTCAAACCATTGGGTTCGGAATGGTCCCTTACTTATGTCACTTGTGATGATATAATTTGTGCAATAAACTAACCGAATCCATTCAACATTCATGCTCAAGGGTACTTTGATCTAACATGCTTTCATCCAAATAATTCCACGCAATGTAACACAACAACCATATTGAACCATTAAATCAACATGTATAAATCATTACCCAAACGAATCATAAACTAAGAACATGCATAATGATCAACCTAAACATGCTTTAACAAATAAATAACAAACTAAATTAAACCATGCTTTAAATAATAAACAAATAACCTAAAGACTATAACATGCTCAAATACAAGTTGGGATGAGACGAGATACGTGTATCTTAAGTGGTACGTGGCATTGTATCCCGAGTGCAGACCATACTACCGTCCATTCGGAATCGGCTATGGAATTTACGTCCGGGGTTCCATCCGATATACACACAAAAGGGAACACATATCCCGCTCATCCAACAATCACATCATGCCTCAAACGACTCTCATGCAATAATATTTCAAAATAAATAAAATATAACGAAAGAAGATAAGTACAAGGTGCCCTCAGGTCTAACCTCTTTAGTCGTCTAAGAAAGGGCGTTACACGTCCGTTGGAAGGGAGATCGATCCGATGCTTTCCCGATTTGTTTGCTCACTGTTTTTCCTTGTTGTTTTGATGCTTGGGCTGCTGTTTTAAGTCCGTTTCACTGCCGTTTGGTGGCTGCGTTTTTGGTCACTGTTTTGGTGATTTTGTGGACTGTTTTGGATGATTTTGGTGGCTTAGGGAGGTGCGTTTGTAAGGATTTTTTTAGGGAAACTTTTTGGAGGTTTTTAGGATGGTTTCTAGATGATTTTAGGACTGTTTTGGGGGCTAAAGTCGCAACAAATACTGACCAGAACAGGGGACGAAACTGTGCAGTTCAAGGTGCAGTGAGGGGTGTTTCGGGACTGTTTTGGGCGCTGAATTGGAGCTGTGAATGGGGGGTCTTTTGTGAGAATTTGGGGCTGTATTTGAGGCTTATTTTAAGGTGTTTTAGGGCTGTGAATGGTGGCTGGAACTCGGCAATGGAGGGTTGTGAAAAGGGCTTGGGCGTGAGTGGTGTTGGTGAAGAAGAGAAGATGCGGCAATTGGAGGGTTTGTTGGCTTGGTGTTGCGGCAATGGAGGCTATTGGAAGGGCTTTGGGCGTGCAAAGGAGGCTTCACAAAGTGCTTGGACGTGCTTGAGAGAAGGATATGTGCTAGGTTTTGAATGGGGGGTGAAGGCCTCTTTTTATAGGCAAAGAGAGAAGACTTTCCTAATTTGAATAGGAAAGAATCTCCTAATTGGTGTCTAACAAGGAATGGATCTCCTAATTTGGATTTGTGATTGGATTTGATTTGGTAGGGATTTGATTTGATTTCTTTTATTTAGGTAAGGATTTTATTTGATTTAAACATGTGATAAATGTGCATATACCTAAATAAAGGCACTATGGGCGTGAATCCCCCTCCTTGGGCATGGGCTTGGTTTGACTTGGGTATTTTGGGTTTGGTTTGGGTTTGGTTCGGGTTTTGGGCCTTAGGTAAACTTTGAAACGGAAGTCCAACAAACAACCGGAGCCAAACAACGAGGTTAAATCCAACAAAATTCCATTTCCAACTTTAACCTTCCAACGTCCGTTTCCCGCAACTTTCATGACTAAAGAGGTAGTTGCCTCAATACGAGACTCATCATTGGGCTAATGTGTAAAAATGCAATGCCTACAGCTGCATATCAACATTCCATTTGCAGAAGCATTGGAACAAATGCCCAGTTATGCCAAATTCATGAAAGACATTCTTTCACGAAAATGGAGATTGAGAGATTATGAGACAGTAGCATTATCAGAAGAATGCAGCGCCATCATTCAGAGAAAACTTCCTCCAAAGTTGAAAGATCCTGGCAGTTTCACTGTTCCTTGCACCATAGGAGAACATGACTTCGGTAAGGCTCTTTGTGATTTAGGTGATAGTGTTAACTTGATGCCTTTTTCTATTTTCAGGAAACTGCAGATTGGAGAAACAATGCCCACTTCAGTCTCACTACAACTTGCTGATAGAACGCTCGTATTTCCAAGAGGCGTAGTTGAGGATGTGCTGGTCAAGGTTGACAAATTCATTTTCCCAGCAGATTTTATTGTCCTTGATATGGAGGAAGACGCAGACGTGCCAATCATCCTCGGGAGACCATTCTTGGCTACAGGTCGAACCATTATTGATGTACAAAAATGAGAATTAACCATGAGGGTACAGGACCAAGAAGTAACATTCAATGTTTTCAAGGCCATGAATTTCCCAGATGATGAAAAGAAGGAGGAATGTTTCAAACTTGATGTGATACACAGTACCATTCAGAACTCCAATGCAATGCAAATTTCTACTGACAAACTTAAAACATGTCAATTGCCTGTGGAGCCTAAAGATAAAGCATCTTTTGCACTGAAAGATCCAATTCTTGCTCTACAAGCAACAGAAGAGAAAAAGTTCCACCAGCTCAATGAATTTGAGGAATTTCACAATCAGCCTTTTGAGGATGCCAAATTGTACAAAGAAAAGGGCAAGAAAAAACATGATGAAAAGTTAGTACGTATACAACTGGAACCAGGGCAGAAGGTACTGTTAAACAAATCAAGGGTGAAATTCTTCCCATGGAAGCCAAAATCACGGTGGTCAGGTCCATTTGTGATCACCAAAGTTTTACCAGATAGAGTCGTTGAGATACATGATCCTGACTCCAACAAAACTTTCAAGGTTAAAAACAAGCGTGTCAAGCACTACTGGGGAGAATCATTTGAGTGAAAAAAATAAAGTGTCACACTTTCAGATCTAGCCTAACGTTCGAGAAGTCACGTCTAGCTGACAACTTTAAACTTAGCGCTCGCAGGGAGGCAACCCATGCAATTTTTGTATATATTGTGATCTGGTGTGTTTTATTTTTTTGTGTGTTTAATTTTTGCAGGTTTAGTCATTTCATTTCACGATGGAAGAAGCTCTCGCAAATCTTCACAAGCAATTTCCTTCTCTCCCTCAAAAATCTCTGATGAAAGTCTACAAAGCTCACTTGGAACGGATGAGACTACTGATGATCAAAGGTATTACTAATGACATTCGTTGGGTAATTGAAGCACGAGTCCGATTGGCAGGTGAGTCTTTTGACTCTTTTATTTCACATCTGCCTGGTTTTGGAAGAAGCACCTTTGCAAAAACGTAGAGCAAACAAATGGGTTGTTTATTACAAATGTGCACGCTGTAATTACAATACTCGTTGTCGTTCTTTAGGAATGGTGTCTGATAATCGCGAAGACAAAATTAAATTCATTAGGGATGGCTTGAGTAAGGAGTCTTTAGATGATATATCTTTAACTATTGAGACGCATCCCAGTGGATATGTTCACATAGCCATTCGCAAATTACATACACAATTCCAAAAAAAAGGAAAGACAACAATTAAGTCTTGCGAATCTGGCTCAAAAAGACCCTATTTGCCAGTTTATAAGAAAATTGGATGGGAAGCTTGTCCCTGACGCATAGACTCAATCAATCAAGCCGTTACTTTTCTTGTAAATATTATATCTCTTTGTCTTTTCTTAATAATTGTGATTTTTTTTTGTTGTTTTCTTTTATTTTCTCCGACAGGATCCAGACCTTTTTGACTATCACGATATTATGTCGCTACTAATCGTCATCTGGAAGATACTTGTGCTATTTTCTCACTCCTTTTCAAGTACTATAAATTCAGCCCGTCATTGCATTTTTGAAGGCATCCAGAGTTGAGAAAGAAATACATATAAAAAATGGAAGCCACTTCAAGAAGGGGAATTGAAAACATCTGTGTGTTTTGCGGTAGTAGTGTTGGTGTTAAGCCACAATACGTAGAAGCAGCACAAGAATTGGGTCGAGTCTTAGCTGCAAGAAATATGCACTTAATATATGGCGGAGGCAATCTTGGACTTATGGGGATCGTTTCAAAAGCTGTACAGGAAGAAGGCAGTCACGTTTTGGGAATCATCCCAAAACCCTTGGCAGAAGCAAATCTTATTGAACCATCAAACAGAGAGGAACTGATCGTGCCATGTATGTCTGAACATTTGGTAGAAATGATTAACCGTGCTGATGCTTTTATTGCTTTGCCAGGTGGCTTGGGTACATTGGAGGAAATTTTTATTGTGCTATCTTGGGCGAACCGGAACATACACCACAAACCAATTGGGTTGTACAACGTTGATGGCTTTTATGATTTTCTTTGTGTGTTTCTTGATGATGCCCGGAGAAATGGATTCGTGTCAAAACCTTTGAAAGAACTTCTTTTTACTGCCAGAACTGCTCCGGATCTAATAGACCAACTCATAGCCTATGAACCACGAGTTGACCCTATCCTTTCAAAGATAAATTGGTCTGAGGACGATCGTGGTAAGAGGCGTAGGATTAATCTGGATCTTAACCTTTAATTTCCTGTAGAATTTCAGCTAACCAGATATTATTTTCTAAACTCTTCTTCTACTTTTTAAGACATTGGGGACAATGTCTCATTTAGGTTTGGGGGAGGGAATTAGTTGATCAGTACCTTGTTTTTAGTTTGTGTGTTGTTTTATTTTTAGTTCAAAATTTTTCGAAAATACAAAAAAATTGAAATTTTTTCAAAAATTACAAAAATATTTTGCGTTTTTGCGTTTTTATTTTGACTAAAAGGGTGAAATGGTAAGAGATAGCTGAGTAAGGAGTTTCCACTCCTGAGACGTATCTCAAGCCTATTTTCGAAAAAGTTAATTTTTGTTTATTTCCTTTTGAATTATTTAATTTGTGAATTCTCCATAAAACGGACTAAAATGGATCTTCATATGCTCAGTTGATAGGTATTATCAACATATATAGTAACATACAGACATGAGCTAAAATTGAAAAGTTTGTAATATTCAGTGCTCTAGTTTAATTAGAGGAAGCATCTAAAAAAGAAATGGAGTAAAAAAAAAAAAAAAGTCTGAAATCCGAGTTATTAAGTCTGGAAGGGTGTTTTAACACCTAGTGCCCTAAAACCAACTGGTTTGGGAGTCACTGGCCCAAAGCTCGTTACATGGATCAAAGATGCTGCAAAAATATATATATCTGAAGTATGAGTAATTAAGTTCGTAGTGGTGTCTTAACACCTGGTGCCCTAAAGCCAACTGGTTTGGGAGCCACCAACCCAACACTCGCTACATAGATGGAAGATATTGTATATAAATAAAAAATAGAGAAAAATCAAAGAAAAAATCTGAAAAATCTGAAAAATTATTCCATTGCTACAAAAAGGTGTGAAATCTGATAGAACTTTAGGACAAAATATTACTCTCTTATCAACTGCACTTATGACTGTTATGGGCAAAATGAGTTGATTAATATTTTGTCGACTGTGTATATGGAGAATGGTAAAAATAATCGGAGAATTCACTTATTCGGTAATTTAGAATGAAACAAAACAACTATTGATTGGAGTAGAAGTTTCACCTGATTAGTCACTAACTTCTTTATTCTCTTTTCTCTGTCTTTTTACTTTTGTGTGCATTATTTTCACTACCTTTTTACTTTTGTAAAACGTTTGTGGGTATCGTTTCTGTAGCCCTCACGAGACTATAACTCGTCCACTAGGGACACCTAGGGGTTTAAAGGCTTGTTGCATATGCTAAATGCAATCGTGATCCCTACGAAAGTGCTTAGTTTAAGTTTAATTTATTAATTTTAATTGTTTCTTGTATTTTATTTTATTGTTTTGCTTGAGGACTAGCAAAATGTTACGTTTGGGGGTGTGATGAGCGGAAAATATATCAATATTTACCGCCCCTTTAACTTAATATTTTGTTTAGGTTCTCGGGTTTTGATGAACGTTTGATGTGTTTTAGTTTATTTTGCAGATAAATAATATCGGATCTCAATGAAATCATTTAGGACGAAATATGGGTCAAATAAGGGCAATTATTGGACTTGATATTTTAATTTTGGAGATTGGAAACTTGAAAGGGCGTTTTTGACGAAGTGCAGTTTTGGAAATTCCAGTTTTGCGCATCTGTCGTATTTTGGGCATAACTTTTTACTCCAATATCGGATTGAGCTGATTCAAGTTCCAGATTAAAGAAGACTCAACGATCTACAGCTTTGAAAGACAAAATAATTTCGAATTCGGATGATTTCATGCCCGCAATTGATGAACCATCCAAAAGTATGTTGTGTGTAATTATTAAAGTCACTTTCAATCATTTTCAAAGCAAAAAATAAATTAATAAATAAATAATAAAAATTATCAAATCACACCAAACATGATAAGAGATTAGTGGAGCAATTAATAATGGATTTGGTGGAGCAATTAGTGGAGCAATTAGTGGAGCAATTAATAATTGATTTGGTGGATGATTTGATGGAGGTAAAATTTTGCCTATAAATACCAAGCCATTTCATTTGTAAAATTCATACTTTCTTCTAAGGAATTCCTTAAGAATACTAAGAAATTGTATCTTGTTTGTTTATTTACAGCTTTCAGTAATTAATTTCCACTTTCGCACTTTATTTTCTTTACTTTTCAGTTTTTACTTTCCGCAATTTACTTTTACGCACAATACTTTTCTTTCTTTATTTTCAGTTTTTACTTTTCAGTAATTTACTTTCAGCAATTTACTTTCAGCAATTTACTTTCAGCAATTTACTTTCAGCAATTTACTTTTCAGTAATTTACTTTCAGCATTTATTTTTAGCATTTAATTTCAGCATTTACTTTCAGCATTTACTTTTCTTTCAGATTTAATTTTCAGTATTTTACTTTATGTCTTTTATTTTATTTAAGTTTTTTTTACTACCCGTAAATATGTGTCGTAACTAAGCCAGTTATCTGGGGTTGTGATGAAATCCAATATCACCGGTTTATAAGGGGTTATATTATAGCTTGGGTAATATAAAGATTTATTTATTGAGTCTTAATCTTAATGCTTTTTCATTAACTGGCCATTAATAAAATTGAACTGGGAAACTTAAAATGAACTAGACATAGGGATTTTAAGTTTAAGACCTTAGACTCAATAGTCCACGATCTTCATTGAGGATAGATAACCCTTTAATAGATTTCCTTACAGGATAGACATATACCTGTCGGGCGGGGGTAGCCATAATTGGAACTTAAACTTAATGAATCCAGATAATTTGGTTGACATAGACATATGGTTCAATTGGGTTAAACTGGGTATTTGTGTCTGACCATCGACAGAGGCTTACACATAATTTAGTGTTCCAGGTTAATAAATCAATATATTACCCAACTTTAAGATAACCACTTCATCTTTAAAATGATATTGGAAGAAATCACAACCCTAGATAGTTTTTAATATTGAATTTTCTTAAAACCTACTTTCGAACAATTTTATTTACTTGTTTTTAAATTTAGAATCGTCACCATTTCAAATCAATCAAACAACCTGTTAGATACTAGTAATCATTTGACCTCATAAAATTAATAGATTAGATATTAAGTCCTCGTGGGATCGATATCTTTATACTACTTGAACGATACGTGCGCTTGCGTTATACGCGTGTGTAAGCACCGGTCACCAAGCCACCTGGCAAAGCAATAAAAGCATCAGCACAATTAATCATTTCCACCAGTCATTCAGACATACCTGACACGATTAGTTCCTCTCCGTTTGATGGTCATATAAGATTCGCCTCCGCCAAGTGTTTTGGGATGATTCCCAGAACTTGACTACCTCCATCTGTACAGCCCTTGAAACGATCCCCATTAGTCCAAGATTTCCACCGCCATATACTAAGTGCATATTCCTTTCAATTATGACTCGACCCAATTCATGTGCTGCCTTAACGAACTCTGGCTTAGAACTAACACTAGTACTGCAAAACACACAGATATTTACAACTCGTCTTCTTGAAGTGGCTTCCAATTTTTTTTTATGTATTTCTTTCTCAAACCTGGATACCTTCAAGAGGCAATGATGAGTTGAATTTATAATACCTGAAAAAGGGTGAGTAATAATAGCACTAGTACCTGTCAAATGACAATTATTAGCTAAACAATAAAATAAATCATGAAAGTCAAAAAGTCTGGATCCTGTCGGAGAAAATAAAAGAAAATAACAAAACAAATCATAATTATTAGATAAATACAGAGATATAATAATATTTACAGGAAGTAATGGCTTGATTGACATCTATGTGTCAGAGACAAGCCTCCCATCCAATTTTCTTATAAATTGGCAAACAGAGTCTGTTAGAGTCAGATTCTAGAGACTTAAATGTTGTCTTTCTTCACGAAATTATATATTTAACATGTGAATTGCGTGATGCACATATCCACTGGGATGCATCTCAAGAGTCAATGATATGTCATCCAAAGACTCTTTACTCAAGCCATCCCTAATGAATTTAATTTTATCTTCACGGTTATCAGACACCATTCCTAAAGAATGACAACGAGTATTACAAGTCATGCGTGCACATTTATAGAAAACACCCATTTTCTTAGCTCTTATATTTTTAGCAAAAGTAATTCTTCATAAACCAGACAGATATGAAATAAAAGAGTTAAACGACTCACCTGCCAATCGGACCCGTGCTTCAATAATCCAACGAATGTCATTAGGAATACCTTTGATCATCAGAAGTCTCATTCGTTCCATGTGAGCTCTGTATACTTTCATAAGAGAGTTTTGAGGGAGAGAAGGAAATTACTTATGAAGATTTACGAGAACTTCTTCCATCCTGAAATGTGACTTTACCTATAAAATTAAACACACAAAAATAAAACACACTAAATCTGAATATATACACAAATTTCATGGGTTGCCTCTCTACTAGCGCTAAGTTTAACGTCATCAGCTAGACAAGACTTCCCGAACGTTAGGTTGGATATGAAAGTGTGACACTTCTTTTTGTCGCTCAAATGATACTCCCCAATAGTGCTTGACACGCTGGCTATTAACTTTGAATGTATCGTTGGTGTTGGGATCAAGTAACTCAACAACTCAATATGGTAAAACCTGAGTAATCACAAATGGACCTGACCATCTTGACTTCAGCTTTTCCAGGAAAAGTTTCAACCTTGAATTGTATAACAACACATGTTGCCTTGGTTCCAATTGTCTGCGCACTATTTTTCGATCATGCCATTTCTTAGTCTTTTCTTTGTATAATCAGGCATTCTCATAAGCCTGTAGGTGAAATTCCTCCAATTCGTTGAGTTAGTGGAGCCCTTTCTCTCATGCTGCTTGTAGATCAAGATTTAGCTTCTTTAGTGCCTAATACGATTTATATTCAAGCTCCACTGGCAGATGGCATGCTTTCCCAAACACCATTCAATATGGAGACATACCAATGGGTGTCTTGTAAGCTGTCCGATAGGCCCATAATGCGTCATCCAGTTTTGTAGACCAGTCCCTCTTTGTTGATCCAACGGTTCTTTCCAAGATTCTTTTGATCTCCCTGTTTGAAACTTCAACCTGTCCATTTGACTGTGGATGGTAAGCAGTGGCAACTTTATGAGTAACTCCATATTTGGATAGGAGTGCATCAAAGTATCTGTTGTAGAAATGTGTGCCACCATCATTGATAATTGCCCGAGGTGTTTCGAACCGAGTGAAAATATTATTTCTAAGGAATTTTATCACCACTTTTGAATCATTTGATGGCAGTGCTATGGCTTCAACCCATTTGGAGACGTAGTCTACTCCAACTAGTATGTACATGTTTCCGAATGATGGAACAAAGGGTCCCATAAAATCAATCCCCCATACATCAAATGTCTCAACTTCCAGAATGTTTTGCAGAGGTCCTTCATTTCTCCTTGATATATTTCCCGTTCTTTGGCACCTGTCACATTGAAGAGAAAATAAGTAAGCATTTTTAAAAAGAGTGGGCCAGAACAAACCTGATTGTAGGACTTTGGCTGTAGTTTTATTTCCGCTGAAGTGTCCGTCATATGGTGATGAATGACAATGCTACTATACACTATTGACCTCCTCATGTGGAACACAACATCTTAGTAATTGATCAGCACATCATTTGAACATGTACGGCTCATCCTAGACATAGTGCTTGACTTCTTTGAAGAACTTCTTTCGTTACTGATGTGTCCATTCCAACGGCTATTTTCCCGATACTATGTAGTTTACATAGTCAGCATACCAAGGAACATCCTGCTGTTTCATGGCAAACAATTGTTCATCTGGAAAAGTTTCTTTGATTGTCATTTCATTGCCAACTGTTTCTTTATTCTCAAGCCTCGATAAGTGATATGCCACTTGGTTTTCTATTCCTTTCTTGTCTCGGATCTCCACGTCAAATTCTTGCAGCAGAAGCACCCAACGGATCAATCTAGGTTTGACATTCTTCTTCGCGATTAGGTATTTGATTGTTGAATGATCTATGTAGACCGCCACTTTGGGACCCATCATATGCGAGCGAAATTTATCAAAAGCAAACACAACTGCAAGGAACTCATTTTCAGTGGTTGTATAGTTGAGTTGAGCTTCATTCAAAGTTCTGCTGGAGTAGTAAATGGTATGTAAAATTTTTACTTTGCGTTGTCCCAAAACTGCACCTACAATAAAATCACTAGCATCGCACATCATCTCAAATGGAAGAGTCCAGTCTGGTGCTACTATGATAGAGGCAAGAACTAATTATGTTTCAAGATCTCAAAAGCTTCATGTCATTCTTTGGTGAAGTTGAAAGGCACATCTTTCTCCAGAAGATTGCACAGAGGTTTAGCAATCTTGGAGAAGTCTTTGATAAATCTCCTGTAAAAGCTTGCATGTCCGAGGAAACTACGAATCCCTTTAACTAATATTGGAGGAGGAAGTTTTTCATTTGTCTCGATCTTTGCTTTGCCTATCTCGATTCCCTTTTGGGAAATCCGATGTCCCATGACAATACCGTCCTGCACCATGAAATGGTATTTCTCCCAGTTGAGTACCAGGTTGGTATCTTCACACCTTTGTAACAACTTTTCCAGATTTTATAAGCAGTGGTTGAACGAGTCTCCAAACACAGAAAAATCATCCATGAAAACCTCAATTCTTTTTTCCAGCATGTATGAGAAGATGGCCATCATGCAACGTTGAAATGTCGTAGGAGCATTACATATTCCAAATGGCATTCGGGGAAAGAAAAAGTGCCATACAGACATGTAAAAGTGGTTTTCTCCAAATCTTCTGGGGTGATGACAATCTGATTATACCCCGAGTATCCATCCAGAAAATAATAGAACTCATGTCCCGCCAATCTGTCTAGTATCTGGTCAATGAATGGTAACGAAAAATGATCTTTCCTTGTTGCTTTGTTCAGTTTCCTGTAGTCCATGCATACTCTCCATCCAGTCACTGTTCTTATTGGAATCAGCTTGTTCTTTTCATTTGTGACTACAATAATTCCTCATTTCTTTGGTACATATTGCATAAGACTCACCCAAGTGTTGTTAGAGATGAGGCAGATGATGCCGACATCCAACCATTTGATAATTTCTTTCTTCAAGACCTCCTTCATGATTGGTTTTAGTCTCCGTTGATGCTCCATTGTGGCTTTTTACTCGTCATTCATCAAAATTTTGTGCATGCAAAATGATGGACTAATGCCTCGAATGTCTGCTATAGTCCAGCCAATGGCTTTCTTGTGTTCTCGTAACACTCTCAATAACTTTTCTTCCTGCTCTAATGTTAGCAAAGAAGAAATAATCACAGGTAATTCAGAAGAGTTTCCTAAGAATGCATACATGAGATGGCTCAAAAGTAGCTTCAGTTCCAGTTGTGGTGGTTCTTCAATCGAGGGCTTGATTCGCTCATTTTTCAGTAATTCCAAAATTTCCACCTGTGGTGTCGATTTGAAGTGAAATGGTCTGTCAAGATAGTTGATACATTCCAGAATTTCATCATCTAGCTCACTGTCAGTCATGTTGGTGATGCAAGCTTCAAGTTTATCCGTGGGAAGTGGCAGTGCATCAGTATCCTGGATGATACTATCTACAACATCAATTCTGAAACATCCCTCCTCCATTTCATCACTCAGTAATTTCATGGCTTTGAAAACATTGAAGGTAACTTCTTGGTCTTGTACTTTCATGGTTAGTTCTCCTTTATGTACATCAATGACAGTTCGACCTGTAGCCAAGAATGTGTTGGACAATTATGACCCATAACGTCACTATTTGTACAGATCATGGTGTTGTTGTACAAATTAACTATGTGACAAATGAGATTGCTCTCTTATCATTTATGATTAGATCACCAAGATGTATAAATGATAGGAGGTCCTTATGATTTGTTCCTGGATTGAGAATGATATGAGACAGTATCAGTCCACGAAGGATAAATCATTAAATATCCATAGTCAGAGTATTATCGAGATTGGACATCGATAAATATGTAAAAGACTAGTATTACACTTGTGCGCGTTGTGAGGGCACACAACATAGTTCTCATATATTTGGGTATAGGATACTCATGCAAGTGTAATAGGAGGTTGTGTTTTACCGATGGTACGGGAAACAGCTTCGCTCTGGATAGACCCCCTCAGAATTCCATTGGTAGTATGACTATGTGTCAATGGAAGTCCGACATCAGGGTATGTGTATTTGGTCTTAACCTGAGACTTGCACCGCTAATACTTGCGACAATCAATATACTTTGGTTTTGGTCATCCAGGGCTTTAACAGGTTCTGTGTATGCCTCTGCTGGGTATATTGAGAATCGTAGTGTGTTGGGTGTGATGTCAAGACGAAATTGTCACTCCAGTCATATGGAGATGATGATCGCGTAGGGATACAAAACTGGTTCTCTAAAAAGGTTGCAACTGTCGGGATAATATGACTTGGTCATGATTATCCGATAATAAAGAGACTAGTTGCTCGTAATCCGATATATGCTTCGTACGGGGCAGACACTGTACCAGCCCCAGACCTTGCATGTGATCATCCGATACTGGATCGAAATACGCAATACTCCGTATACTACGCCAGATATAGATCTTATATTCCTGTAAGGATATTTCTGGAGAATTGGGTAGGCTTGGCGCTTTGCTAGAAGCCAACCTTGTCTTGTAAATCAGTATAAACGTAGTACTAGGTACTTACGTGTTCGGATTGTCCGACGACCGAATTTACTGCCAATATATTCGGGGATCTCATGGGTCGCTTCCCGAAGATTCGTCGATGACGTATGACTCATACTTTTAATTAATCTGGGATTAATTAGATGAGAGAGAAAATTAATCTGGGATTAATTACAGAGATATTTTATCTGGGATAAAATATCATAGAAAGAGAGAAAATGATTAATTTGGAATTAATCGATAAAATAATATATTCGATATATTATACGAAATTGGATTTCGACGCGGAATTAAAATTAGATTTTAATTCGGGCGAACGAGTTAATTTAGAATTAATTCGTTAGCGATGTGAATAGTGATTTCGCTAGGCATAATCATTTAATTACGTCGTGATGGAAAATTCGTTAATTTGGAATTAGCGAACCCGAGCCCGAGATTATTTGCGAGCACATTCGCATTTCGAATTCGAGTGCGGCACGCAAGTCAAATCAAGCGTCAAATCATTAGTCGCATCAAGCGTCAAATCATTAGTCACTTTGAGTGATGTGACAACTTGTAACTTGATTTGATTGATTGATGGATTGATGGTGGTGGTTGAAAGCTTTAATTGGTTTGACTTTTAAAGCTAAAATTTGGTATATGATTTTGGAAAATCAATTACCAAAATTTAACAACACATTTTATCTATCTCTCATCTCTTCTCTCTCCTCTCTCACGCCCATGGAGGGGCTGTTATTGTTCTTCTGTTTATGGCAGAAAACCGAGAGCAAGGGAAGCAAAAGTGTGGTGATTTTGTGGCAAAATCATCAAAAGCTAGCACTCCGAGAGACATGCGAAGGTGATAGGGAAGTCCACCCATGAGCTTGGGATCATTTCGCAAAGCTTGGAGCTTGACGGAGGACCTCATATGGCCGATTCTTGGAGGAAACCAGAAGCTCACTGCCGAATGCACCAGAGGGCAAAAAATCATTTTTGTTCGTTGCCGCGTCGCTCAACCGATCGATGTGAGTATTCCGCAAAACCCTCGTATGTATTCACATTTATTTTATGCTTGATAATCGATCCTCGGGGCCGTAGAAACTCCAACAGAATGGTCTCCCGATGATGATAAGTACATCTTTGTCTTCTTCCATATCAATGATAATGAAATCTGCTGGGAGAATGAGTTTGTCGACTTTGACCAGCACATCTTCAACTACACCTCTTGGAAATGCGAGCGTTCTATCAGCAAGTTGTAGAGAGACTGAGGTGGGCATTTCTTCTCCAATCTGCAGTTTCCTGTAAATCGAAAAAGGCATCAAATTAACACTAGCACTTAAATCACACAAAGCTTTACCGATGTAATGTTCTTCTATGGTGCATGGGACGGTGAAACTGCCAGGATCTTTCAACTTTGGGGGAAGTTTCCTCTGAATGATGGCGCTGCATTCTTCTGTCAATGCTACTGTCTCGTAATTTCCCAATCTCCGCTTTCGTGATAGAATGTCTTTCATGAATTTAACATATCTGGCCATTTGTTCCAACGCTTCTACAAATTGAATGTTGATATGCAACTTTTTGAAGACCTCCAAGAATCGAGCAAAGTGCTTGTCCAGTTTGTTTTTCTGAAAACGCTGTGGAAAAGGTGGAGGTGGAGTGAATCTTTCTCGATCATTTTCCTTTGTTTCTTTTTCCTCCATCCTTGGTCCTGTTTCTTTTGGAACTTCCTCAATAGATGCATTGATTCCAACATCTTTGTTGATTTCAGTACCGCTTTTTCAAAGTAATGGCTTGACATTGTGCATTCCCTCTGTTCCTTGGATTTGGTTATGTGTTACTAGGAAGGTTTCCTGGCGGTCTGTAACTCTGAGCATTGGCCAGTTATCCATTTTGATTCTCCAGTGTTTTAATAGAAGCTGAATGGCTTTGATTCATTCTACTTGATTTTGAACCATAGCTGCAAGGCATCGTATTTCGCTTCTTGCTTTTTCAACTGGGCTAGCACTTCTATTATTTCTGGTTCTTTTTCATACTCCTGGCCGTTGTTTTGTGTTGGAATCTTGGTGGTAGATTGTTCATTTGCCCTGAATTGTTGTTCCATGAAACATTTTGATGATTCCTCCACTCTGGGTTGTAAGTGTTGGAATATGGATTGTTCCTCTGTCTGTTGAAATTGTTGAGATAATTCAGCATCTCATCATGTTGGTTGTAATATTCTGACTCTGGTGCTCCTCCATATGGTGAACTTATTGATCCAATATTGCTTTGCATGCTAAGAGTTTCCATGAATTTGCATATCTGATCCAGCTTGGCATTCACTGCTGTGTTGGCTCCAACTTCATAGATTCCTGTGATTCGTTGAATCATGCTCATTTCTATTGGCCACAAAGAATTGTTGTTGGCCATTTCTTCAATTAGGTCCCAAGCCTGATCTTCTCATTTTGCCATTAAAGCTCTGCCAGCAGCAGCATCAATTGTGGTTCTCATCAGTCCAGAAAGTCAATTATAGAAAGTTTGGACTTGTAGCCACTTTGCAATCTCATGGTGAGGATATTTTCTAAGCAAATCCTTGTATCTTTCCCAAGCTTCGCAGAGGGATTCTGAGTCATATTGTACAAAAGATGTAATATCATTCCTCAGCTTTGCAGTTCTGGCTGGGGGAAAGTATTTTACAATGAATTTGGTGGCTAGAGTGTTCCAAGTCGTGATGGAACCTGCTGGTAGTGAATGTTGCCAAGCCTTAGCTCTATCTTTCAAGGAATATGGAAAAGCACGCAGTCTCATTACTTTTTCAGCCGCTTGATTGTAATGGAATGTGCCGTAAACTTCCAAGAAGTTGCTGATGTGGGCATTAGGATCTTCAGTTGCATTCCCCTCAAACTGAACTGATTGTTGTATCATCTGAATGCATGTTTTGATGTCACATGTATTTGCTGGTAAGAGAGGAAGTACAATACAGGAAATGAAGCCGTCAACCATCGGAATAGTTCTGTCTCGAATGGGAATTGGTGATGCAACCTCCAAAGGTTCAGGTTCCATGTTGATTAGCGCTTTTTGACCTTCACGCCTTTCCCTTCTCAACTGTCTGATTGTTCTTTCAATTTATGGGTCAAGCAGACAGATTTCAAAGCTTCTAGTTCTTCTCATGTAGTGACTGAGAACCTGAAACACAAGAAAACAGAAATAATAAGTAAAAACAATTAGACACAAGTAACAGTATCTAACCCCAAAACTAATAGTGAAGATAAATAAGTCCCCGGCAACGGCGCTAAAAACTTGACCAGCGTGATCACACACGTATAACGCAAGCGCACGTATCATTCAAGAAGTATAAAATGTATCGATACCACGAGGACTTAATACCTAAGCTATTAATTTATGAAGCCAAATGTTTACAGATATCTAATAGATTTGTTGTTTGATTGGATGGTGACTTTAAACTAAAACAAGTAAATAAAATAGCGCGAAAGTGAATTAAAGGTAAAATCAATATTTTAAAACTATCTAGGGTTGTGAATCCTTCCAATATCTTTTAAAGATGAAGTGGTTATCTCATGTTTGTGCAATATATCAATTTATTAACCTGGAATACGAAATTATGCAAAAGCCTATGTCGATGGTCAGATGCATAAACCGAGTATAACCCAATTAATCATATGTCTATGTTAACCAAGTTACCTAAATTCATTAAGATTAAGTTCCAATTGTGGTTACCCCCGCCCGACAGGTATATGTCTATCCTGGAAGGAAATCTATTAAGGGGTATCTAATCCTTAAGGGAGATCGTGGGTTATTAAGTCTAAGGCTGAAACCTAAAATTTCTTTGTCAAGTTTATTTTAAGTTTACCACATCAATCTTATTAATGGCCAATTAACAAGAAGAATTAAGCTTAAGACTTAATAAATAAACCTTTATATTACCCAAACTATAAAATAATCCCTTATAAACCGGTGATATTGGAATTCATCACAACCTCAGATAACGGGTTTAGTTACGACACATATCTAAGGCTAGTAAAAGCTTAAAGAAGTAAATGACATAAAGTAAATACTGGAAATTAAAAACGTAAATAAAACAATAAAGAAAATGCTGGGGTTAGAGGATCCACTTTTATTACTTCTATTTTAGATATCTCATTTACTATAATATATTAACTTTGCATGACATTACCAACCGACCATAAAGACGGTATCCTGATTAAGTAAAATTTATGATTAATTCCAACCGACCATAAAGGCGTTATCCAATTTAGTCAGGTTAAAATCATGTTAATTAAGTCCAACCGTCCATAAAAGCGGTATTGTAGGCACTGCATTTTTGCATGTGAGTCCCTATGATGAGTCTCATTTGGAGACACTACCTTTTTAGTCGAGGAAGTTGCAGGAAATGGTTGTCGGAAGGGAATCGATATTTCGTTAAAGTTTATTCGCTTGTTTAGCTCCAGGCTCACTCGTTGGACCTCCGTTTTAAAGCACCTTTAGCCTAAAAAACCCAAAACCATTTAATCTTGGCCCAAACCCACTCACCAAACCAACACAACACCTAGCCCACCAAGACAAGGCCCACACGCCCATCACCGTAAATACACCCAAATTAAATTAAATATTAATTAAATAATGTAATTGAATTAAATTAAATAATTAAACCATTTACCAAATTAAATAAAACATAAAATAAAATCATACCAAATTAAAAGATTATATTCCTAACTTAACAAATATTATGCCTAATTAAAATCAATCATAACAAATTAAAAATATTGACTTCCTAATCTAACAAATTGTATTCCTAAACCAAGCCAATCAAATATTCAACCTTCCTAATTTGAACCAAATTTGTCCCCCCTCAATCTTTGACTTTCCTTGCTCAACACTAAATCAAAACCCTTCCTTGTGAGACAATGAGTAGCCCTAACCCTTCTCTATATAAACAACCCCTAACCAAGACATGCACTCGTGGACAAGACACAACTCACACGGCAGAACACAACAAAAGAAAAGAAACCTTCACTGCCCTCCACGGCTTCATCCCCCCATGAGTATAGAAACCCTTCACATGTCCCTAACCCTAACTCTGAGCCATGCACGCCACTCAACAGCCCCTTAACTCATCATAATAGCAAACTTTGATCAACCAGCCTCACATGGCCTCGACACCTTTCACGCCACTCAACTAAACGTAAGCCACATAGCTTCCACTATCAAGCTTAACGGCACCTTACAAGCCAACAAACAAAACGACAAGAGAACCCTTCACGCCTAAACCCATAAGCCACTTACCCTCACCGCTTCAACAAAGCAATCACACTCAGCTCTCTCTCATAAAACGTACACGCCCCTACCTCTTCCCAATCAACCGACACAGCCCTGACCGAATATAAACAAACAAAACTAGCAAGCCCGTGACCGAAAATCACCCCAAAACAGTGAGTAAATCGAGAGTAAACCAGTCCCTGGAACAGCCCCTGATCTGCACCCTAAAACACCCAAAAATAGTAGCTTTAAAGACTTGAAACTGCACCAGAAAATACCGAGAAATAGCAGCAAAATGGAGGTCAAACAGTAAGTAAAACAGCAAAATAGTGAGCTAAGACGCTAAACCAGTGAACCGGAGAAGTTGAGGAGCTTTAACCCTTCCGATCTCCGTGAAACGCAGGTCCGAAAGTCGGCAAAAAAGGTTAGACCTGAGGGTATTTTTCACACTCATTTTCAGTTTTATTTTTATTATCTATTGAGTATTGTTCGCATGATTATTATGTTAAAATCCATGTTGTGGCCCTTGAGTAGATAAATATGCATGTATTACGAAATATTGTATGTTGTGGCCTTGGAATAAAATGAAAGATGTGTCAACTCTCGCGGTATATCGGATGGAAACCCGGACATAAATTTCATAGCCGATTCCGAATGGACGGTAGTATGATCTGTACTCGGGATACAACTCCACGTACCGCTTGAGTAAACGACACTTTCTTTTGTTTTATGTTGCTTTCATTTATTATTCGTCATTTAAATTCCGCATTTTACTTGTTTATGCATGATGCGATCGAGCACATGGGCTTAGTAAGTCGGATTAAAGGTCCCCTATTTGGAGGGGTTAAAACCCTTTACCACGATGCTTTGCCGCGCCGGTTGAATGTAAGATATGTTCAATCTGGCATACTAAGTTTGATATTATTGTCTTTATTCTTTCTATACATGATGCGATCGAGCGCATGGGCTTAGTAAGTCGGATTAAAGGTCCCCTATTTGGAGGGGTTAAAACCCTTTACCACGATGCTTTGCCGCGCCGGTTGATGTATATTCGGTTGAATGTAAGATGTGTTCAATAGGGTATACGAAGTTTCATATAGTTATCTTTACCTTTGTACGCATTGTAATGAAAAGCGCATGGGCTTATTGTGTTGGACTAAAAAGGTTCTCCATTTGGGGAAAGCAAAGCATAAAAGACTACCTTTACCACGATATTTACCGCGTCTTTCATATATTGATTGCATCATCTATCCATTAGTCTTGGCTTAACGTATTACAATTCTTATATCCATGTCATGATAGCATTTGAGTATTATTTCTTGTAGTATATCGGATGGAAACCCAGACATAAATTCCGTAGCCGATTCCGAATGGACGGTAATGCGGTCTGTACTTGGGATACAATTCCACGTACCACTTGGAAAGGTGCTCACATGTGCGTTTGTGTCCATGTTAGTTATCTTCTTTTGTACCATGTCATAGCATGCTTACTTTAATACCTAATTGCATCCTTAAGTGTCTTTTTGCATTATGTACTTAGTTGACTCTTTTATTTATGCATGGACATGTAATGGCTATTTGTTTATGATATGTCTATGTAATCACATGTTCGCCATTATTTGATTCGCCTTTATGTATGCTTGTGTGGTTAGTGTGTGCTTGTGTTTCCATGAAAACAATATGCCAATGAAGTTGTATGTTCGTTGCTACTTTGATGTACTTTCAAGCATGCAATCTTAGATGTGAAATATATGAATTTAGGTGTAAGTTTTATCTTTGTGCATATGGATTTAGAAGCATGATACTCTGGGAAATAAGTGTTACTTAGCTTGATTAAATTATTACACAAATCCTTTCATTACAAGTGACATAAGTAAGGGACCATTCCGAACCCAACGGTTTGAGGTCTTCCCTTGCGAGGGGTGAGTGCGGCCTTAAATCTCATTTTCCCGGTTCACACCGGGTGGCGACTCCATTATTCTCCGGTTTAGTCCCCCGTGGCTACTTCGTACTCCCGACCAGGCTGCGAGCCCGGGACAGCATGCGTCGTCCAGTTCCTGTGTCCCACAGTCTAGCGACTCCACTGGGGATAGAGAATCAACCCCGAAATATTGTCTTGTAATGTTTGGATTTATGTTCTAATTGACCGTGTCTATAGTGGATAAAATGGGGGTTTAATCAAAGGCATTTTGAGGCTAGGTAATGGTTTGGTGTCTTCCTTCATTCACTACCTTTCTAGAAGGAAAAGCTGTGAAGGCACCTATATAGCCATCTACATGTAGCCTATTGTGAGTGACTAATTTGGAGGACTCGTTGTTTATTCCTGTCACCAAGCGATAAGAGCCTAAGAGGCTAGGGTACTTAAGAGAGCCTCGCTCCACCCTCCCTCTGGGGAATCTACAACGGGAAATCCATTTGACAGTCAGTCACACACCATAGATCATTGGCACGTACCTTAGTGTATAAAAAAGGGTGCGCTCACTTGGTCGCTCGAACCCTTGATTGGAGAGGCCTAGTTGTGGGCCATCCTTCGCCGGTGAGAGCCTTTGTCTACACTCTTGCGAACACACCTATAGACCGGGGTTGTATGGTTAAAGTAACAATTATTTCCTTCAGTATGTGCTTGTCGACCATCCTCAATTGGATGCAGTTGGACTATTGTCAGAAATGCGAACTTGCTGGGCCATTTAAACTGGGGCGAGTTCGTACCTTATGACCATTTGGCCCAAAGCTTCTGAAATGTTGATGGGCCATTCTATAGAAATCATTGTTTTATGTTTGTATTATCTTTCTTTTATGCTTGTGTTTGGGAACATCGTCGTTTGGATCCATTTGGACCATTTGTCATGGGATATGGGCTTGTTGGGCCATTTAAACTGGGGCAAGAACATATTTTATGATGATTGGGCCAAAAGCTTCTAAAACGCCAATGGGCCATTATATGTTTGTGTTTAGGAACATTATCATTTGGATACGGTTGGACTTCTTGCCATGAGATGTGAACTTGTTGGGCCATTTAAACTGGGACGAGTTCACTCCTATGACAGTTAGCCCAAAAGCTTCTAAAATGACGAGGGGCCGATTTGTGTGAAAATTTTAATGAGTTGATATATTCCTTGCATCTCATGCACCTCATGCATACATGCACCATATTAACCCCCTTTTGTCTTGAAAGCCATCATAGATACCCGTTGGTTAGGGAAGAGAGCAGACTTGTCAAAAGACCGAGCAGCCACCAAGAGTACCGGCAGAAGACCTTACCCAACGGGATAGGAAATTCATTCATGCATGCATGCATACACGTAACATATTTGCATCCTTTTTGTGTTTGTTCTATTTTGTAATAACAGGTTTCAAAGGAGAAAAAGAGAAAGCGTCAAATGCAAGCCAACCAGAAGCAGCAACAGTACAATGTCAGCAATCTTCAGGAATGAGTCACAGGGGCGAGGCCCATATCAATATCAGTCTGGGGGTGAGGCCCATATCAGTATCAGTCTGGGGGCGAGGCCCATATCAGCAGTATCAGTCTGGGGGCGAGGCCCATATCAGTATCAGTTGGGGGTGAGGCCCACATCAGTATCAGTCTGGGGGCGAGGCCCATATCAGCAGTATCAGTCTTGGGGCGAGGCCCATATCAGTATCAGTCTGGGGGCGAAGCCCATATCAGTATCAGTCTGGGGGCGAGGCCCATATCAGTATCAGTTGGGGGCGAGGCCCATATCAGTATCAGTTTGGGGCGAGGCCCATATCAGTATCATTTTGGGGCGAGGCCCATATCAGTCTCGGTCTGGGGGCGAGGCCCATGTCAACATCAGTTTGGGGATGAGTCCCAAGGCCGAGGCCCACATCAGTATCAGTTTAGGGATGAGTCTCAGGGCCGAGGCCTACATCAGTAACAGTTTTGGGATGAGTCCCAGGGCTGAGGCCTATATCAGTATCGGTCTAGGGGCGAGGCCCATGTCAGCATCAGTTTGGGGATGAGTCCCAGGGCCGAGGCCCACATCAGTATCAGCTTAGGGCCAAGAGCCACATCAGTTTCAGTTTTGGGGATGAGTCCCAGGGCCGAGGCCCACATCAGTTACAGTTCGGGGATGAGTCCCAGGGCCGAGGCCCACATCAGTATCAGCTTGGGGCGAGGCCCACATCAGCATCAGTTTAGGGCCGAGGCCCACATCAATATCAGCCCAGGGCCAAGGCCCAAATCAGTATCAGTCTGGGGCTGAGGCCCATATCAGTATCAGTCAGAGCCGAGGCCCACATCAGTATCAGCCTAGGGCAAGGCCCACATCAGCATCAGTTTAGGGCTGAGGCCCACATCAATATCAGTTTAGGTCTGAGGCCCACATCAATATCAGTTTAGGGCCGAGGCCCACATCAATATCAGCCCAGGGCCAAGGCCCACATCAGTATCAGTCTGGGGCTGAGGCCCATATCAGTATCAGTCAGGGCCGAGGCCCACATCAGTATCAGCCTAGGGCGAAGCCCACATCAGCATCAGTTTAGGGCCGAGGCCCACATCAATATCAGTTTAGGGCTGAGGCCCACATCAATATCAGTTTAGGACCGAGGCCCACATCAAAATCAGTTTGGGGGCGAGGCCCACATCAGTATCAGCATCAGTTTATGGACTGAGGCCCAGATCAGTTTCAGTTTTGGGGATGAGTCTCAGGGCCGAGGCCCACATCAGTTTCAGTTTAGGGACGAGTCCCAAGGGCGAGCCCACATCAGCATCAGTTTGGCCGAGTATGGCACTCCAAAAGTGGAGCATGGTTCGAAAATGGACTACTATCACATCTCGCCGAAAATGGCACTCCGAAAGTGGAACATGGTTCGGAAATGGACTACTTTCACATCTCGCCAAAAGTGGCACTCCAAAAATGGAGCACGGTTTGGAAATGGACCAAGGAAGGCCTAACCCATCGGAATATGATACATATCCATGCATACATGCATACATATCACATACATGCAATGTTTATTTTGTGTTCGCAGGTTTGTAGCGGCAAAGACCATCTCATCAAATAACGGTTCAAAAATGAGCCACATTCTCGCACAGCACGGTTCGGAAATGGACCGCTACCACAGCAGATGCCGAAAATGGTGGAGCACACATAGCAGACGCCGAAAATGGCACTCCAAAATGGAGCACCCATAACAGATGCCGAAAATGGCATTCCAAAATGGAGCACACACAGGAAAGGCCGAAATGGCGTTCCAAAGTGGAGTACACACAGCAAATGCCGAAAATGGCGTTCCAAAATGGAGCAGACACAGCAAATGCCGAAAATGGCGCTCCAAAATGTAGCACACATAACAGATGCCGAAAATGGCGTTCCAAAATGGAGCACACATAACAGATGCCGAAAATGGCGTTCCAAAATGGAGCACACATAACAGATGTCGAAAATAGCGTTCCAAAATGGAGCACACACAACAGATGCCGAAAATGGCGCTAAAAAAATGGGGCACATACATCAGATGCCGAAAATGGCGCTCCAAAAATGGAGCACAGTTCGAAAATGGACCACCAGATCAACTCAGTTCGAAGCACCAGGTGAGTCAGGTGGCAGCTGGCGAGCCAGGTAAGTGAAAATGCATTGCATAACTTTGATAGGATTGTCACTGTTACACATTACACAAGTCCCATCAAAGTGGGGGAGACTGTAGGCACTGCATTTTTGCATGTGAGTCACTATGATGATTCTCATTTGGAGACACTACCTTTTTAGTCGAGGAAGTTGCAGGAAACGGTTGTCGGAAGGGAATCGGTATTTCGTTAAAGTTTATTCACTTGTTTAGCTCCAGGCTCACTCGTTGGACCTCCGTTTTAAAGCACTTTTAGCCTAAAAAATCCAGAACCATTTAACCTTGGCCCAAACCCACTCACCAAACCAACACAACACCTAGCCCACCAAGACAAGGCCCACACGCCCATCACCCTAAAATACACCCAAATTAAATTAAATATTAAATAAATAATGTAATTGAATTAAATTAAATAATTAAACCATTTACCAAATTAAATAAAACATAAAATAAAATCATACCAAATTAAAAGATTATATTCCTAACTTAACAAATATTATGCCTAATTAAAATCAATCATAACCAATTAAAAATATTGACTTCCTAATCTAACAAATTGTATTCCTAAACCAAGCCAATCAAATATTCAACCTTCCTAATTTGAACCAAATTTGTCCCCCATCAATCTTTGACTTTCCTTGCTCAACACTAAATCAAAACCCTTCCTTGTGAGACAAGGAGTAGCCCTAACCCTTCTCTATATAAACAACCCCTAACCAAGACATGCACTCGTGGACAAGAAACAACTCACACGGCAGAACACAACAAAAGAAAAGAAACCTTCACTGCCCTCCACAGCTTCATCCCCCCATGAGTATATAAACCCTTCACACGTCTCTAACCCTAACTCTAAGCCATGAACACCACTCAACAGCCCTTAACTCATCATAATAGCAAACTTTGATCAATCAGCCTCACATGGCCTCGACACCTTTCACGCCACTCAACTAAACGTAAGCCACATAGCTTCCACTATCAAGCTTCACGGAACCTTACAATCCAACAAACAAAACGACAAGAGCACCCTTCACGCCTAAACCCATAAGCAACTTACCCTCACCGCTTCAACAAAGCAATCACACTCAGCTCTCTCTCATAAAACGTACACGCCCCTGCCTCTTCCCAATCAACCGACACAGCCCTGACCGAATATAAACAAACAAAACTAGCCAGCCCGTGACCGAAAATCACCCCAAAACAGTGAGTAAATCGAGAGTAAACCAGTCCCTGGAACAGCCCCTGATCTGCACCCTAAAACACCCTAAAACAGTAGCTTTAAAGACTTGAAACTGCACCAGAAAATACAGCGAAACAGTAGCAAAACGGAGGTCAAACAGCAAGCAAAACAGCAAAACAGAGAGCTAAGACTCTAAACCAGTGAACCGGAGAAGTTGAGGAGCTTTAACCCTTCCGATCTCCGTGAAACGCAGGTCCGAAAGTCGGCAAAAAAGGTTAGACCTGAGGGTATTTTTCACACTCATTTTCAGTTTTATTTTTATTATCTATTGAGTATTGTTCGCATGATTATTATGTTAAAATGCATGTTGTGGCCCTTGAGTAGATAAATATGCATGTATTATGAAATATTGTATGTTGTGGCCTTGGAATAAAATGAAAGATGTGTCAACTCTCGTGGTATAACGGATGGAAACCCGGACATAAATTTCATAGCCGATTCCGAATGGACGATAATAGGATATGTACTCGGGATACAACTCCACGTACCGCTTGAGTAAATGGCACTTTCTTTTGTTTTATGTTGCTTTGATTTATTATTTGTCATTTAAATTCCGCATGTTACTTGTTTATGCATGATGCGATCGAGCGCATGGGCTTAGTAAGTCGGATTAAAGGTCCCCTATTTGGAGGGGTTAAAACCCTTTACCACGATGCTTTGCCGCGCCGGTTGATGTGTGTTCGGTTGAATGTAAGATATGTTCAATCGGGCATAATAAGTTTGATATTATTGTCTTTATTCTTTGTATGCATGATGCGATCGAGCGCATGGGCTTAGTAAGTCGGATTAAAGGTCCCCTATTTGGAGGGGTTAAAACCTTTTACCACGATGTTTTGCCGCGCCGGTTGATGTATATTCGGTTGAATGTAAGATGTGTTCAATCGGGTATACGAAGTTTCATATAGTTATCTTTATCTTTGTACGCATTGTAATGAAAAGCGCATGGGCTTATTGTGTTGGACTAAAAAGGTTCTCCATTTGGGGAAAGAAAAGCCTAAAAGGTTACCTTTACCACGATATTTGCCGCGTCTTTCATACATTGATTGCATCATCTATCCCTTAGTCTTGGCTTAACGTATTACAATTCATATATCCATGTCATGATAGCATTTGAGTATTATTTCTTGTGGTATATCGGATGGAAACCCAGACATAAATTCCGTAGCCGATTCCGAATGGACGGTAATGCGGTCTGTACTTGGGATACAATTCCACGTACCACTTGGAAAGTGCTCACATGTGCGTTTGTGTCCATGTTAGTTATCTTCTTTTGCACCATGTCATAGCATGCTTACTTTAATACCTAATTTCATCCTTAAGTGTCTTTTTGCATTATGTACTTAGTTGACTCTTTTATTTATGCATGGACATGTAATGGCTATTTGTTTATGATATGTCTATGTAATCACATGTTCTCCATTATTTGATTCGCCTTTATGTATGCTTGCGTGGTTAGTGTGTGCTTGTGTTTCCATGAAAACAATATGCCAATGAAGTTGTATGTTCGTTGCTACTTTGATGTACTTTCAAGCATGCAATCTTAGATGTGAAATATATGAATTTAGGTGTAAGTTTTATCTTTGTGCATATGGATTTAGAAGCATGATACTCTGGGAAATAAGTGTTACTTAAGCTTGATTAAATTATTACACAAATCCTTTCATTACAAGTGACATAAGTAAGGGACCATTCCGACCCAACGGTTTGAGGTCTTCCCTTGCGAGGGGTGAGTGCGGCCCTAAATCTCATTTTCCCGGTTCACACCGGGTGGCGACTCCATTATTCTCCGGTTTAGTCCCCCGTGGCTACTCCGTACTCCCGACCGGGCCGCGAGCCCAGGACATCATGCGTCGTCCAGTTCTTGTGTCCCACAGGTATCCCATTAAGTCATGTTTTAAATAGTTTATATATTATAATTAAGGGAGATTAATCTAAATATTAGTAATAAAATCTTAACCTTTAACCCCAGCAGATGGGAGTTACCTCCTCATGCTGAAAAATAAAATAAAGACAGAAAAGTATAATAAAGAAATAACTATTGCGTAAATTAAAATAAATTAAATACAGAAAGCTGTAAATAAACAAGCAAGATATAATCTTCTTAGTATTCTTAAGGAATTCCTCAGAAGAAAGTATGAATTGAAATTCTGAAATCGGCCTCAATTTATAGGAAAATTTTAGCCTCACGCGTTGCGACGCGTGGAACATTACTCGTCACGACGCGCCATTGATTAAACACAATCGTGACACGTGACGTCGGCATCTGAATTTTTTGTTTGGCGTCGTGACTCCAAATGCTTGAGCATCGCGACACTGACTTCATCATGACATCAGTAATGATGTGTTTCAATGATGAGTGTCGACAGCATGTGATGGTGACACGTGTCCGACGCACGTTAACAACATTATTGTGATATTGACACGTGGCAGGCGTATCTTAGCAAGTGCGCATGTTAGCAAGTCTGCTGTGATTGTGACATGTGTCTGTCGCACGTTATTGATGCATGATAGCAGTCGACGCATTTTAACAAATGGCATATTTTAGTAGGAAATTTACATTTTTGCCTTTTTTTGCTGTTTTGGCCCCGAATTGATTCCAGAGAGTCCTGTTATTTGATTTATCTATAAAATAACACAAAACGCATCAAAATATTCACAAAACCCAAGAAACTATACAAAATATTAAGTAAAAGTAACGGTAAATATTGACATATTTACTGCTTATCAGAATGCAACAACTAAGAACAAGTACACTGAAATGCACTTTCATCATGCCTCATAGGGTTAAGGCATTCAAAAGTAGATGGGAAGACATCTCGCTTCCTCACCCATAATTTCTTAGGAATCTCTTTCACCTGAGTATTCCTAGTCAACAAGCCAAGTTTGTCACTAATGAATTTTGTTTGTTTAGCTAGTGCAGAAACTTGAGAAACTAGATTTGCAGAATAAAATCTTGGTGAGACACTCGTATGCCTTTTCTTTTTCTTATGCAACATGAAGTACTTAGGCCTAATATGTCCTACCTAGCCACAATGATGGAAAACAGGCACAAACCTTGGACAAGAGCGGGGTTTACCCACCACACCTCTAAACTGAGGTTGGGACACAAGACAAAGAATAATATGGGAATCACATGACTATAATCAACAAGCTTCTTACTTAAGTCATGTCTGGGAGGGATAAATACAGCTTGAGACGATGAGGCCTTATCATATTTTGAATCAACTCTAATCCCTAATAGGCAGCCTAGTCTCTCAGTCCCACTAGAAAATACGGAATACTAAGTTCTAGTATTTTCAAGTTCTGATTTTAAATATTTGACTCTCTTAACTAGTCATTTGTTCCTATCTTCGGTCATCAATCATCAAGAGGCTTTGTTCAAACTTAGCTTGAGCTTCATTCTTGTCTAAATTCATTTTTTCAGCCTCTTATTGACCTCAATGTTAGTCTTCTTGATAAAGAATCGCTCGTTAAACAATTCAGTATATGCTACTTGAAAACTGTCTTCATTGATAAAGTCATCGTGAAAGAATTCTGATCCAGCATTCACATCACTAAAACTATCATCTCGCTCACCTGTCATATTATCAGTAAAGGCTATAAAGTTGCTTTTATCCTTAATAAACTCATTAGAAGTATAGCCACATTCTGAATCACTAAGGGAGGCTGCCATGACTTTCTTGCCTTTAGACTTTAGGTATGTGGGAGACTCAGATCTAATATGCCCATACCTTTCACATTCATCACACTGGAGAACGCTAGGTTTGCTATCATTATCGTTTCTAGACTCCCTCCCACTACGCCTACTCTGTCTAGGGTTTCCCTCTCTATCACTATCAGTGATATGGCCATTTTTCTGCATCTTAAGAAATATCCTAAATCTTTTAGAAAACATGGCAAAATCAGAATCCGTAAGGGTAGTATTATTATCATCACTTGATGGATCATGACGAACTTCCTTTACGATCTTCATCACTATGGTTTTGGGCTTTCTATATCCATAACATTTTTTTTCTCATAAACCTATAGTTTTCCTACAAGGTCCTAAATTTTAAGGTGATCTAGGTCATTAATATCCTCGATGGCTGTGATCTTAGGTAAAAACTGGTCAGGCAAAGATCTAAGGATTTTCCTCACTATCTTATTTTAGGAATAGTCTCGCCTAGGTTAAAGCTAGAGTTAACTATATCGTTAATCTCAGTGTATAACTCATCAAATGTCTTATCATCTTTCATCCTAGCAACCTCAAATCTAGTGGAAAGTTCTTGGAGTCTAATATTTTTAACAAACAGTGTGCCCTCATGCACAGTCTGAAGGATGTCTTATGCATCATTGGTTGTCTCACACATTGAGATTCTCCTAAACTCAATGGAGAAAACAACAACATGAATGGAATTAATTGTCTTGTTGTTCCTATCACTAGCATCACACTCCTCCTTAGTCCAGATCAGTTTATCTTTAGGGGAATAGACCCCATCAACCATAACCATGAGATGTTTCCACTCATACTCTACTGACATCCAGACTCTAGTGAGATCCAGACTCTCATCTAAGGAATTAAAGACCGCTCTCATGTGAACATTCCAATGTAAGTACTCTATCCCATCAAAGAATGGGGGACAATTTAGAGGTTGACTTCTTTCCATATCTAAACGGGTCAAGGATCGAGGTCAGGCTCTAGTACCAATTGAAAATTTAGTTTTTAGTCTAAGATTCTGACCCTATGCGAAATTAAGAACAATGATTTAAGAAAGTCCTAAATATTGTTCCTATGGATTACCAACAAGCACCCTTAATTCTAAGCAATTATAAATCCATGCAAATATATCAAAACAATAAATAATAATGTAGAAAACAAAACTCAACACAATAATTTTATTGACGAAGTGGAAAACTCGTGTGAGTAAAAAACTACTCTAGGTATCTAGGCTACCAGCCAAAATCCACTATAACGAGAAATACTTACAGTGATGATAAAAGACCTAAGACAGCAACTTCGCCGACTCTAATACCTATAGACTGTAATAACCCGAAGAAATCTTCAAGCCTGCACCAAACGGCCTTCTCCAGAACCTCTGAAGTCTCTGAGCGGATCAACTCTGTAAAAATGCAATGCCGAAATGCTGAGCGGATCCTCCTTGAGAAATCCGAAGGCTTAGGAAGTTGGGTTTGTTTGTGTTTCTGTGATGGTCAAACAAAGATCAATATCACCAAGTAAACAAAGACATGATATTCAAAAAGTCTTCAAGGTGAAATCAAGAAGGTAGAAAACATATGAAGGTTTTTAGCTCAAAGTAATTTGTTTTCAACCATTGTGAAAGTGGCTTAATGTTTGTTTATATAGGTAGAACAAAGGCTAGAGTTTTCTTATGCAAAACAGACTTAAAAACGCATCCAAAATAACCTACTTATGCATATACATTCGAACGCTATAAGAACAATATCAAACGCGCGCTATTCTATAAACTTGTTCGACCATAGTTTCGAACGCACATCAAACGCGAGCACACTGGAAGGTTTCATTAGAATGGAAAGATGAACGCTCTATGCATGGGAACCTTCTGCCAAGTTTCGCTTGAACCCAAACATAAACATGACATGAATGCCAATCATTTGAACATAAACACGAACGCAGCACTGACGCATATCTAATTCTTTCGTACTTAGTCTGCCAAATACCATTCGAATTGCTCTGAGATCTTCAAGACTCATTACAACTCAATTGAACTTATTTTATTATAGACATTTCCAACAAATATAGAACTAACAGGAATTAATGACTTTGCCAGAATGATTGAAATATTCATTTCTTGGCGATGAACGAACTTACCAAATTTTCCTTTACCATTTCTTGACCAAATTTTGAAAAGAGTAGCAAGAAATCCTTACTACTATTTTCTTGATGGTTACTCAGGTTATTATCAAATTTCCATTGTTTTAGAAGACCAAGAAATGACCACATTCATATGTCCTTTAGGAACATTTGCATTTAGGAAAATATCATTTGGACTTTGTAATGCACCAATAATATTTCAACGATGCATGTTAAGCATATTTAGTGACATGGTTGAAAATTATTTATAGGTCATTATGGATGATATAACTATTTTTGGGAACTCATTTGATAATTGTTTTGATTAAATTGGAAAATATTTTGAAAAGATGTGAAGAAAAAAACTTGTGTTAAACTAGGAAAATTATCATTTCATGACTGATTCAGGATTTGTTTTGGGTCACGTTATGTCATCTTAAGGTATTGAGGTTGATAATGCAAAAATATAAGTGATCTCTAAATTGCCCCACCAAAAACAGTCAGAGAAATTTCTTCATTCTTAGGACATGCAAGATTTTATAAGAGGTTCTTTAAAAACTTTAGTACTATATCCAGACTGTTGAATAACCTTTTATTAAAAGATGTAATATTTGAATAGACAAAAGAATGTTAAAAATCATTTTAAAAGATTACCAGTCTTTTAACTTCTGCTCATATCATGTGATAATTGCATGAAAATGTACTTTAAACATCACTAATTCAGCTTTATTATTGAGTATTTAATCTTAATTGTAGTTTATTTTATGTTTTGTTATTATGAAGTAATGGAACATGGATCTTGGAGTAATTGTCGTGTTTTGGGACCTTGCGGACGCATCGGAAGCACGCAGGAAGAGTAGAAACACAGAAAATATGACACCAGAAAAATCAACTGGCGTCGCGACGCCTACCTTCTGGCATCGTGACATCACCTCAGTAAAGCTCCATACAAAATGCCCGAGAGTTTGGCGCTGTAACGCAACTTTCCGGGGCCGCGGTGCCCTAGAAAAGTTTCATAAACTTAATACGGTCGTGTTTTACATGCATAAGTACTCCAGGACTTCCCTATAAATACCCAAGCTCGTCCAAAACCATAAAAGAGAGAAGACGTACAAAACAAAGAGTTCAAAAACACATATTTGAAAGAGAAGAATGAGGAACCTTAAGGCCATATAGGATGTCTCTCCGATCTCTTCAGGCTATGTTTCCTTATTCTATGGATAACTAATCTCCTAGGCAAAGCTAGGGATGAACTCTTGTACTTAACTTCTTATATTAATGTTTGTGATTCCTGAATGATCTTCAACGTTTAATACAATTGATGTTTCATTATTCTTTATTATCATTTGTTTTATAATCCAGAGATGTGTTTTACTAATTTTCATATAGGAATAGTCATGCTTTTTCTATGTGTGATTGGGGAACCTAGTTGTAACTGGTATTGTTGTTTTATGAGTTAATCTTCTGCTGCAGTATTGCCTATAGGTATATTGTTGACATTAGATAGGTCATAATGATAACATAATGTGTTGTTAACATAGAGAAAGAAATTCATCGATTATCTTAGAATTTAATGTGTTTTAAATTGAAATATTTTCTGATTGTTGGTTTGGGAAGTGAACCCCTCAATTGAGTAATAAAAGGAATCAACTACTGAATATAGGGACTTGATACAAGAGGGATTCCCGATGCTTTGCTGCTTTTCTCTATTGATAACTCTTACTTATTTTTCCATAGTTTTTATTTTACATTACCAATTAAATCATTTTCTTTAATTAAGTTATTGCATTTGTTTTCTTTAAGTGAATTAGTTCCTTGAAACCATATCTCTGAGGAATCGACACCCCAACTATACTGTGATAACCGCAAGTACTTTTTGGGCGTAATCAAATTTTGGCATCGTTTTCGGGGAGACGGTGTATGATCAAAAGGAGTAGGTTTGCTTGGTCAACAGCAAAGCGGCAACTTCATTCCATCTTTACTTTTTATTTCTTTATTTTATTTCAGTTTTAGTTAAATTTTAATTTTTAGTTTTATTTTTTATTTATTTATGTTTCTTGTTTTATTTGTGTTTGAGTGTATACCTAGACTTAGGGATCAGTTTGGTAGGTTTGTTAGAATTGAAGAGTAAGATTCTGATTCAGAAAGTCTGTTTGACAATCTTTTTGCCACACCATCTATATCTAGCACACACAACATGAGTGATTATGAAAGGCCACCCAATAGGACTCTTGAGGAGTATCTCAGTCCCACTTGCACAGCTACACGATCATGCATAATATTTCCTCCTAATGCAACACATATAGACTTTAAACCTGGAATGATACAGTATCTCCCAACCTTTCATGGTTTGGAGAATGAGAAACATTATGTGCATATTATGGAAGAAGAGGTTGTAGCAACCTTCAATGACCAATTTAGGACTACATCCACAATTAGACTTAAGTTCTTCACTTTTTCCATTAAGGATATAGCTAAAAGCTGGTTGTATTCTTTTAGATCTCGTTCAATAGGATCATGGGGTGAGATGTCACATGAATTTTTCAACAAATACTTCTCACACCATAAGACTAATGTTTTGAAAAGACAAATCTCTACTTTCTCCCAGCAAGACAGTGAAACCCTTTATCAAACCTGGGAGAGGTTTAAAGAGATGTTAGCTAGTTTCCCTCACCATGGCTATGAGAGTTGGCGCTTAGTGAGTTACTTTTATGATGGCCTAACCCCTAGGGAGCGCCAATTCATTGAGACGATATGCAATAGTGAGTTTATATGAAAGGACCCTGATGAGGTATTAAAGTATTTAAATGACTTAGCCAAATTATCTCACACTTGTACTGGACCTAATGCCATGAATAACACTAATAGTTCACGTTCCACTCCTTCTAGCGGAGGCATACAACACTTTAGGGAAGAGGATAATCTTAAAGCACATGTTAAGCAATTAAATAGAGAGATATGAGTTTTAAAAGCAAAATTTAGCAAAATTATGCACCAGTAGCCTAGCTAGAACCTCAAGAAGTATACTTTATGTGCAAGGGGATTGACCATCTAGCCCAAGATTGTCCATTATATGGTGAAATGAGGGAAACATATGAGGAACAATGCAATGCCTTAGGGATGTACACGAAGCCATATATACCTTATTCAGATATTTATAATCCTAGTTAGAGGAACCACCCAAATTTCAGTTGGAAACATGAGTCTCAACAGTCCACTCCAACATCACAGCCTATATGTTACAGTACTCCCAGTATCATACACCTACCATTCCTAGAAATTCATTAGAAGAAACTGTGTACGCATTTATAGAGGCCCAGAGTAAAAAAAATCAAAGGTTTGAGTCATTAATAGCTCAAGTGGTTGAAGAAACTAAGGAGATTAAGAGTCAAGTCTCTAAATTGACTAATGTTTTAAGTGTGTAATAACTAGGAAAATTTCCATCTCAGGCTCAACCAAATCTGCAATGGTAACACATAGCATAGGCTGATCATGAAGCATCCAATGTAAAAGGTTTTAATGTCATAATCACTAGGAGTGGTAAAGAGATAGGCTTGCAGGACACCTCAAACATTATAGGTGACACTAAAAATAGTAGTGCAAATATTCCTCAGGAAGGACATGTGATACAGAGCCCAGTTAGAGTACATTTCCCTCAAGCTATTAGGCCTACTGCAAGAGCCACAGACCCTAATGGTGAGATCCTAGAACATCTAAAGCAAGTAAAGATTAACCTTCCTCTGTTACATGTGATCAAACAGGTTCCCACATATGCGAAGGTTTTGAAGAATCTAAGCACTATGAAGAGAAAGCATCATGTAAAGAAGAATGCATTCTTAACAAAATAAACAAGTGTAGTGATTGAGCAGAAGGCTCCACCAAAGTACAAAGATCCAGGATGTCCCATTATTACTTGCCATATTGGCACATATGAGTTTGGTCAGGCTTTATTAGATTTAGGTGCTAGTGTTAATCTTATACCATATTCTATCTATATGCAGCTAGGACTTAGAGAGATTAAATATACATCTATGATTTTACAGTTAGTTGATCGCTCTATCATAATACCACGGGGAGTAGTTGAGGATGTTTTACTACAAATCGATAAATTATACTATCCTGTTGATTTTCTGATTTTAGATACTCAATCTGTGGTTAAAATTGAGTCAAAAGTCCCACTCATCTTAGGTAGACCTTTTCTTGCTACAGCTAATGCCCTTATTAATTGTAGGAATGGTCTCATTAAGTTATCATTTGGGAACATGACATTGGAAGTGAATATTTTTCATGTTGAGAAACAACCACAAGATGATGATGAGTATCACCATACATACCTGATAGACACAGTCTTGCCAGAAATAGCCTCTATACAACATGAATCTAACCCTCTCGAACTGGAAATGACCCCAAAGAACCATAAAATGAGGAAAAGAAGAGTCAGTGCTCACTTAAAGATGATCCCTGGAAAATTAAAGCGGAGGTCGAGAAAATTTTTCCATATGTGCAGCCTAAAATTTTGACCATCCGTAGACCTTGGAGGATCCATGGATAAATTGTGAAAGCTAGTCAAAAATTATATTTCATGTCTTAATCAACAACTGAAGACGTTAAACTTAGCGCTAGCGGGGAGGCAACTCTTGCATATACATTTATTTTATTTTATTTTATTTTATTTTACTTCTATTTTATTTTTATTTTTATTTTCTTTACTTTAGTTTTATTTTATTGCATGTTAATTGCATGTTTATTATTTGCATGGGTGTTAGCGTAACCCACACAGCCCACACAGCCAAAGTCTTACCAACATGAGCCTTATCAACTCCATGGACGATATTTTTGTTCCTCACTCTTGTTTCTTTATGTTTATCTTACATTGAGGACAATGTTTGATTTAGGTTAGGGGTGGTAATGTCATATGCTTTATGGGGTTGTTCATGCGTTATCCCTGTTTTCATATCTTTATTAAAAAAAATATATATTAATTTGTTTTAGTCCTTAATTGTAAAGTATAAGTCCAATGATAAGTATTGTTTGCTTTAGGATGAGATCTTAGAAACGATAAGTTCCTAATGTACTTTTATCTGATGCCTTGAGTAGTTGATCTAGGTTAGACTCGTAAGCACTTAACTATAGGTTTTTAGCAGTGAAAACCTAGGTAATTGGCAAAGTGACTAGTTGAAGAAATTTCATATCGATGAATGACCGTTTTCTTAGATATCTATCTTGATTTGCTAGTGTTATGATATATGGTATGGTTAAAGATAAAAGCAGAAAGAAAGAAAAAAGAGAAAGTTTTGAAAGAAACAAAGAAAAAAGAAAGAAAGAAAAGAAGTTAAACCACCTATAACCGATAAGCATGAAGCTACCCATGGGCGAGTGTTAGGACCACCATGAGGAGAAATGCTACCTTAAAGGGTAGGTGTGTTGAAAAAAAGAGGTTTTGAAAGAAGAAAAAGAAAAAAATCATATCATACTGAGCAAAGAAAGGAAATTACAGAGAACATTTGAGATATCTAGGTTGGTTTGGCCCATCAATCCCAATTTTTTTAAACGAAATCATTGAGTTGGCTTACTTAGGATTTGAGTTGTGAATGAACCTTTACACACACACATTGTGAGTCTGGCTTAGATAATTTATTCGAGGACTTGGATTTGAGTTGCATTGAGTACTTTGAACGTTCTCTGATTTCATTGCTAGGCATTATTTGAGGACAATAATATGTTTAACTATTAGGACTATTTCATTTTGTTATTTTTACATGATTGCATATGTTTTGAATGACATTTGTGGGTGTCAGCAGTGTAAGCCCTCACAAGACTATAATTCATCCACTAGGACCACCTATGGGTATAAAGGCTAATTACATACGCTAAATTGAAGGACCTTCACAAATCTAACCTCAGATCTCAGAAGTATGAATTGTAAAGAAGCTCTTTCGCTCGTGCATGTCAGAGGGTACATCTGTCGAACACTATGTGTCGCAGATGATTGCTGACATCGAACACCTAGGTCAGCTAGGCATTACCTTTTAGGCCGAGACTTCTAAAGATTTGCTCTTACAGTCTATGCCCGATAGCTGGGGCGGGTTCATCATGAGCTATAATATGATGAACCAAGAGAAAACTCTTGGAGAGTTGATGGAAATACTGAAAGATGTAGAGTCAGAGCTTCAAAAAGGCAAGAAGCGCGAGGCGCATCTTACTTCGACATCCAAGAAGGGTAAAGCTTAGCCGAAGGCTTCTAGGGTGTGAAGAAAAAGAAAAAGAAGAGCAAGGCTAAATCATCACAGTCTTCTAGGAAGACGATGGAGATATCCCAAGACATCTGCCTATATTGTGGTAAACAGGGTCACTGAAAGAGTGACTTCCGTAAGTACCAGGCGGACTTGAAGGAAGCAAGGGCAGGCAAGGCTCCAGCCTCATGTATGTTTGTTATTGAAATAAACATATCCACTACTGGTTTTAAAAATTGGATTTTTGATTCTGGATGTGGTACTCACATATGTACTGATGTGCAGGATCTGCAAATTAGCAGGAGACTGGCTTCAGGAGAGATCGACCTCCGAGTCGGAAATGGGACAAGAGTCGCCGTTTTGGCTGTTGCCACCTATATTTTGAATCTGCCATCGGGGCATGTACTTAACTTAGGGGACTGTTATTTTGTACCTAGTTTGACTAGGAATATCATTTTTGTATCTTGTTTAACCTGATGCGGGAATACCTTTGTATTCTGGAACACTGGGTGTTTTGTATATAAAGTTTATGTTTTTATATGTACAACAAATGTTAATAATGGTCTTTATATTTCGAATATAAACGAATCTCAAACATATAACATGACAAATAAAAGGCTCAAAATGAGTAAAACAGATGAAACTTATCTGTGGCATTGTCATTTGGGACACATTAACAAGACTCGTATATCCACACTTTCGAAGAATGGATACTTGGATGGATTTGATCCTAATTCATATGATGTCTGCGAATCTTGTTTGTTAGGCAAAATGCCTAAAACACCTTTTAGTGGTAAAGGTGTACGTGCCACCGAACTGTTAGCCCTAGTTCATAGTGACGTATGTGGGCCCATGTCTAGCCAGGCTAGAGGTGGTTATGAATACTTCATAACCTTTACGGATGATGCATCGCGTTATGGTTATGTGTATCTTATGAAACACAAGTCGGAAACTTTTGAGAAATTCAAAGAGTTTCGGCACGAAGTAGAAAAACAGACGGGCAAAAGTATTAAAACATTGCGGTCGGACCGCGGTAGAGAATACTTAAGCAATGAGTTTCAACATTACTTGAAATAATATGGTATTCTTTCACAGTGGACTCCTCCCAGAACACCTCAATTGAACGATGTGTTCGAACGGAGAAACCAAACTTTGTTAGACATGGTAAGGTCAATGATGAGTCGCACTGAGCTACCAATTTCCTTCAGGGGATACGCAATAAATAGTGCAATACTTATTTTGAATAAGGTTCCGTCAAAGTCTGTTGGACATACTCCATATGAAATATGGACAGGAAAGAAACCGGGTTTCTCATTCCTAAAGATTTAGGGATGCTGGGCATACGTTAAACGTTTGGATAGTACCAAACTAGAACCCAAATTGGATAAGTGCCTATTTGTAGGTTATCCTAGGGAAACCAAATGATATTACTTCTACAACCCACAAGAGAACAAAACATTTGTTGCTCTCCATGTGGTTTTCCTAGAAAAGGAATTCATGAATGCAGTGGTAAGTGGGAGGAAAGTATAACTCGATGAATATCAAAGTGATACTGTTCCTGGTACCGACCCCGTGATGGAACACGAACAGTCCATCATGGATGAGACTATTCCACAATCTTCTAATACACAAGAACCACGTAGGTCGGAGAGAGTCAGAAAATAACCGGAGAGGTATGGGTTTCTGATCTCACCTCATGTAGAAATTAATCTTATTGAGGAAGTTGAACCGGCTACGTATGAGGAAGTGATAAAAGGTATCGACTTCGCTTTATGGCAGGATGCCATGAAGTCCGAAATGGATTCCATGTATACCAACCAAGTTTGGACACTGGTTAACGCACCAGAAGGCATTAAGCCTATTGGTTGTAAATTGGTCTTCAAGAAGAAGACAGATATGGAAGGCAACATACAAATGTAAAAAGCTAGGCTTGTAGCGAAAGGGTATCGTCAACGACATGGTGTCGATTACGATGAAACTTTTTCACTGGTTGCCATAATTAAATCCATTCGGATAATGCTTGCTATAGCTGCATATTTCGATTATGAAATATGGCAGATGGACGTCAAAATCACTTTCCTTAACGAAAACCTTTTGGAGGATGTTTATATGCAACAGCCTAACGGTTTTATCATGCCAAGACATGCAAACAAGGTTTGCAAGTTAAACCGATCCATTTATGGATTAAAGCAAGCGTCACGTTATTGGAACCAACGTTTTGATGAGATCATAAAAGAATATGGTTTCATTCAAAACGAAGATGATTCTTATGTATATTCAAAACCTGGGAGAAACAGCTTTTATTCTAGGAATAAGGATATACCAGGGATAGATCTAGAAATCTGATAGAACTCTCCCAGAGCTCTTACATTGACAAAGTGTTGAAGAGATTCAACATTGATCAGTCCAAGAGGGGGCTGCTTCCGGTGTCACATGGCGTCTCTCTATCTAAGGACATGTGTCCTAAAACTAAAGATGAGAGAGATGCAATAAGTCGGATCATGTATGCTTCCGTAGTCGAATCGATCATGTATGCCATGATATATAAGCGACATGATGTCTCGTATGCTTTGAGCATGTGCAGTCGCTATCAGGCCGATCCAGGTGATGGTCACTGGATTGTTGTAAAGAACATCCTTAAGTATCTTAGATGAACAAAAGATGCTTTCTTAGTCTATGGAGATGGAGAACTTGAGGCGACTGGGTACGCCGATGCAAGTTTCCAAACCGATAAAGACGACTGTAAGTCACAATCTGGGTATATTTTTTGTTTGAACAACGGAGCAGTAAGCTGGAAATCATCCAAGCAAGAGACTGTTGCCGATTCAACAACAGAAGCAGAATATATTGTTGCAGCTGAGGCAGCAAAGAAGCAGTTTGGATCCGTAAATTCCTAATTGGATTAGGAGTAGTTCCATTAGCAGCTGAGCATGTACCTTTGTATTGTAACAATAACAGGGCTATAGTATGAGCTAAGGAACCGCGGTCTCATCAATGATCCAAGCATATACTTCGATGGTTTCATCTGATTCGCGAGATCATACATCGTGGCGATGTGAAGATCGAGAAGATTGCATCAGATAACAACATTGCAGATCCGCTGACGAAGGCTATTTCTCAGCAAAAGTTTGAGCGACATGTATATAGTTCAGGTGTTAGATACTTGAGTGATTGGCTATGAGCCAAGTGGGAGATTTTTGGACAATTATGACCCATAGCATCACTATTTGTAAAACAACATTGTGTTTTTATACAAATTTACTATGTGACAAAAATGGAAATTGCTATTTTATCATTATTGTAATTGGATTACTTGGATATATATATATATAATGATAAAAGTACATATGGTTAAATCAGATTAATAAGATATGAGACAATATTAATCCACGAATGATTTAATCATTAAATATCCCTAGTCGTAGTATTATCGAGACTGGACATCGATAATGCAGAATAGATTAGTATTGCACTTGTGCTCGTTAAGGAAGCTTAACATCATAGTTCTCATATGTTGAAGTATTGGATACTTATGGAAGTACGATAGGAGGTTCTGTTAGTCGTTGGACCGGGAACAGCTTCGCTCTGGATATACCCACTCGGAATCCCATTGGTAGTATGACTATGTGTCTATGGTAATCCGAATCAGGGTAGGTGTATGTGATCTTTAACCTGAGACTTACATCGCTTGTACTTGCGACAATCAGTTTGCTTTGGTATTGGTCGTCCGGAGCTTTAATAGGTTCTGTGTACGCCTCTACTGGGTTTACTAAGAATCGTAGTGTATTTGATGTGATGTCAAGATGGGAGTATCACTTCAGTCATATGAAGATGATGGTCACGCAGGATACGGTAATAGTACTCTTAAATGCTGCAGCTATCGGGATAATATGACTAGGTCATGATTATCCGATTACAGAGACTAATTACTCGTGATTCGATATATGCTTCATACAGGGCAGACACAGAGCCAGCCCTAGGCCTAACATGTGACATCCGATACTGGATAGTATTACGCATTACATAGTATTACTACGCCTGATACAGATAATATTCCTCTGCGGATATTTCTAGAGAATTGGGTAGGCACGGCGCTTTGCTAGAAGCCAACCATGTCTTGTAAATCGGTGAGAACGTGGTACAGGGTACGCACGTGTCGGATAGTCCGACAACCAGATTTACTGCCAATATATCCAGGAATCTCTTGGATCGCTTACCAAAGATTCACCAATGACATTTGACTTGAATAAAATTAATCTGGGATTAATTAAGAGAGAGAAATATAATCTGGGATTAATTGTGGTAAGAATTAATCTGGGATTAAATTCGTACAGAAGAGAAAACGCGATTATTTTAGAATTAATCGGTAAAATAAATTTAATAGTTAAATTGGATTTTTCTATTTAATTTATTTATTTGGGCTAAAATAATATATCAGATATAGTAATTGAAATTGGATTTCAATACGAAATTAAAATTGGATTTTAATTAAGCGAACGAATTAATTTGAAATTAATTCGTAAGCGACTTTCGTAATAATTTTGCGAGGCATCATTATTTAATTAAATTTGATTTAATTATTTAGCGACGGAAAATTTGTTTAGTCGGATTAAACGAACCCGAGCCTAAAGTCTAGTTGTGTGAGCCAACTTGAATTTTGAATTTAAAGTGGTGGGACCCACTTCACTCACATCACTTGTCAAATGTGATAGTTGTAGTTGGCAAAAGAAATTGGTTTTCTCAAAACCACTTGCTCTTTACCTACCTTGTTTTTTTGAAAACAAAATACACAACAACTTAGTTTTTGAAACACAAGTCACAAAACACAAAATTTATCTCTTTTCTCCTCATTTGGCCGAACCACTCTCCCATTGTTCTTGAATTTTTGTTGCAAAAATTCATGAAGCTACCACTTAAAAGAGTTGATTAAATGTGATAGGGAAACTCACCCAAGGGTTTGCAAAAATTAATCCCACTGTGCAACTCTAACATATGAAGGACAACCCCAAATCATTAAATACCTAATACTTAGATTTCTACCTAACCATATCTGATAGGGGTAATAAAAATAGCTTTCGCTAGAACCCTATTAAGTATGTGGGCAAGATTAAGTAAAACATAACCGCAAAGGTAATAAGGAAGATCTGTATAGCTCATCATGGATCGCACCATATCCAATAAAGTATGATTTATACGCTCAGACACACTATTATGTTGAGGTGTTTCTGGTGGGCTATATTGGGCAAGAATTCCATTCTCCTTTAAATAATTTCTATATTCTTCACTCATGTATTCACCGCCTCGATCTGATCTAAGGCACTTGATGAATTTACTGGTTTGTTTTTCTACTTCGTTTCGGAATATTTTGAACTTGTCGAATGTTTCTGATTTATGTCTCATCAAAAAGACATATCCTTATCTAGACTTATCATCCGTGAAAGTCACGAAGTATGTTGAACAATTATGAGCGGTATGATTTAATAGACCACACAAATCACTGTATATTAGCTCCAATAAATCTTCAGCCAGTGTCCAACACCAAGAAATGGGGGATTTGTCATCTTCCCTTGGATACATGACTCATAAATCAGATAAGGATCTAAAGTAAGATTTTCAGTCAAACTATTCTTTACCAATTTGGATAGACGACAAACACATATGTGGCCTAATCTCATATGTCATAATTCAGTATTATTTAATTTAGATTTCATATTTGTATTTTCTTCTACATTTAAGACATCTCTATATGTTTCAAAACATAGTGACCTTTAGATAAAGAAATTCACATTTCAATAAATTATCTTTATCATATAAACATAAAGTTTCAACCTTAATGTTTATTTTATATCCCTCTTTAAATAATATTGGCAATGATATTATTTGTCTGATAAGTGAGGTTACATAATAACAGTCATGTAAATCTGTGAAAAAAATCCTTGTGTAAATGTTTAATTAATATAATTAATCCAATTAGGTCAAAGTAAATAATCCATATTATCCAATAACACTTGATTATCTTAGTTGATAATTATAATATCGAATATTATCTTTTATCAAAAATAATCGGCTACCCAAGTGCTCAACGAGTACACTTCATATTAGGTCTCTCTAAGTTCATACACGTTCATCATATAAGCTTAGCTAATATGTAAGCAATTCGGCCACCTCCTAATTCGCAAAGAACATGATCAATTTTTCTAAACTATACAAGCCGAGGTCATAAAATATGTTTAACAATCCATCTGATGTAGGCTATCCGAGTTGTGCTTAGGAAACATAGAATACATTGTCAATTTTTCGAGGTGTACATCTCATGTCAACATGTCCACGATTCTTTACAACTGATGCGATCCACCATAGGTGATTGAATTTGGCCAAAGTTTTAATAATCATGACTTACTTACATGGATACCTAATCCCCTTATGGTACACATACGAGCCGATAGATTCTATCTTGATTCACACTTGATTAACGAGTGTATCGGTCCACACCCAACGAACATCTAGAGGCCAGACCATGAAAGGTTAATGATATAAATGGAATCAAAGTATTGAAGATCTCACACAAAATAAATGTTATCCTATAATCAAATGATCACATATGCTACTTGACTCGATGATATTCATATTGACAGTGGTGTGTACTTCCAACTATTAAAAATCACCTGTGAGTCATTCAGTATTAGGTCCAACCAATACCCACACGTCTATACGAGCTTCCAAAGCTCATGGTACATCTGGTTTAAACCATTGGAACTCTAATTCCAATATACGACATGTGCTAGTCTTCTAGGTTATAGGAATTCGACCGTATCCTAAAACCAACGACTATGAATATTTACTTTAAGAATAATTTACAATAGTAATATTTATCCCAATGTAGGACCACCTAATGTCCAGTATTACTACACGAATATTCTAATATCGATGTCATTCTTACCATATTTATACATCAATCTAATATGCATAATGACAACACTATTAATAAGGTATGAAATGAAAATGTAGTTATTTTATTAATAATTAATAAAATATACAATACATTATTTGAATTGGCACTCTAAGCATCAACTCCAACTCCAACACCAACTACCAATGATCTTATTTCGGAGGATAATGCTAGTTTTATTGTTGGAGAAGCTCGAAAATTTCTTAATTTTCAATTCAAAAAGTATTTGTTGATGAGCAAAGAGTGTTTTGGCTATTCCGATCTTTACAGTGGCTTCCGAGTCCGCTTTTAGCACATGTGGCACGGTAATTGATCCATTTAGAAGTTCATTAGCTCCTGCGATAATGGAAGCTTTAATTTATGCTCAAAATTGGTTGCTATCTATGCTGACTCAAATTGATCTTTGAGCTGCCATGGATGATGTGAAAAATTTTTAGGAATTTTCTTCAGGTACTGTTATTCTTAAATTTGTTGAAATTATTTAAGACTTACTATAACAAAATATGTATTCTAATTATTTGGGTTGTTTCTTTATTTCATTGTTATGTTATTATTGTAGAATTATCAAGATCAAGTTCTACTTATATGATTGAGCCTAACTTACTTAATGATGATATGAATGATGATATTGATTATGCTGATGAATTCATATAAGGTTTTTCTTACTTCTTATTTCTTCGCATCTTATTTCTAATTTTTAATTTCTATACTGAAAATGAAATTCAACTCATTTGATTCAAATGTGTTTATAATTTCATGTAATTGATGAGTAATATTATTTGATATTACATGTTTAGCAGCTTTGTTGGAAATTTGGAAGTATTATTGGTGGTTGTTTATTGGAAATTTAGAAGTAATCTTTTGGGTTGGCTATTAATTATGTAATTTATCTTGCTACTTGGTAGTTTTTATTGTTGGAACTAATAGAATTTGAGAGAATTTCAGGCATGTGTTTGCTTTGGAACTTTTATTCACTAAATTTGCAGTTTGGTCTTTGGTGTTTGCTTTAGAAGTTGAAGTGTAATTTGAAGTGTCGAACTAATAGTTGGAACTTTTATTCACTGAATTTCAGACATGTATTTGTAGTTTTATTCACTGAACTTTTATTGAGAATGCAATGAAATCGATGAAATGTGATGAAATTGATTAAAAATAATTTCAAGCTAAAAAAAATACAATGAAATTGATGAGAAAAAGAAAAAAAAAATACATATTTCAAGATTTCAGTAGTGGAGATTCGAACCTATAACCACTTGGATATTAACCAAATAATTTTACATTTCAGCTACACTTTTACCTTGTCAAAGTCTTATCATTAAAATTATATATATTACAAATTATGTTAACCCAACTGATCCATATTTTTTTTACCCGACTCGCAGTGACCAGACCCGTGCGAGTTACCCCTTCAAATTTCGGGGTTCGCATCGGAAGACTCGAATGACCCGACCCAATCAGGTTTAAGTAAATAGAAAAATCCTGACCCGACCCGACCTGTGAACACCCATAGTTTTCTCTCTGAAAATTTGTGGAGTTCCAGCTCATGTGTATTTTATTTTTCAAAATTTATTGTAATTTCTTTTTCTTTCAGTAATAAAATTATGTGTGTTTTTATTAAATTCATGAGTAGCTAATTGCATCTTATCGGGGAGGATGAACTCTTAATATGAGAATATAGATTAATTGTACTTAAGTTATAATATATAAATTGTAATATGAAGGCTAATATTTAATCTTCTATTGTATTTTGTAGGTGTCTTGATTTGTTGTAGACAATATCATCTTGGTTGACAGAGTTAATACTTTATCCCATATTATATGAGAGGGTAATTTAAATCTTGACTAATTATCGACAAAACTGTATTGCCATTTTTATGGATGGTTTTATATAATTTGGCATAATTGAGTACCTATATGGACTTGTTATAGTCAAATGTTGTCACTATATATATGGTTGGTTTTATATATTTTGGAATAATTAATTCTTGAAATAAATTAACTCGGTAATAATTATAATTTATTTATTATAAAAATAAGATTTCGTTAAATTTGAAATATTAAGAGTGGATCCTCTAGCCCCAATATTTTAATTTATTATTGCATTCTAATTTAAAATTTTCTATCACTTCAATCAATTCAGACTTTTTATTTTCACTCGAATTATTATTTTATTTTTCTAAATCTATTCTCTGTGGATCGACCCCAGTCTTACTGGGTTATTTTATCACTTCGACACTCTTATACTTGGGAGTAAAGAACCACTTTGTGAGTGTGTCAAGTTTTTGCGCCGTTCTCGGGGAGTATAATTTAGTAGATATAATAATAATTTAACATCCTTGCATTTTTTTTTTATTTTTTTTTTTTTTTTTTTTTTTTTTATCTTTATTTTTTTTTGTATTTTCTGCAACTCATTTTTTTCTTCTTCTTTGTATTTGTGTAGAACCAAGATGTCATGATTAATCTTAAATGAATTCTGAACCAAGACATCTCACATATAGAAAAACTCTATACTTGATCTTTAAGATTATATGAGACAAAAAACTCAATTAAAATGGAGCTTTCACTTTACTAAAGAATTCAATTTAGATCTAATAACTACATTTGTGTTTTTTTCTTTCTTTTGTCATTTATTTTTATTTTTCTTTTTATTTTTCTTTTTCATTTATTTATTATTTTTCTTTTTATTTTTCACTTATTTATTATTTTTCTTTTTGTAAGTATTGCGTTTGCATATTTAAATTTTAGCGTATAATCTGCATTTAGGTTGCATGAGACATTAGTATCGATCATCTAACGGTAGATTAAAAGGAGAGTCTCAAACACCTTCACCGGCTTTTAAAATGGCCGATAACCAAAATGAAAACCTACTTGGCCGAAATGAAAATCCAGTTGATCAGGTAGAATGTGAGTCTTAGCATGGCGAACTTAATCACCATAGGACACTCAGAGAATTCAAGAATCCTACTAGGATAGGATCACCATCTTGTGTTATTTTCCTCCAAATGCATCACATTTCAATTTAAACCAGGTGTTATCCAACTTGTACCCACATACTATGGTCTAGAATCAGAAAATCCTTATCAGCACTTGAGGGAATTCGAAGAGGTATTTAATACTTGTACAAACCAAAATTGCAGTATAAATATAATTCGACTCAAGTTTTTTCCCTTTTCTTTAATGGATAAAGCTAAAATTTGGCAGAACCTTAGGTCAGGATTTATCATAACATAAGATGATTTACAAGAGCGATTTCTGAAACAATTCTTTCCCTCCACAAGATCAACTCCTTTAAAATGAGAATCACAACTTCACACATGAGTCGAGAGAAACACTTTACCAATGTTGGGAGAGATTTAAAGAAATGTTAAATATTTATTCACATCACGGGTTTGAAACAATGAGACTAGTTTTATACTTCTACAAGGGTTTAACATCCCAAAATAGACAAGTAGTGGAAATGATGTGTAATAGTGAATTTATGGACAAAAGTCCCGAAGATGCACTAGATTACCTAGAACACATAGTAGAGAATGCACAACATTAGGATACATTTGACACTTATGAGTCGCCTATAAAAACATAGTCATCTGATAAAAGAATGTTTAACCTTAGGGAAGACCATGACTTTTCCGCTAAATATGAAACTCTTGCTAAAAAATTTGAGGCATTAGAAATGAGGAAGAATGATCATGTTAAGCCAATTCAAGAAGTTACATGTCATATATGTAATTCAAAAGTACATGTCACACAAGTTTGTCCAACCTTACCAGCCCTATAAGAATGTCTTCATGACCAAGTTAGTTCCATAAACACCATCAAGAGACCAAATCCAAATCCATACTCCCAAACCTATAATTCTGGTTGGAGAAACCATCCAAACTTTAATTGGAGGAATGACAACCAAGCATGAACATCGCAATACCTCCCCAGGTACACTAGAATTTTAAAAATTCTCAGAATTATGCACCATATGTCCCACAGCCTAGGAAAACCCTTGAGGATACCTTGCATGCATTAATTGAGAAACATGAAGTCATCAATAACAAAAATTGGCAAAAATTGAGTGACCTGAAAGATACATTTGCCAAAATCACGTATGCATTGACCATTCATGAGAAAAGAAAGTTTTCTGCATAACCACAACCAAACCCCAAAAGTCATCAAAACATTCACGAGGGTAGTTCAGGTAGTCAACACATAGACCAAGTCAAATTTGTTATTACTCTTCGTAGTGGTAATGTCATCCAAAAACCAATTCGTGAACCTGAAATTGAAAATGAGTCAGCTTCATAGGGTAAGGAAAGGGTTGATTAACCATTACCTATCGTTGATGATAACAATTTTTCACATGCACCTCCATTTCCTCAAGCATTGAAAATAAATAAATCGAACCATTTCCCAGAAACATATGAAATATTCAAATAGGTGAAGGTCAATATTCTTTTGTTAGATGTCATCAAACAGATACCATCTTATGTCAAATTTCTGAAAGACTTTTGCACCGTTAAAAGAAAACATCAAGTAAGAAAGAAAACTTTTCTAGCTGAATAGGTAAGTTTCATTCTCTTAACCGATAATGCTTTGAAATACAAAGACCCTGGTTGTCTAAATATTTCATGTATTATTGGAAATCATAAAATTGAACATACATTACTTAATCTTGGAGCTAGTGTTGATTTGCTTCAATTTTCAGTTTATCAACAACTTAATATTAGCGAGTTAAAACCAACTTCAACTAATCTTTTAATTGTTGATAGATCAATTAAGATACCAAAAGGAATTATGAAATACGTGTTATTACAAGTCGATAAATTCATATATCTTGTGGATTTTATAGTCTTGGAAACATAACCTGTAGCAGACAGTTACAAGTTAATTCATGTAATACTTGGTCATCCATTTTTAGCAACAGGTAATGCCTTAATTAATTGCAGGAATGGAATCATGAATTTTTCCTTTGGTAATATGACATTGGAGCTTAATGTTTTTAATATGTATAAACAACCCTACGATGAAGACAGTGAATATGAGAGCATGGAACTGATTGAACAAATTTCAGAAGAACATATTCATGGGACTTTATATGACCTTATGGAAACTTGTACAACTAATTTTCTTGAATCAAGTAGGCAATTAGATTAAGATATTTCTAATGATTTTTATTTACTTAATTCTACATATGTACTGAAAGAAGATAAAGAGAAATAAAAGTTTAAGTTTATTTACTTAATTCTACATATGTACTGAAAGAAGATAAAGAGAAATAAAAGTTTAAGGAATTAGAAACACTTGAAGAAGAAAAACATGAGGAAACACCCAAATTGGAATTGAAAATTCAGTTTTTAGTTTAAAGTTCCGACCCTATACGGAATTAAGCACAATGATTTAAGACAAGTCCTAAATATTATTCCTATGGATTAACAACAAGCACCCTTAATTCTAAGCAATTATAAATCCATGCAAATGTATCAAAGTAATAAATAATTATGCAGAAAACAAAACTCAACACAATAATTTTATTGACGAAGTGGAAAACTCGTGCGAGTAAAAAACCACTCCGGGTATCTAGGCTACCAGCCAAAATCTACTATAACGAAAAATACTTACAGTGATGGTAAAAGACATAATGCAGCAACTCCGTCGACTCTAATACATATAGGCTGTAATAACCTGAAGAACTCATCAAGCTTGCACCAAGCCACCTTCTCCAGAACCTTTGGAGTCTCTGTGCGGATCAACTCTGCAAGCACGCAACAGCGGAACTCTGACTACCAATCTTCCTCATTGAGAACTCTGAAGGCTTAGGAAGTTGGGTTTGGTTATGTTTCTGTGATAGTCAAACAAATATCAATATCACCAAGGAAATGAAGACAAGATATTCTAAAAGTCTTCAAGGTGAAATCAAGACGGTTGAAAAGCTATGAAGGTTTTTGGCTCAGAGTAATGTGTTTTCAACCATTGTGAAGGTGGCTTAATGTTTTTTTATATATGTAGGGCAAATGCTAGAGTTTTCTTGTGTAAAACAGGCTTAAAAACGCGTCCAAAATAACCTACTTACGCACAGGCATTCGAACACCACAAGAACGCATGTCGAATGCGCACTATTTTACAAACTCATTCGAACATAGTTTCGAACGCACCTCAAACACGAACACACTGGAAGGTTTTGTTGAAACGGAAAGATAAACGCTCTACGCACGAGAGCCTTATACCAAGTTTTGTTCGAACCCAAACACGAACGTGACATGAACACTACTCGTTCAAACGCAAACATGAATGCATCACTAACACATATCTAATTCTTTCATGCACAGTCTGCCAAATACCAATCCAATTGCTCTGAGATCTTCAAGACTCCTTACAACTCAATTGAACTTGTTTTATTACGGACAAGGGTATTTCGTGATAAAACACTACCTAATACAAAACACTACCTAATACAAAGTGGCATCGCGACGCCGCCTCAGCAAAGCTCCATACAAAATGCCCGAGAGTTTGGCACCGCAATGCCACTTTTCGACGCTGCGGCACCCCGGAAAAGTTCCAGAAACTTAATTTGGTCGTGTTTTACATACATAAGTACTTCGGGACTTCCCTATAAATACCCAAGTGTTGGACAATTATGACCCATATCATCACTATTTGTAATAAACATTGTGTTTTTGTACAAATTAACTATGTGAAAAAAAATTTTATTTTATCATTATTGTAATTGGATTACTTGAATATATATATATAATGATAAAAGTCCATATGGTTAAATCGGATTAATAAGATATGAGACAATATTAATCCATGAATGATTTAATCATTAAATATCCATAGTCGTAGAATTATCAAGACTGGACATCGATAATGCAGAATAGACTAGTATTGCACTTGTGCGCGTTATGGAAGCTTAACGTCAGAGTTCTCATATGTTTAAGTATTGGATACTTATGCAAGTGCGATAGGAGGTTCTGTTAGCCGTTGGACTGGGAACAGCTTCGCTCTGGATAGACCCACTCGGAATCTCATTGGTAGTATGACAATGTGTCTATGGGAATCCGAATCAGGGTAGGTGTATGTGATCTTTAACCTAAGACTTACGTCGCTAGTACTTGCGACAATCAGTTTGCTTTGGTATTGGTCGTCCGGAGCTTTAACAAGTTTTATGTACGCCTCTAATGGGTTTACTGAGAATCGTAGTGTATTGGATGTGATGTCAAGATGGGAGTATCACTTCAGTCATATGGAGATGATGGTCAAGCAAGATACGGTAATAGTACACTTAAATGCTGCAGCTATCGGGATAATATGACTAGGTCATGATTATCCGATTACAGAGACCAATTACTCGTGATCTGATATATGCTTCGTATGGGGCAGACACAGAGCCAGCCCTAGGCCTAGCATGTGACATCCGATACTGGATCGTATTACGCATTACATAGTATTACTACGCCTGATTCAGATAATATTCCTCCGCGGATATTTCTCGAGAATTGGGTAGGCACAACGCTTTGCTAGAAGCCAACCATGTCTTGTAAATCGGTGAGAACATGGTACGGGGTACGCACGTGTCGGATAGTCCGACAACCGGATTTACTGCCAACATATCCATGAATCTCTTGGGTCGCTTCCCAAAGATTCACCAATGACATTTGACTCGAATAGAATTAATTTGGGATTAATTAAGAGAGAGAAAATTAATCTGGGATTAATTGCGACTAGAATTAATATGGGATTAAATTAGTACAGTTGAGAGAACGCGATTAATTTAGAATTAATCGGTAAAATAAATTTAATAGTTAAATTGGATTTTTCTTTTTAATTTATTTATTTCGGCTAAAATAATTTATTAAGAGAGAGAAAATTAATCTGGGATTAATACACAACAACTTAGTTTTTGAAACACAAGTCACAAAACAAAAAATTTCCCTATTCTCTCCTCTTTTGGCCGAACCACTCTCCTATTGTTCTTGAATTTTTGTTGCAAAAATTCATCAAGCTAGCACTTAAAAGAGTTGATTAAAGGTGATAGGGAAACTCACCAAAGGGTTTGGAACTCATCTTCAAGCTTGGAACTCATCTTCAAGCTTGGAGCTTCCATTTTACAAAGGAATTTTTAGAAAATCCTAAACCGTTCATTGTAAGTTTTTTTCCACAAACTTTAATTTTATTCACACACAAATCATCTTAGTGATCTTGTGGCATGTGTAGGACACTAACAATGGTATCATAGCCATCCTAAGCTTGATTTGAAATCTAGGGTTTATGGACTTTAATTTGGGGATTTTACTTGGAGCATGTATTTTTCCAAATTGATTGTTGGGTTATGTTTAGATGATGATAACTAAGGGTTATGCATCATTAGATTTGTGAAAAATGATTGGATAAAAAATTCCCAAATGTTTTATCATGGCCGAAAATTGACCCTAGTATGCTCATGGTGATTTGTTGAAAATTATACAATTGGATGTGTTATAAGCATGAAATGAATATTGATTGTTGATTTAATTGGATTGAAATCAAAATTGGATATTATTTCTTGCCTTAGCCGTGAGTTTGAAGCATGTTGTAAGATTGATTTTGCTTCAATTTGTGTTGGACATTAATTGAATGTTAAGCATGATTAATTAGATTAATTAGTGTTATTAGATTAATTGATTAATTGTGTTAATTGCACTTTAATTAGATTAATATGTAATTTGGAATAATATATTAATTTAATTTGTCGTATTTGGGCTAATGGGCTTGGTTGGGCCAAGTGTGGTTTTGGACAATTGGGTTGGATCCAATTGGGCCTAAAACCATTTCCATAAAGTCCAAATATGACTTTTAGGCCTTTAAAATTTTAATTGGGCCTAATGGGCCTAAATTGATTTTGTGGCATAGGGTGATTCCTAACATCGGCCTTGGCATCTTGGGTTGGATCCATAATGGCCAAAGCCCATGCCTAAAGAATTAATTGAAAGCCCATTGGACTTTAATTGAATTGTCATTGGATGCTAATTGGGCCTTTGAGACCCATTTAGATTGGATTTGGAATCCAAGTCTAAAAGGCCACTAACTAAAATAAGTTTAATGTTTAATTTGGAATTGAACTAGAATTAGTATTGAATACAATTAAAATTGGATTTAAAATTGTAGTTCGATATAATTCAAGAATACGTACTTTGAGTATTTATTCTTAAACGAGTTGGACTCGCAATTCAAATCGTTGTATGATCATTGGATGGTCATTAATTGAAAATTAATTAATTGGATTAGATTGATTGAAAACATACTTTGTGTGAATACTTGGATGTATTTATATGAATAATGTATATCGGATGAATATTATACGGGTGGGGGCAATTTTAGAAATTGTTGTAAATATGGTATTTATTTGTAATTGGACCTGCGTGTCCAGCCTTTCACCTCCTATTCTCTTTGAATTTCTCTTCTCACCAATTCCCCTCAATGTAAATGAGGTTTCTTATTGTATTATATGATTGGGTAGAAGAATGTAAAGTGCTAGCGGGAGAGAGAAAGAGAGATTTGTTCTAGGAACAATTTATTTATATATTCATCCGCATATCATTATTAATTTTATCACGCCTTATTATGCTTTTAGAATGCATGCTTAATGGTGTATGATGAGACCTAATCAAAGATAATAAATTGGTTGCCAATTTACGAAAACGCCCTCACATCAAATATTTAGTGTTTCCTTCCATTGAGTGGTTCTTTCTCAAGATCCATGATTGGCTTTGATTTGTTGGCCAAAGTCAAGATCATTGTCCATCGCGAATGTGTTTGAACCATGAAAGTTTTGTTATACATCGCATGTCTTGGGCAGTTGTGACTTGTTGGCCAAATTCAAGGTCACTTATGTTCATCGATGTGGATTACGAAGTTTTCCCACTGTCAATGGGTCGCACTAAACTCGAATCATTAAGCTTGTTGAGCCAAAGCCAAGGCTTAGTTGATTCAGAGGAAAAGGTTAAGATGATATATTAGATATATGTTTTGGACTTGGAGGTTCACCTACCGGATTGATGAGCGGAAAATATATCAATATTTACCGCCCATTTTACTTAATATTTTGTTTAGTTTCTCGGGTTTGATGAACGTTTTGATGTGTTTTAGTTTATTTTGCAGATAAAATAATATTGGGACACAATGAAATCATTTAGGACGAAATGTGGGTCAAATAAGGGCAAAAATTGGACTTGACATATTAATTTTGGAGATTGGAAACTTGAAAGGGCGTTTTCACGAAGTGAAGTTTTAGAAATTCCAGTTTTGCGCATCTGTCGTATTTTGGGCATAACTCTTTACTCCGATATCGGATTGAGCTGATTCAAGTTCCAGATTAAAGAAGACTCAAAGATCTACAACTTTGAAAGACAAAATAATTTCGAATTCTAAAGTTTCATTCCCGAAATTGATGAACAATCCAGAAGTGTGTTGTGTGTAATTATTAAAGTCACTTTCAATCATTTTCAAAGCAAAAAATAAATTAATAAATAAATAATAAAAATTATTAAATCACCACCAAACATGATAAGAAATTAGTGGAGCAATTAATAATGGATTTGGTGGAGCAATTAGTGGAGCAATTAATAATGGATTTGGTGGATGATTTGATGGATGCAAAATTTTGCCTATAAATACCAAGCCATTTCATTTGTAAAATTCATAGGAATTCCTTAAGAATACTAAGAAGATTGTATCTTGTTTGTTTCTTTACAGCTTTCAGTAATTAATTTCCGTTTTCGCACTTTCTTTTCTTTAATTTTCAGTTTTTACTTTTCAGTAATGAGGATATAACTCTCATTTGCTGGGGTAAAGGTAAAACTTTTATTACTAATATCTAGATTAATCTCCCTTAATTATAATATATAAACTAGTTAAAACCTGACTTAACGAGGATACCGCCATATTGGTCGGTTGGTAATTATTTAAATTGGTTTAAACCTGACTAAACTGGATACCGCCTGATTGGTCGGTTGGTAATTAATTATTAATTTGACTTAATCTGGATACCACCTATATGGCTGGTTGGTAATTATCATACAAAGTTAATATATTATATTAAGGGAGATATCTAAAATAGAAGTAATAAAAGTGGATCATTTTACCTTAGCATTTTCTTTTATTGTACTTTTACTTTATTTACTTTTCAGCAATTTACTTTCAGCATTTACTTTTCAGCAATTTACTTTCTGCAATTTACTTTCAGCAATTTACTTTTCAGTAATTTACTTTTAACATTTACTTTTCAGCATTTAATTTTCAGTATTTAATTTCAGCATTTACTTTCTGTCTTTAACTTTTCAGCAATTTACTTTTCAGCATTTTACTTTATGTCTTTTTATTTTATTTAAGTTTTTACTTGCCCTAGTTATGTGTCGTAACTAAGTTAGTTATCCAGGGTTGTGATGAATTCTAATATCACCGGTTTATAAGGGATTATTTTATAGTTTGGGTAATTTAAAGGTTTACTTATTAAGTCTTAAGCTTAATGCTTTTTGTTGTCTGATCACCAATAAAATTGATGTGGTAAATCTAAAATAAACTTGACAAATGAATTTTAGGTTTCAGCCTTAGACTTAATAGCCCACGATCTTCCTTGAGGATAGATAACCCTTTAATAGATTTCCTTACAGGATAGATATATACCTGTCGGGTGGGGGTAGCCATAATTGGAACTTAAACTTAATGAATCCAGGTAATTGGGTTGACATAGACATATGGTTCAATTGGGTAAACTAGGTATTTGCGTCTGACCATCGATAGAGGCTTTCGCATAATTTCGTGTTCCAGGTTAGTAAACCGATTTATTACACAAACATAAAATAATCACTTCATCTCTTAAAAGATATTAGAAAGATTCACAACCCTAGATCTTTGAGTCTTTTGTTATTTTCCTTAATATTTTCTTTTGTTATTTATTTATTTTTTTTAAGGAAAACCACATTCAACCAACCAATCAAACAATCATTCTCTTCTCCCTATAATTAGATACCTGTAAATAAATAGTATCAATAATTAATAACAACCGTAAGAATTAAGTCCTCGTGGGATCGATATTTTTATACTACTTGAACGATATGTGCGCTTGTGTTATACGTGTGTGTTTACGCCGGTCAAGTTTTTGGCGCTGTTGCCGGGGACTTATTTATCTTTCACTATTAGTTTTAGGGTTAGATACGTTACTTGTATCTAATTTCTTTTCACTTATTGTTTTTGTTTTCTTGTGTTTCAGGTTCTCAGAAACTACATGAGACGAACAAGAAGCTTTGAACTCCGACCGCTTGACCCAGAAATCGAAAGAACCATCAGACAGTTGAGAAGGGAAAGGCGAGAAGGCCAATAAGCTTTAGTCAACATGGAACCTGAACCTTTAGAGGTTGCACCACCAATTCCCATTCGAGACAGAACCATTCCGGTGGTTGACAGACTCATTTCTTGTATTGTACTTCCTCCCTTACCAACAAATGCGGGTGACATCAAAACATGCATTCAGATGATTCAGCAGTAAGTTCAGTTTGGGGGGAATGCAACTGAAGATCCTAATGCCCACATCAGCAACTTCCTGGAAGTTTGCGGCACTTTCAATTACAACCGAGAAGCTGAAGAAGCAATGAGACTGCGTATTTTCCCATACTCCTTGAAAGACAGAGCTAAAGCTTGGCTACATTCACTACCAGCAGGTTCCATCACAACTTGGAACACTTTAGCCACCAAATTTCTTGCAAAGTACTTTCCACCAGCCAGAACTGGAAAGGTAAGGAATGACATCATATCCTTTGTACACAAGACTCAGAAACTCTCTACGAAGCTTGGGAAAGATACAAAGATTTGCTCCGGAAAGCTCCGGAGTCCCATGACCATGAGATTCCAAAATGGCTTCAAGTCCAAAACTTCTATAATGGACTTTCTGGACTGATGAGAACCACAATCGATGCTGCTGCTGGAGGAGCTTTAATGGCAAAAGGAGAAGATCAAGCCTGGGACCTAATCGAAGAAATGGCCAACAATAATTCCTTGTGGCCAACAGAAAGGAGCATGATCCAAAGAATTGCAGGAATTTATGAAAGTGGAGCCAATACAGCAGTCAACGCCAAGCTGGATCAGATATGCAAATTCATGGAGACTCTCAGCACTGGATCCACAAGTTCACCATATGAAGGAGCACCAGAACCAAACCAACTTGAAGAGACGGTGAATTATGTCAACAATTTCAACAGACAGGGGAACAATCCATATTCCAACACCTACAACCCAAGGTGGAGGAATCATCCCAAATTTTCATGGAGCAACAATTCAGGACAAAAGAACAATCCACCACCTGGATTCCAACAGCAGAACTATCCACCACCAGGATTTCAACAACAGAGCAAAGGCCAAGAACATGAAAAAGAACCAGAAATGAAAGAATGGATTGCAGAGATGTTCAAAAAGCAACAAGCAGCATATAATGCTATCTTTCAGAGCCAATCAGCTTCCATCAAAGCACTGGAGAATCAAATTGGACAACTGGCCAATGCTCAGAGTTACAGACCGCTAGGGAATCTTCCCAGCAACACAGAACCAAATCCAAGGAACATAGGAAAGGAGCAGTGTCATGCCATCATGTAAAAAAGCGGTACTGAAATCAATAAAGATATTGGAGCCAAAACAACTGCTGAGGAAGTTCCAAAAGAAATAAAGCAACAGATGGAGGAAAAAGAAGCAAAGGAAAAAGAACAGATCACTCCACCTCCATATTTTCCTCAGCATCTTCAGAAAAACAAACTGGACAAGCAGTTTACTCGTTTCCTGGAGGTGTTCAAAAAGCTTCACATCAACATTCCATTTGCAGAAGTCTTGGAACAAATGCCCAGCTATGTAAAATTCATGAAAGACATTCTTTCACGAAAACGGAGATTGGGAGATTACGAGACAGTAGCGTTGACAGAAGAATGCAGCGCCATCATTCAGAGGAAACTTCCCCCAAAGTTGAAGGATCCTGGCAGTTTCACCATTCATTGCATCATAGGAGAGCATAACTTTGGTAAGGCTTTATGTGATTTAGGTGCAAGTGTTAACTTGATGCATTTTTCTATTTTCAGGAAATTGCAGATTGGAGAAACAATGCCAACTTCAGTCTCTCTACAACTTGCTAATAGAACGCTCGTATTTCCAAGAGGTGTAGTTGAGGATGTGCTGGTTTAGGTTGACAAATTCATTTTCCCAGCAGATTTTATTGTCCTTGATATGGAGGAAGACGCAGACATGCCAATCATCCTTGGGAGACCGTTCTTGGCTACAGGTCGAACCATTATTGATGTAAAAAAAGGAGAATTAACCATGATGGTACATGACCAAGAGGTAACATTCAATGTTTTAAAGGCCATGAATTTCCCAGATGATGAAAAGAAGGAGGAATGTTTCAGACTTGATGTGATACACAGTACCATTCAGAACTCCAATGCAATGCAAAGTTCTACTGACAAACTTAAAACATATCAATTTCCTATGGAGCCTGATGATAAAGCGTCTTTTGCACTGAAAAAGCCAATTATTGCACTACATGCAACAAAAGAGAAAAAGTTCCACCAGCTCAACGAATTGGAGGAATTTCACAATCAGCCTTTTGAGGATGCCAAATTGTGAAAAGAAAAGGCCAAGAAGAGACATGATGAGAAGTTAGTTCGCATACAACTGGAACCAGGGCAGAAGGTACTGTTAAATAAATCAAGGGTGAAATTCTTCCCATGGAAGCCAAAATCACGGTGGTCAGGTCCATTTGTGATCACCAAATTTTTACCAGATAGAGCCGTTGAGATACATGATCCTGACTCCAACAAAACTTTCAAGGTTAAAAACAAGCGTGTTAAGCACTACTGGGGAGAATCATTTGAGCGACAAAAAGAAAGTGTCACACTTTCAGATCCAGCCTAACATTCGAGAAGTCACGTCTAGCTGTCGACATTAAACTTAGCGCTCGTAGGGAGGCAACCCATGCAATTTGTCTATATATTGTGATCTGGTGTGTTTTATTTTTGTGTGTTTTATTTTTGCAGGTAAAGTCATTTCACGATGGAAGAAGCTCTCGCAAAACTTCACAAGCAATTTCCTTCTCTCCCTCAAAAATCTCTGATGAAAGTCTACGAAGCTCATTTGGAACGGATGAGACTACTGATGATCAAAGGTATTCCTAATGATATTCGTTGGGTAATTGAAGCACGGGTCCGATTGGCATGTGAGTCTTCTGAATCTTTTATTTCACATCTGTCTGGTTTTGGAAGAAACACCTATGCAAAGAAACATAGAGCTAAGCAAATGGGTGTTTGTTACAAATGTGCACGCTGGAATTGCAATACTTGTTGTCGTTCTTTAGGAATGGTGTCTGATAATTCTTAAGAACTGGAATTATGAAATTATCTTGGGATTCTTGATACCGAATATCTTACCACCAGTTACCCATTTCACACATTATCCTCCAGGCCACAGAATTCCAACTGATCATATATTCATAACCAACTTCCTTTTATCAGCTATACTGCATTACATCACGATGATCTCCCATAAGCTATCGTCATGCTATAGTGCAATAAGACTATCCTGACGGACTTCGTTTGCCATGACTTGAAAATCATAAATGGGGATTTACTTCAATATATCTGTGTGAACTTTTACTCCGCTGAAAACTATTTGTATTATCTGGATCTAGTTTGAGTTAACAACTAAGATCTTTGTCAAGGTGTCGTTTATCACTTAGGTAGCAAACATATATACTCTTCGTCTTACTTTAACATCTGTTTACAAAACATCACTTGTCATGTTGACACATACTGCTCTAAGATTCTAAAGTTTTTAGTGGATAATTCCTTGAATTCTTATCTGAGATATAATTCATTGTCTATAGTCCATGAACTTTCTATTAAGTACTATGTACAGCTGATATGTTATTACCATCGTCATGCATCATAGAAATCTCATTTCTAACCCTCTAGTTATACTCAACATCCTCTGACTCGATTACCCATGTGAGTTATTGTTGGACAATTATGACCCATAGCGTCACTATTTGTATAGATCATGGTGTTGTTATACAAATTAACTATGTGACAAAGGAGATTGCACTCTTATCATTTTTGATTGGATCACCTAGATATATAAATGATATGAGGTCCCTATGATTTGTTCCTGGATTGAGAATGATATGAGACAGTATCAGTCCACGAAGGATAAATCATTAAATATCCCTAGTCAGAGCATTGTCGAGATTGGACATCGATAAATGCGTAAAAGACTAGTATTGCACTTGTGCGTGTTGTGAGGGCATAATGGCATAGTTCTCATATATTTGGGTATAGGATACTCATGCAAGTGTAATAGGAGGTTGTGTTTTACGGATGGTACGGAAAACAGCTTCGCTCTGGATAGACCCCTTCGGAATTCCATTGGTAGTATGACTATGTGTCTATGGAAGTCCTAAATCAGGGTAGGTGTATTTGGTCTTAACCTGAGACTTGCACCGCTAATACTTGCGACAATCAATATACTTTGGTTGCGGTCGTCCAGGGCTTTAACAGGTTCTGTGTACGCCAATGATGGGTATATTGAGAATCCTAGTGTGTTGGGTGTGATGTCAAGATGGAATTATCACTCCAGTCATATGGAGATGATGGTCACGTAGGATACGGGACTGGTTCTCTTAAATGATGCAGCTATCGGGAAAATGACAAGGTCAGGTTTATCCGATTATAGAGACTAGTTACCAGACATCCGACATGTGCTTCGTACGGGGCAGACACAATTCCAGCCCCAGGCCTAGCACGTGATCATCCGATACTTGACAGAAATACGCAATACTACGTATACTACGCCTGATATAGATCCTTTATTCCTGTAAGGATATTTCCGGAGAATTTGGTAGGCATGGCGTTTTACTAAAGGGCAACCTTGTTTTGTAAATCGGTAAAACGTAGTACTTGGTACTTACGTGTTCGGATAGTCCGACGACCAAATTTACTGCCAACATATCCGGGGATCTCATGGGTCGCTTCCCAAAGATTCACCAATGACGTATGACTAGCACCTTTTATTAATCTGGGATTAATTAGATGATTGAGAAAATTAATCTGGGATTAATTGCGGAGATATTTTATCTGGGATAAAATATCATTTAAAGAGAGATAACGATTAATTTGGAATTAATCGGTAAATTAATATATTCGATATATTAAACGAAATTGGATTTCGACGCGGAATTAAAATTAGATTTTAATTCGGGCGAACGATTTAATTTAGAATTAATTCGTTAGCGACGTGAATAGTGATTTCGCTAGGCGTAAGCATTTAATTACGTCGCAACTGAAATTTCGTTAATTTGGAATTAGCAAACCCGAGCCCGGGATTATTTGCGAGCGCATTCGCATTTCGAATTCGAGTGCGGCACGCAAGTCAAATCAAGCGTCAAATCGCTAGTCGCATCTAGCGTCACATCAAGCATCAAATCATGTCACTTGAGTGATGTGACCATTGATTGATTGATTGATGTGACTTGATGGAAGTTGATGGTGGAGTGTAAAACACTCAAATGTGATGGCATGATAGACATTTATATATTTAAATGTTTGGTATTTGTTTTTGGTTTAAAAGAATCAATTAATTGATTTTTGGAAATCAAATAGGTGTATTTGATACACTTTTAGCCATCCAACACAAAGACAACACAATCTCTCCTCTATTTCCCTCCTCTCTCTCTCGCCCACTTGGGAAATTTCTTCCACTGTCTTTTTTCTGGAAATGCCGAGAAGATGGGGAGCCAAAGGTCAAGATTTTGTGGCAAAATCAAGAGTGCTAGCACACTACGAAGACATGCGAAGGTGATAGGGAAGTCCACCCATGAGCCGGGAATCATTCGACGAAGCTTGGAGCCTGACGAAGTTGATCCAAAGGCCGAAACCAGTGAGCACTGGCAGTGAACTGCCGAGCAGTCCAAAGGCAGAAAGTTCATTTTTGTTGCTTGCGCGTCGCTCAACCGCTCGATGTAAGTATTCTGTAACTTCTTCGATTTGTATTCGCACATATTTCATGCTTACTATTGATCTTGGGACCTTAATAGAAACCAACAATGGAATCTAGAGCAAGGTTTGAGCATGAAATGTTTAGGGCTTAAAATTTGGGTAAAATCATTTTGAGCATGATTTTGTGAAATTGGATGAATGAATATGCTTAAATGTTTTATTTAAGATTGATTGGATCAATTTGAATAAAATTGTTTGGAATATTTTTCCCCAAATTTTGGTGTTGGCCGAATACAACTAGCCCTTATTGTCTTGGAATTTTTTGATTTTTGTTCATTGGATGAATTGGAAATCATTCGGGAATGTTGATTAATGTCGATTGTGGAATTAATTGGATTGAATTCGAATCGGACACAAATCCCCTCCCTTGGCCGAGACATATGTAGCATGTATATTGGGTTTGATTTTAATCAAAATGTGTTGGACAAGTGATGATGAAAATGAGCATGATTAATTGTGTATATTGATGTTTTAGAAATGTTAATTTGGGTAATTAATCATGTTATACACTTTGATAATTAAATTGGGAAAATTGGATTTTTGGAATTTAATCATTTGGGCCTTAAAATTGGATTTGGGCTTTAATGTTGTAAATGGGCTTATTGGGCTTTGTTGTACAAAGTTGGGTTTAGGCCAAATGGATTGGATCCAATTGGGCCCAAAACCGCATCCATAAAGCCCAAATGCGACTTAATGGACCTTTAAAGTTTAATTGGGCCTAATGGGCCAAAATTGATTTTTGGGCTGATGGGGTAACTCCCGGATTGGACTTTGGTTATTGGGTTCGACCCGAGTTGACCAAAAGTCCACGCCTTAAGAAATTAATTAAAAGCCCATTGGACTTTAATTAAATTAACGTTGGACGTTAATCGCCTTTGAGACCCGTAACGATTAAATTTGGAATTTAAGTCGTATAAGTTCATTATTAAAGTGTAGTATTTAATTTGGAATTAAATAGAGAATTAGAATTGAATGCATATTAAATTGGATTTAATGATGTAGTTTAATTTAATTCGAGAATTCGTACTTTGAGTACTTATTCGCAAAACGAGTTTGACTCGAGCAAAATCAAATCGTTGTTTGAACATTGGATGATCACTAATTATCAGATTAATTAATTTGATTAGATTGATTGATAACATGCTTGTGTGAATACATGGTTGCAATGCATGAATAATGTATATCGGATGGATATAGATGGGTGGGAAATTTTAGAAATTGTTGTAATAAATTTGATTTATTAATTGGACCTGCGTGTCCAGCCTTATCACCTCCATATTCTTTGTATTCTCTTCTCACCTATCCCCTCAATGTAAATGAGGTTTCTTTAGAAGTGTAGTGTAACGGGTAGAAGTAAATACTTGTGCTAGCGGGAGAGAGAAAGTGAGAGATTTGATCTAAGATCAATGTGTAAAGTATTCGTCCGCATATCATTATTATTTTTCATATGCGCTTTATTATGTGTTTAGAATGCATGTTTAAGGGTGTATGATGGATGAGACCTTAATAAAGATAATAAATTGGTTGCCAATTTGCACTCGAAAACCCTCGCAAAATATTAAGCGTTTTTCCTTCCATTGAGTGATTCTCACTCAAGATCTGAGACTGGCATTGGCTTGTTGGCCAAAGTCAAGGCCTTGTCTCCGTCGAGGATGTGTTTTGAATCACGAGAGCTTTGTTCCATATTGGTGTCTTGTCCAAGTTGTGGTTTGTTGGCCAAAGTCAAGACCACTTCTTGTCCATCTACATTGATTACGAAGCTTTCCATGGTCAATGGATCGCGCTTAACTGTGATCACTAAGTTTGTTGTGCCAAAGCCAAGGCTTAGTTGATTCAGAGGAAAAAGGTTAGGTAATACATTGGATGTATTGGCATATATAAGATATATGTTTCGGACTTGGATGTCCCCTACCAGATCTAGGAATTGGATTGGATCCAATCGATCTTAGAGATCTACCTAGTTAATTATCATACAATTTGTTGGCCAAAGTCAAGATTGTGTGATATTTAACAGGATCCTAGCCCACTAGGAAACACGGTTTCCCGAGTACTCGACAGAGGGTTAGAGGCTCGCCGAAAAATATGAGGAGCAAAATTGAATTTGCAATACTCGTTTAATTACTTGCCATACGCGCTCAAACAAACATCATTCGTCAAATAAATTAAATGTTAGTTGGACTAATATTTAAATGTTGTTTTAATAAATAGTTGGACTATATTCAAACTATTCATTTATAGTTGATTTTATAATTGGATTATAGTAATCAATATAATTGATATTAATCTATTAAAGTATAGTTGATTATATAGTTGGACTATAGTAATCATTATATTAAATAGTACCTGAAATCGTTGATTAAATAGTTGGACTATTAAATCAAGAAAATTGAAAGATTGACATTTAAAACATAATCCTAGGGAAAATGTATTTAAATGGTTTAATTTTCAAATTGGGAATTAAATTTCAGGATGGTCCTGGAAAATAATAAGTTACTTTATTTGATAAAATAACATATTATGCCTAAGCCCGGAGTTAAGCAAATAGTATAGCATAATCTTTGGAAGATTTATGTAATGATAACTTAAGTGCTTAATCCATTAAGCTTGTCGCAGTAGACTCCTTAATTTCTGAATCAGAACTAAGGATTAGATCCTTAAAGTATGATAAAGAAATTGAAGGATCTTCATAAATCTATACTTAGGTTTTAGAAGTACTAAAATTGCAATAATAACTCTTGGAGAGTTAATGACTATTCTCAAGGAGACAAAGTCAAACTTTGCAATTAGGCAAGTAGCGTAAGGCGCACCTTACTTCGATATTCTAGAAGACCAAGGCTTGGCCAAAGGCTTCTGGAGTGTTGAAACTGGCAAAGGCAAAATCATTATAATCTTCTGGGAAGATAAAGACATATCCAAAATGTCTGCCTAAATGTGGCAAACGGGATCGCGGAAGCGTGACTGCCGTTTGAACAAAGCAGACATGAAGGAATTGAAGACGAGCAAGGCTCTGACTTCAAATATGTTTGTCATAAATATATTTCACTACTAGTATTAAAATTGGATTTTAGATACTTAGTGTGATATAATATATTGATGTTCAGAATCTGTTTTGAACAGGATACTGACTTCAATAGAGATTTATCTGCGAATAGGAAACGGGACGAAAGTCACTTTTTTAACCGTAGATACCTAAGTTTAGGAACTACCTCTGGGTATGTACCTAAATTTGGAAACTGTTATAATGTAACTAGTTTGACTAGAAACATTATCTCTATATCATGTTTTTACCCGCTGCGGGTGAACCTTTATATTCTAGAACACTAAAGTGTTTTATTATATAAGGATGATATTGAGATAAACACATTAGATGTGAATAACAGAGTTTATATTTGAATATAAATAATATCTCAAACATATAACATGACAAACAAATAGCTCAAACTGATTTGATCAGAAGAACTAATTGTGGCATTGTTGTCTGGGACACATTAAACAAGAATCGTATATCCACACTTTCGAAGAGTGGGTACTCGGACTAATTTGATTCTAATAAATAAAGTCTACGAATCTAGTTTATTGGGCAATGTGCCTATAACACTATTTACTTTAAAAAAGTGCAAATGCCACCGACCTGTTAGCCCTAGTTCATAGTGAAGCAAGTGGGCCCATGTCTAGCTAGGCTAGATGTTGATATGAATATTTCGTGACCTTTACGGATGTGGCATCGCGTTATGGTTATGTGTTTCTTTTGAAACACAAATCGAAAACTTTTAAAGTTTCGACATGAAATAGACAAACAGATCGGTTAAAGTATTAAACCATCACGGTTAGACCGTAATGGAAAATACTTAAGCAATAAGTTTCTAATATACTTGAAAGAGTATAGTATTCTTTCAAACGAGGACTCCTCCCGGAACACGTCATTTTGACGGTGTGTCCGAACAGGATAAACCGAATTTTGTTGGACATGATAAGGTTAATCATGAGCTCTGAGCTCCAGCTACTTTCCTTCAACGGATAAGCTTTAACAGTGCAAGAACTTATTTTGAATAAGGTTCCATAAAAATCTGTTTGACAGATATCATATTAGATATGAACAGGAGAAATCGGGTTTCACATTCCCGAGTATTTGGTATGCTGGGCATACGTTTGGGTGATACCAAACTAAAACCCAAATCGGATAAGTGCCAATTGTAGGTTAACATAGGGATACCATAAGTATTGTACTTATACATCTCACAAGAGAACAATTAGATTGTTGCTCACCATGCGGTTTTCCTAAGAGGAATACTGATATGCAGTGGTAAGTGGGAGGATAGTAAAACTCGATGAAAATCGGAGTAATACTATTCAAGGCACCGATTCCTAATGGAACATAAATAGTTCATCAATGATGAAACTATTACCATTATCTTCGAATACAACAAGACCGCGTAAGTCGGAGAGAGTCAGAAAACAACCTGGGATATGGGTTTCTGATCTCACCTCATAAAGATGTCCATCTTATTGAGGTATACCAACTGACTACGTATGAGGAAGTGATATAAGGTATCGACTCCCTATTATGACAAAGTGTCATGAATCCGAATTGGATTCCATGTATATCACCAAGTTTGGATACTAGTTGATGTATCACAAGGCATTGTGTCTATTGGTACTTTATAAGTCTTCAAGGAAGACGTACATGGAAGGCAACATACCAATGTATAAAGCTAGGCTTGTAGCAGAAAGTATCGTTATCAACATTGTGTTGATTACGATTCAACATTTTACCTGTTGTCACGGTAAATCCATTTGGATAATGCTTGCTAACGCTGCATGTTTCATTTATGAAATATGACAGCTTAACGGGAAAATCGCTTTCCTAAAAAGGAAACCTTTTGGATGATGTTTACAACATCCTGACGGTTTTGTCGTACCAAAACTAGCAAACAAGGTTTGCGGGTTATTCGATCCATGTTTGGATTGAAGCAAGCATAGGTTCTAGGAATTATCGTTTTGATGTAATCATAATGGTTTATGATTTAATTCAAAACGAAATGATTCTTGTGTATATAAGAGGGTTAGTGGGAGCGCACTGACAGTGGTTGTCTTATAAAATAATGATAATATGTCATTTCTTGTAAATGATATTCCCATAAAAACAATCGGTGAAAGCTTGGCTTTCGAGAAAAATTCTCTGAGAACTCGTACATTGAAAAATGTACGCGACCTGGTGTCTCATACGCTTTGAGTATATGGATTCACAAACAGGCCAATCCAAGTGATAGTCATTGGATTGATGTTAAGAACATCTGTTAGTATCTTAGAGAACTAAGTATGCTGTCTTAGTCTATGGAGAATGAGAACTTGAAGTGACTGGGATCACTGTAGCAAGTTTCCCAAACCGATACAATGACTATAAGTCGCAAACGGTACTACAAAGTTTGAATAACGGAACAGTGAGCTGGAAATCTTCCAAGCAAGATACTGTTACCGAATAAACAGCAAATGCGGGTTATTGTTGCAGCTGAGGCAGCAATAGAAGCCATTTGGGTCGATAACAAATCTAATTAGATTAGATATAATTCTGTTAGCAGCTGAGCTAGGCTTGAGCACAGGCTAAAGAATTAATGGTCTCATCAACGATCCAGATACATACTTCGATATTCATCTGATTCGTTCGGATCATACATCGTGGCGATGTGATGATCGAATAAATCGCATCAGATGATAATCATGCAAATCCGCTGACGAAAGCATTTCTCAGTAATTTGAGCCAACCATACATAGTTCGGGTGTAAGACACTCGAGTGACTGGCTATAGGCCAAGTGGGAGATTGTTGGACAATTATGACCCATAGCGTCACTATTTGTACAGATCATGGTGTTGTTGTACAAATTAACTATGTGACAAAGGAGATTGCACTCTTATTATTTGTGATTAGATTACCTAGATATATAAATGATAGGAGGTCCCTATGATTTGTTCCTGGATTGAGAATGATATGAGACAGTATCAGTCCACGAAGGATAAATCATTAAATATCCCTAGTCAGAGCATTGTCGAGATTGGACATCGATAAATGCGTAAAAGACTAGTATTGCACTTGTGCGCGTTGTGAGGGCATAACGACATAGTTCTCATATATTTGGGTATAGGATACTCATGCAAGTTTAATAGGAGGTTGTATTTTACCGATGGTACGGGAAACAGCTTCGCTCTGGATAGACCCCCTCGGAATTCCATTGGTAGTATGACTATGTGTCTATGGAAGTCCGAAATCAGGGTAGGTGTATTTGGTCTTAACCTGAGACTTGCACCGCTAATACTTGCGACAATCAATATACTTTGGTTGCGGTCGTCCAGGGCTTTAACAGGTTCTGTGTACGCCAATGCTGGGTATATTGAGAATCGTAGTGTGTTGGGTGTGATGTCAAGACGGAAGTATCACTCCAGTCATATGGAGATGATGGTCACGTATGATACGAGACTAGTTCTCTTAAATGCTACAGCTATCGAGATAAAATGACAAGGTCAGGTTTATCCGATTAGAGAGACTAGTTACCAGACATCTGACATGTTCTTCGTACGGGGCAGACACAATTCCAACCCCAGGCCTAGCACGTGATCATCCGATATTGGACTGAAATATGCAATACTACGTATATTACGCCTGATATAGATCCTTTATTCCTGTAGGGATATTTCCGGAGAATTGGGTAGGCATGGCGCTTTTCTAGAGGCCAACCTTGTCTTGTAAATCGGTAAAACGTAGTACTTGGTACTTACGTGTTCGGATAGTCCGACGACCGAATTTACTGCCAACATATCCGGGGATCTCATGGGTCGCTTCCCAAAGATTCACCGATGACGTATGACTCGCACCTTTTATTAATCTGGGATTAATTAGATGAGAGAGAAAATTAATCTGGGATTAATTGCGGAGATATTTTATCTGGGATAAAATATCATTTAAAGAGAGATAACGATTAATTTGGAATTAATCGGTAAATTAATATATTCGATATATTAAACGAAATTGGATTTCGACGCGGAATTAAAATTTGATTTTAATTCGGGCGAACGAATTAATTTAGAATTAATTCATTTGCGATGTGAATAGTGATTTCGCTAGGCGTAATCATTTACTTACGTCGCAACGGAAAATTCGTTAATTTGGAATTAGCGAATCCGAGCCCGGGATTATTTGCGAGCTCATTCGCATTTCGAATTCGAGTGCGGCACGCAAGTCAAATCAAGCGTCAAATCGCTAGTCGCATCTAGCGTCACATTAAGCGTCAAATCATGTCATTTTGAGTGATGTGACCATTGATTGATTGATTGATGTGACTTGATGGAAGTTGATGGTGGAGTGTAAAACACTCAAATGTGATTGCATGATAGACATTTAATATATTTAAATGTTTGGTATTTGTTTTTGGTTTAAGAAATCAATTAATTGATTTTTGGAAAATCAAATAAGGTGTATTTGATACACTTTTAGCCATCCAACACAAAGACAACGCAATCTCTCCTCTCTTTTCCCTCCTCTCTCTCTCGCCCAACTTGGGAAATTTCTTCACTGCATTTTCTGGAAATGCCGAGAAGATGGGAAGCCAAAGGTCAAGATTTTGTGGCAAAATCAAGAGTGCTAGCACACTACGAAGACATGCGAAGGTAATAGGGAAGTCCACCCATGAGCCGGGAATCGTTCGACGAAGATTGGAGCTTGACGAAGTTGATCCAAATGGCCGAAACCAGTAAGCACTGGCAGTGAACTGCCGAGCACTCCGAGAGGCAGAAAGTTCGTTTTTGTTGCTTGCCGCGTCGCTCAACCGCTCGATGTAAGTATTCCGCAACTTCTTCGATTTGTATTCGCACATATTTCATGCTTATTATTGATCTTGGGACCTTAATAGAAACCAACAGTTATCATTTCTAATTGGATACTTCTTGAGACCTTTCAGACGGTCATTCATATGTCATATCTTTATTGCCCATAGCAGGCTCAACAACTAATTTGGCTTCGGGTTCTTCTAAGTTGGCATTTTTAAGTTTCCTGAAATACTAGTGTTTCCCATGATATTTGACTTAACCCTGATATAAACATATACAATAGTATTTTTTCTATTGCCATTGCCAATGATTATATTGGATGTTTCTTTACCTCCACATGCTCGATTTGGTCCTGGAATCCTTTCTCTTATTTTATCTATTTAAACATTCCCTTCTGTTTGCTAAGTTTCCACTAGTATCATTTTCAACCTTCAAGTTCTCATGCCTCTATCTATCTCTAAGGCTCAGGATCTCATAGCTAATATGCAATCTCTTTCTATATCCTAAATTTTCCATCGTAGTTTCTCAATACCTTTTAACTCCAAGATATAAATTCATGATATAACTCTGACGGTAACCTCTGGAACAAGGTACTTATACTAAGCGTAATTGTCTATACACTTGTGTTTAAACCGTGTTCTTCATTATTAAAGTCAATGTTGGCAACGCGATTCTGATTAATGTTCTTATCTTTAGGTCTATTGCTGGTTTAAATCTGGCTAGTTGTTTTTCACACTGATTTGTCTTCTTTACTCATATGTACTCTGAGGATACCCCACTTTCAGTCACTCCATAAGCTTGCCCTGTCAAGTATCGTTCTAATTCTCAATATTACCATGTACTTAGTTTTTTGGCCATCTTCACGCTATACCTCAATAATTTTGCTTCTATTCATCCTAAGTATCATTTATTGGGTATATTAATGGCCAAGGCTCACTACTATGCATTTTATCATATACTGTGTTGATACCCTTTGATGAGTGGTAAATGTATCACTATTTCTCACTCATTTGACCTAATATTATGTATAATTTCTTGAGTTTTGTGAATATTTTGATGTGTTTTATGTTATTTTGTAGATAAATAAAGTTTCAGGACTCTCTGGAAATAATTTGGAGCCAAAACAGTGAAAAACGGACAAAAGGGCAAAATTGTAATTTCACGCGTCACGCCGCTAATGTGCGGCGCCTGCTAAAATACTCCAGGACACGTGTCACATTCTGAGAGGTTTTCTAAAATATGTCGTGCTAACTTGCGCCGTTTGCTAAAATGTGCCATGCTAACATACGCCGGACATGTGTCACCATCACATGCTGCCAATAATCATCATCGACGCTAAAATTTGCCTGACACATGTCAACATCTCAGCGAATCACGCTAACGTGCGCCGGGACAAGTGTCTTCATCACATGCTGCGGACACTAATAATTCAGCCGCCAACGAAAGCATGACACGTGTCACAATCTCGCGAAGCCAATCTGCCACGTGTCGATGATCTATTCGCGTCGCGACGCTCAAAAGTTGTCGCTGCGCGTCGCGACGCGCCAAGCTTACCGAGGCCTATAAATTCAGCTCTATTTCAGAATTCAAATCATGCCTTCCTTGGGTTTTGTAAGGACTTTAAGCATTGCATCTTGTGTGTTTAAGTTTTTGTAATTTAAATTAAGCATTTTTACTTTAGTACTTTTAATTATGCACTTTTACTTTCTGTAATAAATTTTATTTTCTTTTATTTTATTTTCTTTTATGTTCAGTAATTAATTTACTGCTGGGGAAGGTTGAAGCTTTTTACTTTATAATTTAGATTAATCTCCCTTAATTATAATATATAAACTAGTTAAAACCTGACTTAATGAGGATACAGCTATATTGGCCGGTTGGTAATTATTTATAAATTGGTTTTAACCTGACTAAATTGGATACCGCCATATTGGTCGGTTGGTAATTAATTATAAATTTGACTTAATCAGGATACCGCCTATATGGCTGGTTGGTAATTATCACGCAGATTTATATATTATAATAAGGGAGATTTCTAAATTAGAAATAGTAAAGTTAGATTAATCTCACCTAATTTATAATATGGAAATTGTAATTTAATATGGATTAAAAGTTGATACCGCCTTAATGGCTGGTTTTAATTATGTAACATAATGTGACACCGCTTATAGGACAGTCTTTAGGTGACAGATAATTACCGCCTATATGGCTGGTTTATGGATAAATAATAACACTGCTTTTATGGCTGGTTCAACTTAATTGGGTAATACTGGCAATTTCCATATTATAATAATTTGAGATTTCTAAAAGTGGATCCTCTAATCCCATTATTTTATTTTTATTCTAGGGAAGTGATGAAACACAGTATTAATAAGCTTAATAATTTATTTAATTATATAATGGGTAATTCTTTAGTTTGTTTATTGAATCTTAAGCTTAATGCTTCTTGTTGCCTGATCACCAATACGATTGATATGATAAACTTAAAATGAACTTAGAAAATGGATTTTAGGCTTCAGCCTTAGATTCAATAGCTCACGATCTTCCTTAAGGATAGATAACCCTTTAATAGATTTCCTTACAGGATAGACATATATCTGTCTGGCGTGGGTAGCCATAATTGGAACTTGAACTTAATGAATTCAGATAATTCGGTTAACATAGACATGATTAATTGGGTTATTTGAGTATTTGCGTCTGACCATCGACAGAGGCTTTTGCATAACTTCGTGTTCCAAGTTAGCAAATTAATTTATTACACATTTATAAGAGAATCAATTCATCTTTAATAATATTGTGTGGAGTCACGACCCTAGGTATTTTGTGTTAGTTGTTTATTTTCCTTAGTATTTTCTTTTGTTTATTTTATTTATTTGTTTAGTTAGCAAATCCACATTCAACCAACCAAACAAACAATCAATCTCTTCTCCCTATAATTAGATATCTGTATATAAATAGAATCAACAATTAATAACAGTATTAGGAATTAAGTCCTCGTGGGATCGATATTTTTATACTACTTGAACGATAGGTGAGCTTACGTTATACGCGTGTGATTTTACGTCGGTCACCCTTCCTTCTCATTTATTCGCCATTTGTCATGTCTAACACTATTACTCACGTATTCATGTCATTACTTGACTAATGCTCTTTCTTTTTCGTTATTTATCTTAACATTTTTTTTCAAATCCCTAGAATTCTTTTCTTTTTCTCTTATGTTCTTATACTATGTCTGAAACTTCTGTAATTTACGTCTCTATCTTCTTCTCTTAAAGGTATTTTCTTTCAAAGACTCTTCGCCATACTTCATGGGATGCTTTAAGTACACCAAAATTCACTTGTTTAAAGGAATATCAATGGGGTGATCATCGAGGTTTTTCAATATTACTGTCATCTAACGAGGGTTGGGTGGGTGGGGCTGGTTCTGAAGTCATTTTTCAATCATGAGGGCCTTACTAACTACGCATGTTGTAGTTGTACATGCTGTTTATTCAATATTCTAAGATTCCCTTATATATAATTCTGGTAGATGGGCTTTCGCACAAAGGTACTTCCACTAGGAACTAGAGGTGTTCATGGGTCGGGTCAACCCGCGACCCGACCCGACCCGACCAAACCCGCGCGGGTTCAAAAAAAATTTATAAAATTTCAACCCGACCCGAAATTTTCGAGTTGGGCAATGGGGTTGATACTAAAACCCGACCCGACCCGACCCTATAATATTTTTATTATTTTTCTAAAAATTTTATTATTTTTTTAAAGCTTTTACTAATATTTCATTACTTTTTTTGTATTAAAACTTTATATATATGATAATTTTTGGGACATAAAATAACTAATATTTATATTTCAAAATAATTAATTCATTAAAAAAAATTTTATTTTTTTAATGACCCGACGACCCGACCAAACCCGATCGGGTTCCACCTTCGAGTGACCCGGCCCGCGACCCGACTTTTCCGTGACCCGACTTTTCCATGACCCAATCGAGTTTTACATATCCTCTTATTATTTTTCCTTATCTCAGTTCCTTGATCTTCTTATGTCACTACCTCTTTGGGAGCTCTATTATCTTTGATAAGTTAGGGTATGATTACTAATACTTTGATTTGAGTGTTACTCTATTAACTTCTCATGCAACTACTCTTTGGCCTCCTATAAAAGGAAGCCAAAGTTGATGATAAAAGGTTGATGAAAATGTACAGATCTTCTGCATAAACAAGGTACAATTATGTTGTGATTATATGTATTTAAAATAATATGTTTGTAATTAAATACTAGTTAGTAATACATGCTAGGTTTGGTGTTCTTGAGATTATAAATGAATTTCCCACAAACTTTGTATATAGATTTATTGTATAGATGTGTTCTAATATTTCTAGCAGACTTGAAAGACTTGGTCACAACTACCCATGATAATTTGGGTCAGGACACAATTACACGACATAGATATGACATAAATTTTCCGTATTCAAGTTGACATAATTAATTGACACGATTAATAATTGTGTCGTGTCAACCTATTTATTAATCGTGTCGTATTCATGTTAACGTGTTTACTCGTTTATGACACGAATAATATTCATATAATCATGTCAACTTTACATGAATACCTGTTTAAAATTCATTTATTAATCGTGTAATCATATTTATTAGGTAGTCATGTTATAATCGTGTCTAATATGAAATTGGTCCAATTATTAATCATATCAACATGTTGTGTCATATCAACCTATTTATTAAACGGGTCATGTACATGTTCAAAGATTTTGACATGATTATAAATTATTAAATGAATGGTATTTATATTTACTTAAATTTGACACGATACGATAACTCAAATGGCCCTCCCGTCACAACTTCATGAAGATACAAGAAACAAAAGGATCTTAAATTCCTTATTGTCATTATCTTTTTTCTTTTTCTCACTGTCCCGCATACAATATGGTTTTCTTTAGCCATATAACATCTGTACAAGTGACAAAAATTACAATGCAGAAGTACAGACACAAACACACAATCAAGTACAAGTCTCTACCTTCAATGGAAGACCGGTTTAATAACTGATTACTGATTAATTAAAATTTTGTACTGTGTATCAAATTGTAGAAGATAATTCACTACAATAAACGCTGCCAAAAGCACATCATCACCAATGTTAAATCCATCCTCCTGCAGCATAATTCACACCGGCTGCAATCAACTTGAACGACCAACATAAAATCCTCTATCAATCGCGTAATCTAAAAAGCTATAAAGGGGTAATACATTGTCACCATACTTTTTGAATCCATCCAATTCATTCTTTGCCTTAGCTCTAAGTTCCTCGGCAACCTCCACAGCCTTCTCAACCCCATAGAAACCCACATAGCTCTTCCCCTTCTTTTTCTTCTTCTCTTCATCTACCGGACTCTGTGTCTTTGCTTCCAATATGTCATCAACTACTTGGTATAATACCCCAACAGCTCTTCCGTATCTCCTCAATCTCTGTATCTCATCATCATCTGCACCAGCCAGTAGTCCTCCACAAGCTGCAGAGCACTCGCTCATTTCACCAAATTTTTTCTCTTCAACGAATTCAACTGAATTGGGCTCACCCTCAAGGTCAAGGAACTGCCCGGCAGCCATGCCAGTGGATCCCACAGCACGAGCAATCTCAGTAATCACACGGAGGATGCGGGACTCAGGCACGAGGTCAGATGGTGTGTTGGACACAATGTGTTGGAAACCAAGGGGGAAGAGCGCATCCCCCGCAAGGATAGCTAAGTCAACACCATAGATTTTATGGTTTGTGGGCTGGCCTCTGCGTGATGGGTCATCATCCATGCAAGGAAGATCATCATGAATCAATGAAGCAGCATGGACCTGTTATAAAATGAGGATAACCAGTTAAAATACTTGCAGCTATTTCTCAAACCTTGTTATCCAACTTGAAATGTTCTAATTTTCCTCTAGAATCTTGAAGGTACCTACATCAAACTAAAGCAAATGTTGCCGGCAAAGGCAACCGAAATGTTTCAAAAAGGCTAAGCAAAAAAAATTTCTGAGCCTTGTAACTAAATTAACCAAAAGATGTCAAATCCTAATTCAACACAGTTGAATTGCTCATATAACCCCAAAACTTATAGCATGAGAACAAAGTAAAAGAAAGCCAGCACCCAAACAGAAAGAGCTCCTTAAATCTTTCTTTGACAAATCTTACTTGTGTTAAAGTCAAATTCTAAAACCAGGAATGATTCTTATTTATATCAGGATTCTTGTGCCAATTCATCCCAAATAAAGCTATAGCCACAACTAATGAACCAAACATCGAAGTACAGACCATAAATATTTATAAACACACATCAATTTCTCATCATTCCAATCCCATACCCAATAATAAACAAGTCAACTCAAACTCTCTTTCTTTTCCTTTTTTTTTTTTTTTTTTTGAGGCGTTAAACTCAAACTCAAATTCAAAACTTTCCCCTGTCCAACAACAAGCCCGATTCATTCTCTTTATAACCAAAATATAAATAAATAAATAAAAAGAGTCAAAAGAAAACCAAAAACTAAAAAAGTTGCAGAAACCTGACCATTTCAAGAGCACAAGCTGTGGGAAAAGCTGCAACCCGATCACAACCAAAGAGCTCACAGGCAGCCACACACATGACAGGTGGCGCCCGCTTGGCTCCCTTAGCTAAGACCGAATACCTCATGGCTTCATAGATCTGTTCTGGGTACTTTACTGCGATTGCTTTGTCCAAATTCTGATCAATTTCTTCTATAAGAGTAGTCCAATAAGTCTTCAAATCGAAATGGGCAGGTCTCAACTGGCTTGAAGAAACTGATACAGCCGAAAAACGAACTGGGAATTTTCTCGGAAGGGAAAAACATGGCGGCTTTGCTGATAGTACCGATGAAAATTTCATTTTTTTTTCCGGGTTGCTTCTTTGTCGTCCTTCGGTAAAGATTAAATTTTTATGTATCTACACAGTGTTCGTGATTATTGTGAGAAAAGATTGAGCTCTATTGGTGAATAGTAATATATATTCAAGTTGATTTCAGTCACAGGGGAGATGGCAATCGGAAATTGATAAGGAATAATAACACTGAGATCCTAAATATCTTAGTACTTTCTAATGGACATTGTTTTATTATTTGTATCTATTCAAGTCCCCAAATTTTAGGGATGACAATATGATCGATTCTTTTGGATACCTAATATTAATTGACCGGAACAAAACCTAATACATGAAGTTTAATAACTAGGTTAGGTTCAGTTTGAAAATTAGGTAACCAAAATTGATTATCGTTGGTTTTGATTTTTAATATTTCCAATATTGGAAACCCAAATTTCTAACCAAAAATTAATAAAAATAAAAATAATTAATTTTTCAGATAATAAACTAAAAAATTAAATTGGATAATAGATATCGGTTATCGGGAATCCAAAACCCATTAACATATTTTTAATTTATTTTTTAAATTTTTTGATGATTTCGTTCATTATCGGATATCCAAATTTATTCAAAAACATGTGGAGTTAATATGACAAGAAATGTTAATTGCTGAAGCCCTAGACTGAAGTGATTAGCTCCAAGTCATTTTTAGTGAAGCAATTGATTCCAGATCAAAGGATTACAAGATCTTATGAGAGCTTCATTCAATGACACGTGGGAGGTACCCGTAAAAGTGTTAAATAATTATGACCTATAGCATCACTATTTGTAGAAGATATGGTGTTCTTTGTACAAATTAACTATGTGACAAAAGAAATACTCTTTTATCATTTTGTAATTGGATTACTTGGATATATAAATGATAAAAGTCCATATGATTAGTACTGGATTAATAAGATATGAGACAGTATTAATCCACGAAAGGTTTAATCATTAAATATCCTTAGTCGTAGTATTATCGAGACTGGACATCGATAATGCGGAATAGGCTAGTATTACACTTGTGCGCGTTATGGAAGCTTAACGGCATAGTTCTCATTTATTTAAGTATTGGATACTTATGCAAGTGTGATAGGAGGTTCTGTTTGTCGTTGGACAGGGAACAGCTTCGCTCTGGATAGACCCCTCGGAATCTCATTGGTAGTATGACTATGTGTCTATGGGAATCCGAATCAGGGTAGGTGTATATGGTCTTAACTTGAGACTTGCATCGCAAATACTTGCGACAATCAGTATGCTTTGGTTTTGGTCGTCCGGGGCTTTAACAGGTTTGGTGTACGCCTCTTCTGGGTTTACTGAGAATCGTAGTGTGTTGGGTGTGATGTCAAGATGGAAGTATCACTTCAGTCATATGGAGATGATGATCACGCAGTGATACATAACTAGTACTCTTAAATGCTGCAGCTATCGGGATAGTATGACAAGGTCATGATTATCCGATTATAGAGACTAGTTGCTAGTGATCAGATATATGCTTCGTACGGGGTAAACACAATTCTAGCCCCAGGCCTAGCATGTGACATCCGATACTGGATCGTAATACGTAATACATTGTATACTACGCCTGATACAGATTATATATATTCCATGTTGAATATATTACTGGAGAATTGGGTAGGCATGGTGCTTTGCTAGAAGCCAACCATATCTTGTAAATCGGTAAGAATGTGGTACCGGGTACGCACATGTCGAATAGTTCGACAACCGGATTTACTGTCAACATACCCAGGAATTTCTTGGGTCGCTTCCCAAAGATTCACCGATGACATTTGACTCGAACAAAATTAATTTGGGATTAATTATGAGAGAGAAAATTAATCTGGGATTAATTGCGGTAAGAATTAATTTGGGATTAATTCGTCGAGAAGAGAGAACGCGATTAATTTGGAATTAATCGGTAAAATAAATTTAATAGTTAAATTAGATTTTTCTATTTAATTTATGTAATTGGGCTAAAATAATATATCGGATATATTAATTGAAATTGGATTTCAATACGGAATTAAAATTGGATATTAATTCAAGCGAGCGAATTAATTTGGAATTAATTCGTAAGCGACTTCCGTAATAATTTTGTTGGGCATTATTATTTAATTAAATTAGATTTAATTACGTCGCGACGGAAAATTCGTTTAATCGGATTAAACGAACCCGATCCCGAAGTGTGTAGTCTCACCCAACTTGAATTTTGAATTTAAGTGTGAGACCCACCAACTTACATCACTAGTTATTCAAGTTGATGAAAGTGGTTGGGAGCTTTTATGGTAACTTCTCCAACACACTTTACTTTTTGTTTTGCTTTTTTGGAAAAGCATATACCATTTTTTGCTTGGCAACTTTGGTAATTATTTTTAGAAAACAAAATACAAAAAACCAAAAACTCTCTTTTCTCCTCCTTGTTGGCCGAAACCTCTCATCTCTCCCATAGAATTTTTATTGCAAAAATTCTATCAAATCAAGGTGATAGGGAAACTCATCCTTGAGTTTGGGATTCAAATCAAAGCTTCGAGCTTCCATCTTCAAAGAAAAGTTTTGAACTTCATCCAAATCAATGTAAGTTTTTTCTACAAACTTTCTTAATTAATTCACACTTAAATCACGTTTAGATATCTCGTGGCATGTCTAGGACACTAACAATGGTATTAGAGCCATCCTAAGTTTTATTTGAAAATCTATGGTTCATGAACTTTAATTTGAGATTTTTTGCTTGGAGCATGATTTGTCTAAATTGATTGTTTGGTTGTGTTAGTATGATGATGAATTGGATTTGTGCATCTTTGGAATTGAGATAAATTGATTAGATCAAAAATCCCTAATTCCTATGTCATGGCCGAATGCACCCTAGATAATGTTCATGGTGATTTTTTCAATTTGACAATTGGATATGTTAATTGACATGAAATTGAGTGTTAATTGTTGATTTAATTGAATTGAAATCAAAATTGGATGTTAATTTCATGTATTGCCGTGAACTTATGCATGTTGGAATGAGTTGGTTTTACTTCAATTTGTGTTGGACATGAATTGGATAATTAAACATGATTAATTAGATTAATTGGTGTTTTGGAAATATTGGATTAATTAATTAATTGTGTTAATTACACTTTAATAAAAATTAATGTGATATTTAGAATATTATGTTAATATGTATTAGTCTTTAAATTTGGAATTTATTAAATTGGACTAATTTGTTGTATTTAGGCTTAATGGGCTTGGTTGGGCCAAGTTTGGTTTTGGTCAATTGGGTTGGATCAAATTGAGCCTAAAACCATTTCCATAAAGTCCAAATATGACTATTGGGCCTTTAATAATTTAATTGTACCTAAATTGATTTTTGGCATAAGGTGATTCCTATTTGGGCCTTGGCATCTTGGGTTTGATCCATAATGGCCAAAGCCCATGCCAAAAGAATTTATTGAAAGCCCATTGGACTTTAATTGAATAGTATTGGATATTAATTGGGCCTTTGAGACCCATTAAGATTGGATTTGGAATCCAAGTCTTTAAGGCACAAGAATAAGTGTAATTATTTAATTTGGAATTAAATATGAATTAGTATTGGATAAAATTTAAATTGGATTTAAAATTGTAGTTCGATATAATTCAAGAATATGTACTTTGAGTATTTATTCTTATACTAGTTGGACTCGCGCAAATCAAATCGTTGTTTGAATATTGGATGGTCATTAATTCAAAGATTAATTAATTGGATTAGATTGATTGAATAACATGATTTGTGTGAATACTTGGATGTATTTGTATGAATAATGTATATCGGATGGATATTAGATAGGTGTGGGCAATTTTGGAAATTATTGTAATAAATTTAGAATTTATTAAATTGGACCTGCGTGTCCAGCCTATTATCTCTTTACTCTTTGTATTTCTCTTCTCACTAATTCCCCTCAATGCAAATGATGTTTCTTTTAGTGTTATGTAATTGGGTAGAAGAATGTATAGTGCTAGTAGGAGAGAGAAAATTGAGAGATTTGTTCTAAGAACAAATTTGTTATATATTCATTCGCATATCATTATTAATTTATTCGCGCCTTATTATGCCTTTAGAATGCATGTTTAAGGGTGTATGATGAGACCTAATCAAAGATAATAAATTGGTTGCTAATTTAAGCGAAAAAACTCTCACTACAATATTAAGCGTTTTCCTTCCATTGAGTGGTTCTCTCTCAAGATCCAAGATTGACATTGGTTTGTTGGCTAAAGTCAAGATCATTTCCCATCGCGGATGTTTTTGAACCACGAAAGCTTTGTTCTATATCGCATGTCTTGGGCGGTTGTGACTTGTTGGCCAAAGTCAAGGTCACTTCTAGTTCATCGACGTGGATTACGAAGCTTACCCACTGTCAATGGGTCACGCTTAACTGGAATCATTAAGCTTGTTGAGCCAAAGCCAATGCTTAGTTGATTCAGAGGAAAAGGTTAGGATGATATATTGGATATATGTTTTGGACTTGGAGGTCCACCTACCGGATCTAGGAATTGGATGGGATCCAATTGATTTTAGAGATCTACCTAGTTAAGTTTCATACAACTTGTTGGCCAAAGTCAAGCTTGTGTGTTATTTAACGGGATCCTAGCCCACTAGGAAACTCGGTTTCCCGAGTACTCAACAGAGGGTTAGAGGCTCGCCGAAAAATAGTGGAGGCCAGTATTAAATTTGCAATTTTGTTTAATACTTGCTTACATGCGCTCTTTTATTTTATTTATCGTTGTTATAAATATATTAGTTCGACTAATATTGAATATTGCTTTCTTTGAACAGTTAGACTGTACAAGACACTACTCCATTTGTAGTTGGTTATATAGTTGGACTATAATAACCATTACATTTTGAGTGTACCTGAAATCATTGATGGGATAGTTAGACTATAGCAATCAAGATGACTGAAAGATTAGCGTTAAGAGACATAATCTTGGGTGAAAATATCTTTAACGGAGTAAATTTTCCAGATTGGAAAATGAATCTCAGGAAAGTCCTGGATAGAGAAACCTCTCAGACCTGAGCCCGGAGTTGAGCAAATAGTAGAGCATGAGCTTTAGAAGACTCATTGTGATGATAACTTTAGTGCTCAATCTATTATGCTTGCCGCAATGACTCCTTAATTTCGTTGTCTGAACAAAGGATTAGATCCTTATACCATGATGTTGAAATTAAAGGATCTTCATAGATCTAACTTTAGATCTAAGAAGTACAAATTCCAAAAGAAGCTCTTTCGCCCGCGTATGTCAGATGGTACATCTGTCGAGCACTAGGTGTCGCAGATGATTGCTGACATCGAACAGCTAGGTTAGCTGGGCATTACCTACGAGGCCGAGACTTCCATAGATTTGATCTTACAGTCTCTGCCCAAATGCTGGAGGCAAGTTCATCATGTACCAAGAGAAAACTCTTGGAGAGTTAATGGCTATGCTCAAAGAGGCAGAGCCAGAGCTTCCAAAAGGGCAATAAGCGCAAGGCGCATCTTACTTCGACATCCCAGAAGGCCAAGGCTTGGCCGAAGGCTTCTGGGGTGTGAAGAAAAATGGCAAAGGTAAAATCATCACAGTCTTCTGGGAAGTCAAATGACATATCCCAAGATGTCTGCCTAAACTGTGGCAAACGGGGTCACTGGAAACGTGACTGCCGTATGGACAAGGTAGACATGAAGGAAGTGAAGGCGAGCAAGGCTCCGACTTCAGGAATGTTTGTTACTGTAATAAATGTGTCCACTACTGGTTTTAAAAAAATTGGATTTTTGATACTGGATGTGGTACATACATATGTACTGATGTGCATGATCTACTGATTAGCAGGAGACTGTCTTCAGATCAGATCAACCTGCGAGTCAGAAACGGGACGAGAGTCACTTTTTTGGCTGTAGGAACCTAAGTTTTGGAACTGCTCTTTGGGCATGTACTTAAATTAGGAAACTGTTATAATTTACCTAGTTTGACTAGAAACAATATCTCTATATCTAGTTTATCCTGTTGCGGGTAAACCTTTATGTTCCAGAACACTGGGTGTTTTGTTTATAAAGAAGATATTGAGATATACACATTAGATGTGAATAACAGTATTTATATTTCGAATATAAATGAATCTCAAACATATAACATGACAAACAAAAGGCTCAAACTGAGTAAATCAGATGAGACTTAATAGTGGCATTGTTGTCTGGGACATATTAACAAGACTCGTATATCCACACTTTCGAAGAGTGGATACTTGGACGGATTTGATTTTAATTCAAATGACGTATGCGAATCTTATTTATTAGGCAAAGTGCCTAAAACACCTTTTAGCGGTATGGGTGTACGCGCCACCGAGCTGTTAGCCCTCGTTTATGGTGACGTTTATGGGCCCATGTCTAGCCAGGCTAGAGGTGGATATCAATACTTCGTAACATGTACGGATGTTGCATGGCGTTATGGTTATGTGTATCTTATGAAACACAAGTTGGAAACATTTGATAAATTCAAAGAGTTTCAACGCGAAGTAGAAAAACAGACTGGCAAAAGTATTAAAACATTACGGTTGGACCGTGGTGGAAAATGCTTAAGCAATAAGTTTCTCGATTACTTGAAAGAGTATGGTATTCTTTCATAGTGGACTCCTCCCGGAACACCTCATTTGAATGGTGTGTCCGAACGGAGAAACCGGACTTTGTTGGATATAGTTAGGTTAATAATGAGTCGCACTTCAGGGGATACGCATTGAACATTGCTATACTTATTTTGAATAAGGTTCTGAAAAAATCTGTTGGACAGACTCCATATAAAATATGGACAGGAAAGAAACCGGGTTTCACATTCCTGAAGATTTGGGAATGCTGGGCATATGTTTGGATGTACTACAACCCAAATCGGATAAGTACCTATTTGTAATTGGTTATCCTAGGGAAACCAATTCCACAACTCACAAGAGAACAAAGATATTTGTTGCTCTCCATGCGATTTTCCTTGAAAATGAATTCCTATATGCAGTGGTAAGTGGGAGGAAAGTAAAACTCGATGAAAATCAGAGTGATATTGTTCCTAGCACCGATCCTCTCACGGAACACGAACAGTTCATCAAAGATGAGACTGTTCCACAATCTTCTAATACACAAGAACCGCGTAGGTCGGAGAGAGTCAGAAAAACACCTAAGAGGTATGGGTTTCTGATCTCACCTCATGTAGATATTAATCTTATTGAGAAAGATGAACCGGCTACGTATGAGGAAGTGATACATGGTATCGACTCCCATTTATGGCAAGGTGCCATAAAGTCCGAAATGGATTCCATGTATGCCAACCAAGTTTGGACACTGGTTGATGTACCAGAAGGCATTGTGCCTATTGGTAGCAAATGAGTCTTCATGGTGAACACAGACATGGATGGCAACAAACAAACGTACAAAGCTAGGCTTGTAGCGAAAGGGTATCGTCATCAACATGGTGTTGATTACGATGAAACCTTTTACCCGTTGCCATGATTAAATCCATTCGGATAATCCTTGCTATTACTGTATATTTCGATTATGAAATATGGCAGATGGACGTCAAAATCGATTTCCTTAACTGAAACCTTTTGGAGGATGTTTACTAGCAACACCCTGACGGTTTTGTCGTGCCAAAACATGCAAACAAGGTTTGCAAGTTAAATCGATCCATATATGGATTGAAGCAAGCATTGCGTTCTTGGAACCAACATTTTGATGAGATCATGATGGTATATGGTTTCATTCAAAACGGAGATGATTCTTGTGTATATAAGAAGGTTAGTGGGAGCGCACTGACAATGATTGTCCTATACATTGATGATGTATTGCTTCTAAGCAATGAAATTCCCATATTAAAATCGGTGAAAGCTTGGTTTTCATTAAAATTCTCCATGAAATTCTTGGGAGAGTGTAGGCATTGTATTTTTGCATGTGAAACCCGATGATGAGTCTCATTTGGAGGCACTACCTTTTGAGTCACGGAAGCCGCGGGAAACGGATATCGGAAGGGGAAATTCAGAATAAACAAGGTTCACTATTTTCGTTCGTGCTGCGTTCATGTATACGTTCGAACGCCAAACAGATTGCGGGCGTTCGTGTCGCGTTCGAGGAAGCGTTCGAACGGCGTCGGTGTTTCTGGTTTTGCTGCTACCTCGCACCCCAGCCCAATTAGCTCCCCAAAGCCCATAAAACACATCCCAATTTAATTAAATTAAACATTAAATATTAAATAAAATATTTAAACCATTTACCAATTAAATAAAACACAAAATATAATCATACCTAATGAAGATAAATCAAATATATTAACTTCCTAACTAAACAAATCACATACTAAATTAAAAAGATGTCATGCCTAATTAAAATCAATCATAACCAATCTAAAGATATTGTATTCCTAATCTAGCCAAGATTTGTCCCCCCTCAATCTTTGACTTTCCTTGCTCAACACCAAATCAAATCATCCCTTTAATGCACCAAATCCCTTCCTTGTGAGACAAGGACAAACCCTAGCTCTCTTCTATATAAACATGACCTAACCTAGCCACCTTTTCTCTGGAATCCCCCTAGTTCACGCCCATCACAAGAAATAAAAGAAGAAAAGAATTTCCAACCCCTAGCTGATACACATAATATACACACAACTCACACAAATCACAAGAGAAAAGAAAATAACCCCAAGCCTTCACATTAAAAGCACCTTCACAAACCGATCAGCCCTACACGTCCATAAACCTCACAAATCTCCTCCACTCCATAACCGAATATAGCAGCCCCTTTAACACTAAAACATTAGCCAAATCACGCCCAAACCACCCCCTACAGTAGCCAAATCACGCCAAACAACCACTACCCCATATACAGCAGCGAAATCCTCTTAGACATTCCCTAAAAAACTTAAAGTAATAACATAAAAAAACTGCATTCATAATCATTAAAATAATTAAAACATCAAAACAGGTGACCTGAACAGTGAGCAGCAAAACAGAGGCCGAACAGTAGCAATCGGAGAAAAAAAACAACACCAGCAAAAGACGGAGAACGACGACTCCAAACAGTGAGACAACGAACGAGAGCAGTGAACCAGTGAACCGAAAGAGTTGCGGAGCAACCACCCTTCCGACGACCGTGTACCGTACATCCGAGAGGTGATTTAAAAGGTTAGACCTGAGGGTACTTTTCACACTCATATTTATTTGATTTTTTTTATTTATTTTGATTGTATTTTACTTGTTTGTTAAATCTTGTTTATGTATGATGTGTGTTGTGGGTATTGGATGAATAGAAGAGTGTCGTCTCTTGTGGTATATAGGATGGAAACCCAGACGTAAATTCCGTAGCCGAATCCGAATGGACGGTAGTGCGGTCTGTACTTGGGATACAACTCCACGTACCGCTTGAGCAAACGACACCTCTTTTATTTTGTGTTGTTTTGATTTATTTATTTTTCGTCACTTGAATTCTGCATGTTGCTTATTTATGCATGGTTCAATCAAGCGCATGGGCTTAGTAAGTGGAATGAAAGATCCCCTATGGGGAGGGGTTAAAGCCCTTTACCACGATGCTTTGTCCGCGCCGATTGATGTGTGTTCGGTTGGATGTAAGATGTGTTCAATCGGGCATACTTAGTTGATATGATTGTCTTTATGTTTTTATGCATGGTTCAATCAAGCGCATGGGCTTAGTAAGTGGAATGAAAGATCCCCTATGGGGAGGGGTTAAAGCCCTTTACCACGATGCTTTGCCGCGCCGGTTGATGTATGTTCGGTGGATGTAAGATGTGTCAATCGGGCATACTTAGTTTGATATGATTTTATGTTTGTATGCATGATGCGATCGAGAGCATGGGCTTAGTAAGTGCGATGAGAGGTCCTCTAATTGAAGAGGTTAAAATCCTTTACCACGATGCTTCGCCGCGCCTCGCATTGTACTATTTGTTATTTATGTATTGCGTCCCATTTCATGCATCAGGTCTATTCCCGTTCGAACGCGTTTACGAACGCAACTCGAACGCGCATGCATTTTTGCCTTATTATGCATCAGGTCTCATCTCTGTTCGAACGCGTTCACGAACGCCATACGAACGTGAGCATTCTGTTTCATTTCCGTTCGAACGCGTTCACAAACGTCATACGAACGTGAGTATTCTATTTCATTCCGTTCGAACACGTTTACGAACGCTACTCGAACGAGAACCTTCTGTTTACCATTCGAACGCGTCTACGAACGCTGCACGAACGCCCACGGTAAACAGATCTCTTGCATCACATTACGACATGTCCATCTTAGCACATAGTTCCCTTTTTCTTACGTTATGCATTTGTATTACCTCTCTAGTTGTCTATTTTGTTATGCGCTTAAATATCTTTTTTTAATATGCATGCTAGTAAGAATGCTATTTGTTTGCGCTTCTGTGTCCACCAATGTGTTCATTAACTTGTATGCTTGCCATATGATAAACCTTATGTATGCAAATTGAGACATAGATTACATGCAAATAGGCTGTATGCAAATTCGAATATGTGTTACATATAAATTTAGATGAACTTGTTGATGTATGTATGTGGATTTAGAAGCATGATATTCTTAGAAATAAGTATTACTTAAGCCTGATTAAATTATCATATAAATCCTTTCATTACAAGTGGCATAAGTAAGGGACCATTCCGAACCCAACGGTTTGAGGTCTTCCCTTGCGAGGGGTGAGTGCGGCCTTAAATCTTATTTTCCCGGTTCACACCGGGTGGCGACTCCATTATTCTCCGGTTTAGTCCCCGTGGCTATTCCGTACTCCCGACCGGGCCGCGAGCCCGGGACAGCATGCGTCGCCCAGTTTCTGTGTTCCCACAGTCTGGCGACTCCACTGGGGATAGAGAATCGGCCCCGAAATATTGTCTTGTGATGTTTGGATTTATGTTTTAATTGACCGTGTCTATAGTGGATAAAGTGAGGGTTAATAACAAAGGCATTTTGAGGCTAGGTAATGTTGGTGTTGGTGTCTCCTTCATTCACTACCTTTCTAGAAGGAAAAGCTGTGAAGGCACCTAGATAGCCATCTACTCGTAGCCTATTGTGATGGACTAATTTGGAGGACTCGTGTTTATTCCTGACACCAAGCGATAAGAGCCTAAGAGGCTTGGGTATTTAAGTGAGCCTCGCTCCACCTTCCCTCTAGGGAATCTACAACGGGAAATCCATTTGACAGTCCGTCACACACCATAGCTCATTGGCACGTACCTTAGTGTATAAAAAAGGGTGTGCTCACTTGGTTGCTCGAACCCTTGATTGGCAAGACCTAGTTGTGGGCCATCCTTCGCCGGTGAGAGCCTTTGTCTATACTCCTACGAACCCACCCATAGACCGGGTTTGCATGGTTAAGTAACACTATTTATTTCTTGAGTATGGCTAGTGGACCATCCTCATTTGGATGCAGTTGGACCATTGTCAGAAATGCGGACTTGCTGGGCCATTTAAACTGGGGCAAGTTCGTACCTTATGACCATTGGGCCAAAGCTTCTGAAATGTTGAGGGGCCATTTTGTAGAAATTATTACTCTATGTTTGCATTATCTTTCTTTTATGCTTGTGCTTGGGAACATCATCGTTTGGATCATTTGGACCATTTGTCATGAGATGTGTGAACTCGTTGGGCCGTTTAAACTGGGACGAGTTCATTCCTATGACAGTTAGCCCAAAATCTTCTAAAATGATAGTGGGCCGACTTATTTGAAAATTTTAGTTGATTTAGTATGTTATATATGCATCGCATGCACCCCATGCATACATACATCATGTTAACCCTTGTGTTCTGAAAGCCATTATAGATTCCCGTTGGGTTAGAAAAAAGGGAAGACTCACCAAATTACTGAGAACAGACATGAGTGAATCAGATATTGAGGTATCCCGGATTGATCAGTTGGAAAATGGCTTCGCCAAGATTACTGAACAGTTGCAAGCCTTGACTACTGCCATGACAAATATGGTTGTGCCCCGTGCCGGGGGAAATTCAGAGAATGTGAGGCGTGATGAGCCTTCGAATGGGTTGGGGGATGATGTCCCCACCTTTGATGATGACATGGCAGAATATGCAACAGGCAGAGTGATTGGGTCTCAGGCAGAATTTCAGAAGCTTCGGGATCAGGTTGAAACAGTTACTCGCAAAATGAGGGGTAAGAACGAGGATTTGTTAGATTATGAGGCAATGACATTCGGAGAACAGCTGCCAGCTCAGTTTGAAATTGCCCGACATGGCCAAGTTTAATGGGAATGGAGACCCGAGAGTCCATCTGCATCAATATGTCTCAGTCATGAGTTCAGTGGGCCTATCACAGCGCCAAGTCCAAAAGATGTTTGGGATGTCACTCGAGGGGGCACCTGTGGTTTGGTATCATAGCCTTGAGAAGAAGGTTAAGGAAGATTGGAGAGAACTAGCTGATGCTTTTCTGAACCAATATGTTACAGAATTAGAAATTGACTTGTCACTCCGTGATTTGGAGAACACTAAGTAGAAGCCGGAAGAAAGCTTCAAGGAGTATGTAGACCGCTGGAGAAGCCAGCTTCTGAAAATGCAGACTCGGCCCTCTGAGAAGGACCAAATCAAAATGATCATCAGGGCACCAAGCCCTCTACTTATAGTAAGCTGAGGAGGATGACTTCGATGATTTCTGATTTTCGACAGTTGAGGGAAACTGTCATGGATATTGAGGAAGAGGAGGCTGAAAACAGAAAGTCCTATGGCCAGAATAGGCGGACTTTTGAGGGGTATTCTGAGACTAAGCCCGCTACTGTCGAGGTTCCTGCCATCAGGAACCGGCAATTCTCCAACCTTGGTAGACCTTTGTCGAAGGTATTTGAAAGTTACAGGGACAAGGAATCTTGAAACCCTTAGAAGGCAAGCCACTTCCGCACCCCCCACCACCACACATAAATGTGAACCTTTATTGTCACTTCCACCAGCTACATGGCCATGACACCGACAACTGCACCCGCCTCAGGCATGAAATTCAAGATCTCATAAATTCCCATAAAATACCCAACCAATGAAAAGAAACCCTCAACCACCAAGCTTCTTACATGGATGACAGTAAAGAACCATAGGCCGAGGAAGAAGGCAGTGCTGCGGATGATGGAGATGTTCCTCCTAGTCTATTTGACCCAGTTTTTTTTTTAAATGACATTGATTTTGTTACTTGTTCGAACTTTTTTCCTCAACAATAATAAAGACGTTCATTTCGCTGAAACTCTTCTGCAATATGAGAAAAGTATTCAACCTTGGTACTATGGAATCCAGTGATGAACACGGGGAACCTTCGAAATAAGCAAACAGAAAAGATAAGATAGACATTCAGAAATTGGGAAAATAGAGGCAGTGAAAAATATCAGACTTGAAGGGAATTAGTTCACGAGCCGATCAACGTAGACAGATTGAAGAAGTAGCTTGTCTGAGGAAGAGAAGGCTAAGCAGTCACCAAAAGAATTGACGGAAGACCTAACCCGACGGGATAGGAACATTCATGCATGCATACACGTAACGCATTTTGCATCCTTTCGTGTTTGCTCTGTTTTGTAATAACAGGTTTCAAAGGAGAAAAAAGAAAGTGCTGAATGCAAGCCAACCAGAAGCAGTAACAGTACATGTCAGCAGTCTTCAGGAATGAATCACATTGGCGAGGCCCATATCAGCAGTATCAGTCTGAGGGCAAGGCCCATATCAATAGCAGTTGGGCGAGGCCCGTATCAGTATCAGTCTGGGGGCGAGGCCCATATCAGTAGCAGTTAGGGCCGAGGCCCACATTAGCATTAGTTTGGGGCGAGGCCTACATTAATATCAGTTTGGGGATGAGTCCCAGGGCCGAGGCCCACATCAGTATCAGTTCAGGGACCATGCCCACATCAGCATCAATATCAGTTTAGCCGGGGAATGGCACTCCAAGAATGGAAACACAGTTGAGAATGAACAGACGGGAATGGCACTCCAAGAATGGAAACACGTTCGAGAATGAACAACAAGCCGGGAATGGCACTCCAAGAATGGAAACACAGTTCGAGAATGAACAAGCCGGGAATGGTACTCCAAGAATGGAAACACAGTTCGAGAATGAACAAGCGGGAATGGCACTCCAAGAATGGAAACACAGTTCCAGAATGAACAAGCCGGGAATGGCACTCCAAGAATGGAAACACAGTTCGAGAATGAACAAGCCGGGAATGGCACTCCACGAATGGAAACACAGTTCAAGAATGAACAAGCCGGGAATGGCACTCCAGGAATGGAAATACAGTTCATGAATGAACAAGCCGGGAATGACACTCCAAGAATGGAAGCACGGTTCGAGAATGAACCACCTCACAGTAACGGTTCGGGAATGAACCACCTCACAATAACAGTTCGGGAATGGACATCTCACAGTAACGGTTCGGGAATGGACCACCTTACAGTAACGGTTCGGGAATGGACCACCTCACAGTAACAGTTCGGGAATGGAATGGACATCTCTCACAGTAACGGTTCGGGAATGGACCACCTTACAGTAATAGTTCGGGAATGGACATCTCACAGTAACGGTTCGGGAATGGACCACCTTACGTAACAGTTCGGGAATGGACACCTCACAGTAACGGTTCGGGAATGGACCACCTTACAGTAACAGTTCGGGAATGGACACCTCACAGTAACGGTTGGGAATGGACCACCTCACGATAACAGTTCGAAATGAACACCTCACAGTAACGGTTCGGGAATGGACCAACTCACAGTAACGATTCAGGAATGGACCACCTTACGGCAACGGTTCGGGAATGGACCACATCACAACACGATTCGGGAATGAACCAGGGGTCGCAGCACCTCACCACCCAAATCAACTCAACACATGGTAAGTCAAGTGACAGCTGGCGAGCCAGGTAAGTAGAAATGCATTGCTTAACTTTGATAGGATTGTTCAAAGTCACACACTGCACAAGTCCCATCAAAGTGGGGGCGACTGTAGGCATTGTAATTTTGCATGTGAAACCCGATGATGAGTCTCATTTGGAGGCACTACCTTTTGAGTCACGGAAGCCGCGGAAACGGATATCGGAAGGGGAAATTCAGAATATAACAAGGTTCACTGTTTTCGTTCGTGTGCTGCGTTCATGTATACGTTCGAACGCCAAACAGATTGCGGGCGTTCGTGTCGTGTTCGAGGAAAGCGTTCGAACGGCGTCGGTGTTTCTGGTTTTGCTGCTACCTCGCACCCCAGCCCAATTAGCTCCCCAAAGCCCATAAAACACATCTCAATTTAATTAAATTAAACATTAAATTAAATAAAATATTTAAACCATTTACCAATTAAATAAAACACAAAAATATAATCATACCTAATGAAGATAAATCAAATATATTAACTTCCTAACTAAACAAATCACATACTAAATTAAAAAGATGTCATGCCTAATTAAAATCAATCATAACCAATCTAAAGATATTGTATTCCTAATCTAGCCAAGATTTGTCCCCCCTCAATCTTTGACTTTCCTTGCTCAACACCAAATCAAATCCTCCCTTTAATGCACCAAATCCCTTCCTTGTGAGACAAGGACAAACCCTAGCTCTCTTCTATAAAACATGACCTAACCTAGCCACCTTTCTCTGGAATCCCCCTAGTTCCGCCCATCACAAGAAATAAAGAAGAAAAGAATTTCCAACCCCTAGCTGATACACATAATATACACACAACTCACACAAATCACAAAGAGAAAAGAAAATAACCCCAAGCCTTCACATTAAAAGCACCTTCACAAACCGATCAGCCCTACACGTCCATAAACCTCACAAATCTCCTCCACTCCATAACCGAATATAACAGCCCTTTAACACTAAAACAGTAGCCAAATCACGCCCAAACCACCCCCTACAGTAGCCAAATCACGCCCAACCACCCCCTATACAGCAGCGAAATCCTCTTAAGACATTCCCTAAAAAACTTAAAGTAATAACATAAAAAAACTGCATTCATAATCATTAAAATAATTTAAACATCAAAACAGGTGACCTGAACAGTGAGCAGCAAAACAGAGGCCGAACAGTAGCAAATCGGAGTCAAAAACAGCAGCAAAAGATGGAGAGACGACGACTCCAAACAGTGAGACAACGAACGAGAGTAGAGAACCAGTGAACCGAAAGAGTTGCGGAGCAACCACCCTTCCGACGACCATGTGCCGTACATCCGAGAGGTGATTTAAAAGGTTAGACCTGAGGGTACTTTTCACACTCATATTTATTTGATTTTTGTTATTTATTTTGATTGTATTTTACTTGTTTTTTAAATCTTGTTTGTGTATGATGTGTGTTGTGGGTATTGGATGAATGGAAGAGTGTCGTCTCTTGTGGTATATAGGATGGAAACCCAGACATAAATCCGTAGCTGAATCCGAATGGACGGTAGTGCGGTCTGTACTTGGGATACAACTCCACGTACCGCTTGAGCAAACGGCACCCTCTTTGTTTTGTGTTGTTTTGGTTTATTTATTTTTCGTCACTTGAATTCTGCATGTTGCTTATTTATGCATGGTTCAATCAAGCGCATGGGCTTAGTAAGTGGAATGAAAGATCCCTTATGGGGAGGGGTTAAAGCCCTTTACCACGATGCTTTGCCGCGCCGATTGATGGTGTTCGGTTGGATGTAAGATGTGTTCAATATGGCATACTTAGTTTGATATGATTGTCTTATGTTTTTATGCATGGTTCAATCAAGCGCATGGGCTTAGTAATTGGAATGAAAGATCCCATATGGGGAGGGGTTAAAGCCCTTTACCACGATGCTTTGCCGCGCCGGTTGATGTGTGTTCGGTTGGATGTAAGATACGTTCAATCGGGCATATGAGTTTGAGATTATTGTGTTTAATTATTTGTATGCATGACTCAATCGAGCGCATGGGCTTCGTAAGTGGAATAAAAGATCCCCTATGGGGAGGGGTTAAAGCTCTTTACCACGATGTTTTGCCGCGCCGGTTGATGTATGTTCGGTTGGATGTAAGATGTGTTCAATCGGGCATACTTAGTTTGATATGATTGTCTTATGTTTTGTATGCATGATGCGATCGAGCCCATGGGCTTAGTAAGTGCGATGAGAGGTCCTCTAATTGAAGAGGTTAAAATCCATTACCACGATGCTTCGCCGCGACCCGCATTGTACTATTTGTTATTTATGTATTGCGTCCCATTTCATGCATCAGGTCTGTTCCGTTCGAACGCGTTTACGAACGCAACTCGAATGCGCATGCATTTTTGCCTTATTATGCATCAGGTCTCATCTCTGTTCGAACGCGTTCACGAATGCCATACGAACGTGAGCATTCTGTTTCATTTTCGTTCGAACGTGTTCACAAACGCCATACGAACGTGAGTATTCTGTTTCATTTCCGTTCGAACACGTTTACGAACGCTACTCGAACGAGAACCTTCTGTTTACCATTCGAACGCGTCTACGAACGCTGCACGAACGCCCACGGTAAACAGATCCTCTTGCATCACATTACGACATGTCCATCTTAGCACATAGTTCCCTTTTTTCTTACATTATGCATTTGTATTACCTCTCTAGTTGTCTATTTTTGTTATGCGCTTAAATATCTTTTCTTAATATGCATGCTAGTAAGAATGCTATTTGTTTGCGCTTCTGTGTCCACCAATGTGTTCATTAACTTGTATGCTTGCCATATGATAAACCTTATGTATGCAAATTGAGACATAGATTACATGCAAATAGGCTGTATGCAAATTCGAATATGTGTTACATATAAATTTAGATGAACTTGTTGATGTATGTATGTGATTTAGAAGCATGATATTCTTAGAAATAAGTGTTACTTAAGCCTGATTAAATTATCATATAAATCCTTTCATTACAAGTGGCATAAGTAAGGGACCATTCCGAACCCAACGGTTTGAGGTCTTCCCTTGCGAGGGGTGAGTGCGGCCTTAATCTCAATTTCCCAGTTCACACCGGGTGGCGACTCCATTATTCTCCGGTTTAGTCCCCGTGGCTATTCCGTACTCCCGACCGGGCCGCGAGCCGGGACAGCATGCGTCGCCCAGTTTCTGTGTTCCCACAGAGAGGCAACCTTTATTCTAGGAATAAAGATCTACTGGGATAGATCTAAAATTTGTTGGCACTCTCTGAGAATTTGTACATTAACACATGACGTCTCTCTATCTAAGGACATGTGTCCTAAAACTCAAGATGAGAGAGATTCAATGAGTCATATCCTGTTCACCTCTGCAGTCGGATCGATCATGTATGGCATGACATGTACGCGACCTGGTGTTTCATGTGCTTTGAGCTTCTAGAGTCACAATCAGGCCGATCCAGGTGATGTTCACCGGATTGATGTAAAGAACATCCTTAAGTATCTTAGACGAACTAATGATGCTTTCTTAATATATGGAGAAGGAGAACTTGAGGTGACTGGGTTCAAGGTTGCAAGTTTCCAAACTGATAAAGACGACTGTAAGTCGCAATAAGGGTACATATTTTGTTTGAACAACGGAACAGTGAGCTGGAAATCTTCCAAGCAAGATATTGTTGCCGATTCAACAATAAAAGCAGAATACATTAATGCGGCTGAGGCAGCAAAAGAAGTATTTTGGATCTATAAAATTCCTAATTGGATTAGGAGTAGTTCTGTTAGCAGATGAGCTGGGCTACAACACAGGCTAAAGAATTATGGTCTCATCAATGATCTAAGTATGTATTTCGACGGTTTCATCTGATCCGTGAGATCATACATTGTGGCGATGTCAAGATCAAAAGATCGTTTCAGATGATAACCTTGCATATCCGCTGGCGAAAGCAATATCTCAGCATAAGCTTGAGCGACCGGTACATAGTTCAGGTGTTGGACACTTGAGTGATTGGCTATAGGCCAAGTGAGAGATTGTTGGATAATTATGACCCATAACATCACTATTTGTAGAAGACATGGTGTTCTTTGTACAAATTAACTATGTGACAAAGGAAATTGCTCTTTTATCATTTTGTAATTGGATTACTTGGATATATAAATGATAAAAGTCCATATGATTACTACCGGATTAATAAGATATGAGACATTATTAATCCACGAAAGGTTTAATCATTAAATATCCCTAGTCGTAGTATTATCGACACTGGACATCGATAATGCGGAATAGGCTAGTATTACACTTGTGCGCGTTATGGAAGCTTAACGACATAATTCTCATATATTTAAGTATTGGATACTTATGCATGTGTGATATGAGGTTTTGTTTGCCGTTGGACCGGGAACAGCTTCGCTCTGGATAGACACATCGGAATCTCATTGGTAGTATGACTATGTGTCTATGGGAATCCGAATCAGGGTAGGTGTATATGGTCTTAACCTGAGACTTGCATCGTAAATACTTGTGACAATCAGTATGCTTTGATTTTGGTCGTCCGGGGCTTTAACAGGTTTCGTGTACGCCTCTTCTGGGTTTACTGAGAATCAAAGTGTGTTGGGTGTGATGTCAAGATGGAAGTATCACTTCAGTCATATTGAGATGTTGATCACGCAGGGATACATAACTAGTACTCTTAAATGCTGCAACTATCGGGATAGTATGACAAGGTCATGATTATCCTATTACAAAGACTAGTTGCTAGTGATCCGATATATGCTTCGTACGGGGCAGACACCATTCCAGCCCCAGGCCTAGCATGTGACATCCGATACTGGATCGTAATACGCAATACATTGTATACTACGCCTGATATAGATTATATATATTCCATGTTGAATATATTTCTGGAGAATTGGGTAGGCATGGTGCTTTGCTAGAAGCCAACCATATCTTGTAAATCGGTAAGAATGTGGTACGCACATGTCGGATAGTTCGACAATCGGATTTACTGCCAACATATCCAGGAATCTCTTGGGTCGCTTCCTAAAGATTCACCGATGACATTTGACTCGAACAGAATTAGTCTGGGATTAATTATGAGAGAGAAAATTAATCTGAGATTAATTGCGGCAAGAATTAATCTGGTATTAATTCATCGAGAAGAGAGAACGCGATTAATTTGGAATTAATCGGTAAAATAAATTTAATAGTTAAATTAGATTTTTCTATTTAATTTATGTAATTGGGCTAAAATAATATATCGGATATATTAATTGAAATTGGATTTCAATACGGAATTAAAATTGGATTTTAATTCAAGTGAATGAATTAATTTGGAATTAATTCGTAAGCGACTTCCGTAATAATTTTGCTGGGCATTATTACTTAATTAAATTGGATTTAATTACGTCGCGACAGAAAATTCGTTTAATCGGATTAAAGAAACCCGAGCCCGAAGTGTGTAGTCTCACCCAACTTGAATTTTGAATTTAAGTTTGAGACCCACCAACTTACATCACTAGTCATTCAATTTGATGGAAGTGGTTGGGAGCTTTTATGGTAACTTCTCCAACACAATTTACTCCAAATGTGAAAGAAAAACATTCTACATCACGGGTAACATTGTGAAACAAAAGAAAAAAAATTCTAAATCAAAATAATTAATAAAGATTACCTTAATTTATATTTGCTCCTTTGATTTTTACTCTATTGAATTTCTTTCACACTCTCAATTTTGGTGGAATTTTGGATACTGGTGGCAAAACGAATTAACGAATCCTATACGAATCGAATCAAAATTCGATGGATTCGTATTCGATTCATTTATTAAACGAATCCTAATATCAAGATTTGTATTCGATTCGTTTATTAAACGAATCGAATACAAATATTCGTTTAGTCATTATATTATTCAATAACATAAATTATCATAATTTATTTATATTAATTCTTCATAAATATATAAATATGAAATATGTAATTAATATATTTACTAGAAATAGCTCACTAAATATCCACAATATTATTTTTCTATAGTAATTAGGCATAATTTCTCGAATCTTAATTGATAAATATCAATAATTAGTAGAAGAAAATAATAAAACGAATCCTAAACCAATAAACGATTCAATAAACTTAAATTCGTATTCGATTCGTTTAATAAACGAATCGAATCGAATTGACCCATTTATTAAACGAATCCTTTTTTCAAACCCGTATTCGCTTTAAAGCGAATCGAATCGAACGAATAACGAATCTTGACTCAAATTACCACCCCTAATTTTGGATAACTCAAGAACCCTAAAATTAGCCCTCTTTGAACTCTTTGAAAGCTTCTCCAAGCCAAACCAAAATGAAAAATAATTCATATGGCCGAAAATTACTTAAATAGGGGGAGAAGCATTTTGTTCATGTTAACACATTTAATACTTATCTAATGAGCTTTAAATAATTAATTAATTAAAGAAAAATATTTCAAGAATTTTTTTAATAAATATTTATTAAATTAATTAACTTTTAATCAATTAAATAATTATTATTTGACAAGTGTCAAAATTCAATTGGATCTAATATGTATCTAATCAAATTATGTATCATATATATATACACATTAGATATACAAATACCCCGGCATGTGTAACATTACGAATAATCCATATTATTTGCAATTAATTGCTCTATTGCTCTAGTAGTATATTTTATTAGTGGGACTCTCTAAGTTCAAGTATATCTATTATGGAACACATTCTGTGTCCATAATTTATCCACTCACAAATTATAACGAGCACATATAACCACGTTGAACTGTACATGTCGAGTTTTAAGCATATCTTATGGTCCCTCCGTCATAAGCCATCTGAATTGTTCCAGAAATGTAGAAGAGAACGTTAAATCTCCGTAGTGTACAATTCATATATGTGTCGCGACATATTTACTATTTTCTAGATAAATATTTGGAACTAGTTTCCGCAATATAACTTGGCCAAAGTGGACCCGGCCACGGTACCTTCCGGTTCCAACCGGTTTAGATTCTGATTCCGGAACCGGAACCGTAAAGGACCGGTTCAGTTAGGGTTCGACCCCTAACCGAACCGGTTGGAACCGCTAGAACCGTTCGGTTCCAACGATTCTAACCGGAACCGTACGGTTCTGGTTGGAACCGTAGGGTTCTAACATGAACCCTCCCCAACGCCTACTAGTCGTTGGGGAAGTGGCAGGGAGTCGTTGGCTCACTGCCCCTAAATAAAAAAAAAGGCCAACGCCCAAATTTTTTTTTTTATTGTAATTACTAATATACCCCTAATTATGGTAATAAAACGGTTATTTTAAGGGCATTTTCGGTATCAAAAAAGATTCTAAAATTTTATAAATATAGGCCATTTTTCATTATTTCAACACACCAATTTCTCAACTCTCTCAATTCCTACAATTCTCTTATTCTCAATTCTCTCATTTATAATAACAAATTAGTTATTATCATTCTCAATTTTCTTATTCTTCTTACTTGTTTCTTAAACAAAAAATGGCAAGCTCATCTGAGAACATAATGTCAAATATGCCAACCCAAGAGAGCGGCCCTAGTGTCGGTTCACAATCACGGAGAAGAGAAGTTAAGTCTCGTTCCTCGGATGTTTTCAAAATTCATTTTCATTTAGACGATACCGATGAAGGTTCAAGAGCAGTATGCAACCATTGTGGGGTTTCCTACAAATTTTCTGGTGCATACCGCAATATGATCAAGCACATGGAAAGACATCATGCGGTTGAACTTGGACTTGATACGACGCAAACTCAAATGACCAGGTACGCATCATCTAGTAGAGGTACGAGTACTGTAGATTTATTTAAATATTCTGATGCAAAAAATAGAGAAGAATTTGCGAAATTAACTTGTATGACACATATTTCATTAAGCTTTGGTGAAAAACTTCATTTTACTAATTACGTGCATAATGCTTTAAATCCTGCTGCAAGTAGAATGACTCGAAACACAACAAAACGTCATATTTTTAAATTATACAAAGATGGTAAAATTATTTTAAATGAAATATTTAAAGATATTAAAGGTTGTATTTCTATATGTTCTGATATTTGGAGTGACCATTGGTGAACACACTCATTCATGTGTGTGACTTGTCATTGAATTGATGCATCATTTACCATGCAAAAATGACTTATTGCATTTAGAGTTTTTGATGACCAACATACCGCACAAAATATTTATAGAATTATGACGGTAATTTTTGATGAATATGGTTTAGTAGATAAAATTTTAACAATTGGATTTGATAATACATCTGCAAATACTGCATCCATCAATGATTTAAAAGAAATATGTCAACCAAATTTAGGGGGTCGATTATTTCATATTCGTTGCACATGTCATGTCCTTAACTTATGTGTTCAAGATGGTCTGAAAAAATTATCACCTTTCATTGATCCTATTAAGAAAGCACTTAATTGCATTTGGTCATATTCTCAAGTTAGGAGAGAATGAGCCAAGTTTTGTAAAATAAATGGTATTAAACCGATTAAATTTTCAAGAGATGTTCCAACATGTTGGAATTCAACTTATTTTCTTTTATGTCAAGCATTACAATACAAAGATGCATTATGTAATTTTTTTTTTCTCAACATGTTCAAAATATCACACTTTTTCCTAGTCAATGAGATATTTGTGAATTTTTTTTAGAAATTTTAAAAGTTTTTAATGATGCTACTTTAATTTTTAGCGGAATTTATTATTGTGGGAACACAGGATCTGGGGCGACGTATGCTGTCCCGGGCTCGCGGCCCGATCGGGAGTACGGAGTAGCCACGGGGGACTAAACCGGAGAATAATTGAGTCGCCACCTGGTGTGAACCAGGAAAATGAGATTTAAGGCCGCACTCACCCCTCGCAAGGGAAGACCTCAAACCGTTGGGTTCGGAATGGTCCATTACTTATGTCACTTGTAATGAAAGGATTTATGTAATAATTTAATCAAGTTTAAGTAACACTTATTTCCAAGAGTATCATGCTTCTAAATCCACATGCATGAAATTAATCATCACAACATACAACATCACATGGAAATCTCATGAACATATTCCAATCATATGATATGGAAAACTAAGAACAAACTAATCATGCTTGAGTACTATCTCATGAATACATCGAATGGATAAATACAGGAATACAAATAATATGATTGGCTACATAATGCAAGGGAGATCACCCAAGAGGCAATTGTGCATGAAATATGATGAGACAGACTCAGTTCAGTGTGTGCGCGTTCGTGAAGCGTTCGTAAACACGTTCGAACGGTAAATAGAAGGTTCGCGTTCGTGTAGCGTTTGATAACGCATTCGAACGGGACCAGACCTGATGATACAAAATGCATGCGCGTTCAAGTAGCGTTTGATAACGCGTTCGAACTGTAAACAGAAGGTTCGCGTTCGAGTTGCGTTTGATGACGCGTTCGAACGGGAACTGGCAGATTGCATACATTCATATGGTTTTAGATACCGCTTCAAACAGGATCACAACAACGACATATCTAATCACATGGATATCTAAATCACGCATAAAGATTAACATGCTAAGGACTAAATCATGCTTAAGAATAAATAACGCACTAGGCCTAATCAGGCTAAATAAATAAATAACGTACTAACTACATCATGCTCAAATACAAGTTTGGATGAAACGGAATATATGTATCTCTCAAGTGGTACGTGGAGTTGTATCCCGAGTGCAGACCGTACTGCCGTCCATTCGGATTCGGCTACAGAATTTTCGTCCGGGTTTCCATCCGATATACCACAAAAGAGAACATGCATTCTGTTTATCCGGAATTCACATCATGCCTCAATAAAACGACTCTCATGCAATAAAAAAATATATTAAAATAAATAAAAGACAAATGAAAGATAATAAATACAAGGTGCCCTCAGGTCTAACCTTTTATGTCGTCTCGCGGTAGTACGGTGTACGGTCGTCGAAAGCGGGGGAATGCTCCGCAACTCCTCCGGTTCACAGGTTCACACCTTTCCTCGCTGTTCCACTGCTTAAACTACTGGTTTGACTCCGATTCGCTGCTGTTTTGACTCCGATTCGCTGCCACTTTGCTGGTGTATCTTAGTTACTGTTTTTGGGATGTTTTGGCTACTGTTTTGGGTGTGATTTTCGGTGGTGTTATGGTGTGGTTCGGGGGATGTTTTGATGAGGTAAAGGGGCTGTTGAATACGTGTTTTAGGGCTTCTGTATGGGCTGTTTTTTGGTGATACAAGGTTGCTAAATGAAGGTCTGGTTTTCGGTGATTAGGGGAAGGGGATGAAGAGAATTTTTGTGTTATTTCTTTGTAGTATGCGTGAACTTCTAGGGTTTCTGTGTGTGTTGTGATTTTCGTGTGAATTGTGTGTATCTTATGTGTATGAGCTAGGGGAGTCCATGTCTTGGTTAGGGGTTGTTTATATAGAGAAAGGTTAGGGCTACTCCTTGTCTCATAATGAAGGAATTTTGGTATTAAAATGAGGATTTGAATTGGTATTCAACAAGGAAAAGATTAGATTGAGGGGGGACAAATTTGGTTTAGATTAGGAAGTCAATATCTTTAATTTGTTATAATTGATTTTAATTAGGCATGACATCTTTTTAATTTAGTATGTGATTTTGTTTAGTTAGGAAGGAATCTTGTGTAATTGGTGGGTGAATATCTTAATTAAGGAATTAAAATATTTGATAGATTTCAATGTTTATTTTAATTTGGTATGTGATTTTTAGATTTGTTTTGATTTCACCATGTGTTAAATATGTGTTTTAAGTGGGCTTGGGCGTGTGGGCCAAGGCTTGGGCGAATTGGGCTTGATGTGAGGCTAGCAGCAAAACCAGAATTACCGACACCGTTCGAACGCTTCCTCGAACGCGGCACGAAGCCCGCAATCTGTTTGGCGTTCGAACGTATACACGAACGCAGCACGAATGAAAACAGTGAACCTTGTTTATTCTGAATTTCCCCTTCCGATGTCCGTTTTCCGTGACCTCCGTGACTTAAAAAGTAGTGTCTCCAAATGAGACTCATCATAGGGACTTATATGCAAAAATGCAGTGCCTACAGTCGCCCCCACTTTTATGGGACTTGTGTAATGTGTAACAGTGACAATCCTATCAAAGTTATGCAATGCATTTTCACTTACCTGGCTCGCCAGCTGCCACTTGACTTACCATGTGTTGAGTTGAGTTGATTTGGTGGTGAGGTGCTGCGACCCCTGGTTCATTCCCGAACCGTGCTCCATTTTTAGAGCGCCATTTTCGGCATCTTTTGTGTGTGTGCTCCATTTTGGAGGGCCATTTCCGGTATTTGCTGTGTGTGTTCCATTTTGGAACGCCATTTTCGGTCTTTGCTGTGTGTGCTCCATTTTGGAGCGCCATTTTCGGCATCTGTTGTGAGTGCTCCATTTTGGAGTGCCATTTTCGGCGTCTGTTGTGAGTGCCCCATTTTGGAATGCCATTTTCGGCATCTGTTGTGGGTGCTCCATTTTTGGAGTGCCATTTTCGGCGTCTGCTATGTGTGCTCCATTTTGGGGCGCCATTTTCGACATCTGTTGTGAGTGCTCCATTTTGGAGTGCCATTTTCGGCGTCTGTTGTGAGTGCTCCATTTTGGAGTGCCATTTTCAGCGTGTACTATGTGTGCTCCATTTTGGGGCACCATTTTCGGCATCTGTTGTGGTAGCGGTCCATTTCCGAACCGTGCTGTGCGAGAATGTGGCTAATTTTTGAACCGTTATTTGATGAGATGGTCTTTGCCGTTACAAACCTGCGAACACAGAACAAACATTGCATGTATGCATGGATATGTATCCTATTCCGATGGGTTAGGCCTTACTTGGTCCATTTCCGAACCGTTCTCCATTTTTGGAGTGCCATTTTCGGCGAGATGTGAAAGTAGTCCATTTTCGAACCATGCTCCACTTTCGGAGTGCCATTCTCGGCCAAACTGATGCTGATGTGGGCTCACCCCTGGGAATCGTCCCTAAACTGAAACTGATGTGGGCTTCGGCCCTGGGACTCATCCCCAAAACTGAAACTGATGCGGGCATCGGCCCTGTGACTCATCCCCAAAACTGAAACTGATGTGGGCCTCAGCCCTAAACTGATGCTGATACTGATGTGGGCCTCGCCCCCAAGCTGATATTGATGTGGGCCTCGGCCCTAAACTGATATTGATGCGGGCCTCAGCCCTAAACTGATATTGATGTGGGCCTCGGCCCTAAACTGATGCTGATGTGAGCCTCGCCATAGGCTAATACTGATGTGGGCCTCGGCCCTGGGCTGATATTGATGTGGGCCTCGCCCCAAGCTGATACTGATGTGGGCCTCGGCCCTGGGACTCATCCCCAAACTGTAACTGATGTGAGCCTCGGCCTTGGAACTCATCCCCAAAACTGAAACTAAAGTGGGCCTTAGCCCTAAGCTGATACTGATGTGGGCCTCGGCCCTGGGACTCATCCCCAAACTGATATTAATGAGGTGGTCCATTCTTAAACCAAGTTGAGGAGAGGTGGTCCATTCTCGGACAGTTTCGATGAGAGGTGGTCCATTCTCGAACCGTTACTGTGATGCGGTCCATTCCCGAACCTTGCTCCATTCTTGGAGTGCCATTCCCGGCTTGTTCATTCTCGAACTGTGTTTCCATTCTTGGAGTGCCATTCCAGGCTTGTTCATTCTCGAACTGTGTTTCCATTCTTGGAGTGCCATTCCCGGCTTGTTTATTCTCGAACTGTGTTTCTATTCTTGGAGTGACATTCTCAGCTAAACTGATACAGATACTGATGTGGGCCTCGCCCCCAGCTGATATTGATATGGGCCTTGCCCTTAGACTGATACTGGCTCGCCAGCTGCCACTTGACTTACCATGTGTTGCGTGGAGTGGATGTTGTGCCGTACCTGGCATGCTAAACCTCATACCCGAAGTGTCGCAGTTGCGTCTCCGTACCTAGAGTGTCGCAGTGATATCTCCATACCCGGAGTGCCGTACCTAGCGTGCTAAACCTCATACCTAAGGCGTCGCAGAAATATCTCCATACCGGAGTGCCGTACCTGGCTTTCTAAACCTCATACCCAAGGCGTCGCAGTAATATCTCCATACCCGGAGTGCCGTACCTGGCTTGCTAAACCTCAAACCCAAGGCGTCGCAGTAGTAATATCTCCATACCCGGAGTGTCGTACCTGGCTTGCTAAACCTCATACCCAAGGCGTCACAGTAATATCTCCATACCCGGAGTGCCGTATCTGGCTTGCTAAACCCCATACCCAAGGCGTCGCAGTAATATCTCCATACCCGGAGTGCCGTACCTGGCGTGCTAAACCTCATACCCAAGGGGTCGCAGTAATATCTTCATACCTGGAGTACCGTATCCGGCAAAACTGATCTGATGTTAATGTGGGCCTCGCCCCCCAGAGTGCCATACCCGGCTAGACTGATGATGATAAGGATGTGGGCTTCGCCCCCAGAGTGCCATACCCGGCCAGACTGATGTTGATAAGGATGTGGGGCTCGTCCCCAGAGTGCCGTACCCGGCCAGACTGATGTTGATAAGGATGCGGGGCTTGCCCTCAGAGTGCCATACCCTGCCAGACTAATGCTGATAAGGATGTGGGCCTCGCCCCCAGAGTGACATACCCAGCCAGACTGATGCGGATAAGGATGTGGGCCTCGCCCCAATAGTGCCATACCCGGCAGGACTGATGTTGATAAGGATGTGGGGCTCCCCCCCAGAGTGATACTGATATGGGCCTCGCCCCAAGACTGATACTACTGATATGGGAACTTCTAGCGTTTGATAACGCGTTCGAACTGTAAACAGAAGGTTCGCGTTCGAGTTGCGTTCGATGACGCGTTCGAACGGGAACTGGCAGATTGCATACATTCATATGGTTTTAGATACCGCTTCAAACATGATCACAACAACGACATATCTAATCACATGGATATCTAAATCACGCATAAAGATTAACATGCTAAGGACTAAATCATGCTTAAGAATAAATAACGCACTAGGCCTAATCAGGCTAAATAAATAAATAATGTACTAACTACATCATGCTCAAATACAAGTTTGGATGAAATGGAATATATGTATCTCTCAAGTGATACATGGAGTTTTATCCTGAGTGCAGACCGTACTACCGTCCATTCGGATTCGGCTACGGAATTTACGTCCGGGTTTCCATCCGATATACCACAAAAGAGAACATGCATTCCGTTTATCCGGAATTCACATCATGCCTCAACAAAACGACTCTCATGCAATAAAAAAATATATTAAAATAAATAAAAGGCAAATGAAAGATAATAAATACAAGGTGCCCTCAGGTCTAACCTTTTATGTCGTCTCTCGGTAGTACGGTGTACGGTCGTCGAAAGGGGGGGAATGCTCCGCAACTCTTCTGGTTCACAGGTTCACACCTTTCCTCGCTGTTCCACTGCTCAAGCTACTGTTTTGACTCCGATTCGCTGCCACTTTGCTGGTGTATCTTAGTTACTGTTTTTGGGATGTTTTGGCTACTGTTTTGGGTGTGATTTTCGGTGGTGTTATGGTGTGGTTCGGGGGCTGTTTTGATGAGGTAAAGGGGCTGTTGAATACGTGTTTTAGGGCTTCTTTATGGGCTGTTTTTCGGTGATGCAAGGTTGCTAAATGAAGGTCTGGTTTTCGGTGATTAGGGGAAGGGGATGAAGAGAATTTTTGTGTTATTTCTTTGTAGTATGCGTGAACTTCTAGGGTTTCTGTGTGTGTTGTGATTTTCGTGTGAATTGTGTGTATCTTATGTGTATGAGCTAGGGGAGTCCATGTCTTGGTTAGAGGTTGTTTACATAGAGAAAGGTTAGGGCTACTCCTTGTCTCACAAGGAAGGAATTTTGGTATTAAAATGAGGATTTGAATTGGTTTTCAACAAGGAAAAGATTAGATTGAGGGGGGACAAATTTGGTTTAGATTAGGAAGTCAATATCTTTAATTTGTTATAATTGATTTTAATTAGGCATGACATCTTTTTAATTTAGTATGTGATTTTGTTTAGTTAGGAAGGAATCTTGTGTAATTGGTGGGTGAATATCTTAATTAAGGAATTAAAATATTTGATTGATTTCAATGTTTATTTTAATTTGGTATGTGATTTTTAGATTTGTTTTGATTTCACCGTGTGTTAAATATGTGTTTTAAGTGGGCTTGGGCGTGTGGGCCAAGGCTTGGGCGAATTGGGCTTGATGTGAGGCTAGCAGCAAAACCAGAATTACCGACACCGTTCGAACGCTTCCTCGAACACGGCACGAACGCCCGCAATCTGTTTGGCGTTCGAATGTATACACGAACGCAGCACGAACGAAAATAGTGAACCTTGTTTATTCTGAATTTCCCCTTCCGATGTCAGTTTTCCGTGACCTCCGTGACTTAAAAGGTAGTTTCTCCAAATGAGACTCATCATAGGGACTTATATGTAAAAATGCAGTGCCTACAGTCGCCCCCACTTTTATGGGACTTGTGTAATGTGTAACAGTGACAATCCTATCAAAGTTATGCAATGCATTTTCACTTACCTGGCTCGCCAGCTGCCACTTGACTTACCATGTGTTGAGTTGAGTTGATTTGGTGGTGAGGTGCTGCGACCCATGGTTCATTCCCGAACCGTGCTCCATTTTTAGAGCGCCATTTTCGGCATCTTTTGTGTGTGTGCTCCATTTTGGAGCGCCATTTCCGGCATTTGCTGTGTGTGTTCCATTTTGGAACGCCATTTTCGGTCTTTGCTGTGTGTGCTCCATTTTGGAGCGCCATTTTCGACATCTGTTGTGAGTGCTCCATTTTGGAGTGCCATTTTCGGCGTCTGTTGTGAGTGCTCCATTTTGGAACGCCATTTTCGGCATCTGTTGTGGGTGTTCCATTTTTGGAGTGCCATTTTCGGCGTCTGCTATGTGTGCTCCATTTTCGGGCGCCATTTTCGACATCTGTTGTGAATGCTCCATTTTGGAGTGCCATTTTCGGCGTCTATTGTGAGTGCTCCATTTTGGAGTGCCATTTTCGGCGTCTACTATGTGTGCTCCATTTTTGGGGCGCCATTTTCGGCATCTGTTGTGGTAGCGGTCCATTTCCGAACCGTGCTGTGCGAGAATGTATCTAATTTTTGAACCGTTATTTGATGAGATGGTCTTTGCCCCTACAAACCTGCGAACACAGAACAAACATTGCATGTATATGATATGTATGTATGTATGCATGGATATGTATCATATTCCGATGGGTTAGGCCTTACTTGGTCCATTTTCGAACCGTGCTCCATTTTTGGAGTGCCATTTTCGGCGAGATGTGAAAGTAGTCCATTTTCGAACCATGCTCAACTTTCGGAGTGCCATTCTCGGCCAAACTGATGCTAATGTGGGCTCGCCCCTGGGACTCATCCCTAAACTGAAGCTGATGTGGGCTTCGGCCTTGGGACTCATCCCCAAAACTGAAACTGATGCGGGCATCGGCCCTGGGACTCATCCCCAAAACTGAAACTGATGTGGGCCTCAGCCCCTAAACTGATGCTGATATTGATGTGGGCCTCGCCCCAAGCTGATATTGATGTGGGCCTCGGCCCTAAACTGATATTGATGCGGGCCTTAGCCCTAAACTGATATTGATGTGGCCCTCGGCCCTAAACTGATGTCGATGTGGGCCTCGCCCTAGGCTAATACTGATGTGGGCCTCGGCCATGGGCTGATATTGATGTGGGCCTCGCCCCAAGCTGATACTGATGTGGGCCTCGGCCCTGTGACTCATCCTCAAACTGTAACTGATGTGGGTATCGGCCCTGGGACTCATCCCCAAGCTGATACTAATGAGGTGGTCCATTCTCAAACCAAGTTGAGGAGAGGTGGTCCATTCTCGGACAGTTTCAATGAGAGGTGGTCCATTCTCGAACTGTTACTGTGATGCGGTCCATTCCCGAACCTTGCTCCATTCTTGGAGTGCCATTCCCGGCTTGTTCATTCTCGAACTGTGTTTCCATTCTTGGAGTGCCATTCCCGGCTTGTTCATTCTCGAACTGTGTTTCCATTCTTGGAGTGCCATTCCCGGCTTGTTCATTCTCGAACTGTGTTTCCATTCTTGGAGTGACATTCTCAGCTAAACTGATACAGATACTGATGTGGGCCTCGCCCCAGCTGATATTGATATGGGCCTTGCCCTTAGACTGATACTGGCTCTCCAGCTGCCACTTGACTTGCCATGTGTTGCGTGGAGTTGATGTTGTGCCGTACCTGGCATGCTAAACCTCATACCCGAAGTGTCGCAGTTGCGTCTCCGTACCTAGAGTGTCGTAGTGATATCTCCATACCCGGAGTGCCGTACCTGGCGTGCTAAACCTCATACCTAAGGCGTCGCAGTAATATCTCCATACCCGGAGTGCCGTACCTGGCTTGCTAAACCTCATACCCAAGGCGTCGCATTAATATCTCCATACCCGGAGTGCCGTACCTGGCGTGCTAAACCTCATACCCAAGGCGTCGCAGTAATATCTTCATACCCGGAGTACCGTATCCAGCAAAACTGATCTGATGTTAATGTGGGCCTCGCCGCCCAGAGTGCCATACCCGGCTAGACTGATGATGATAAGGATGTGCCATACCCGGCCAGACTGATGTTGATAAGGATGTGGGGCTCGCCCCTAGAGTGCCGTACCCGGCCAGACTGATGTTGATAAGGATGTGGGGCTCGCCATCAAAGTCCCATACCCTGCCAGACTGATGCTGATAAGGATGTGGGCCTCGCCCCCAGAGTGACATACCCGGCCAGACTGATGCGGATAAGGATGTGGGCCTCGCCCCAAGAGTGCCATACCCGGCAGGACTGATATTGATAAGGATGTGGGGCTCCCCCCAGAGTGATACTGATATGGGCCTCGCCCCTAGACTCATACTGCTGATATGGGCCTCGCCCCCAGACTGATACTGATGTGGGCCTCACCCCCAACTGATACTGATATGGGCCTCGCCCCTGACTGATACTGCTGATATGGGCCTCGCCCCCAGACTGATACTTCTGATATGGGCCTCGCCCCCAGACTGATACTGATATGGGCCTCACCCCTAGACTGATATTGATATGGGCCTCGCCCTTGTGATTCATTCCCGATGACTGCTGACATTGTACTGTTGCTGCTTCTGGTTGGCTTGTATTTGACGCTTTCTCTTTTTTTTCTCTGAAACCTGTTATTACAAAACAGAACAAACACGAAAAGGAATGTAGGATACGTTACGTGTATGCATGCATGAATGAGTTTCCTATCCCGTTGGGTTAGGTCTTATGCCGGTACTCTTGGTGGCTGCTTGGTCTTTTGACAAGTCTGTCCTCTTCCCTAACCAACGGGTATCTATGATGGCTTTCAAGACAAAATGGGGTTAACATGGTGCATGTATGCATGAGGCGCATGTGATGCAAGAAATATATAAACTCATTAAAATTTTCACACAAATCGGCCCACCATCATTTTAGAAGCTTTTGGGCTAACTGTCATAGGAGTGAACTCGTCAAAGTTTAAATGGCCCAACGAGTTCACATCTCATGGCAAGGAGCCCAACTAAATCCAAATGGTAATGTTCCGAACACAAGCACAAAGTGGCCCATCATCACTTAGAAGCCTTCGGCCCAATCGTCATAAAATACGTTCTTGTCCCAGTTTAAATGGCCCAACAAGCCCATATCACATGACAAATGGTCCAAATGGATCCAAACGATGATGTTCCCAAACACAAGCATAAAAGATAATGCAAACATAAAGTAATAATTTCTCCGGCATGGCCCATCAACATTTCAGAAGCTTTGGGCCTAATGGTCATAAGGTACGAACTCGCCCCAGTTTAATTGGCCCAGCAAGTCCGCATTTCTGACAATGGTCCAACTGCATCCAAATGAGGATTGTCCACAAGCACATACTCAAGGAAATAATTGTTACTTTAACCATACAACCCCGGTCTATGGGTGGGTTCACAAGAGTGTAGACAAAGGCTCTCATCGGCGAAGGATGGCTCACAACTAGGTCTACCCAATCAAGAGTTCGAGCGACCAAGTGAGCGCACCCTTTTTTAAACACTAAGGTACGTGCCAATGAGCTATGGTGTGTGACTGACTGTCAAATGGATTTCCCATTGTAGATTCCCCAGAGGGAGGGTGGAGCGAGGCTCACTTAAATACCCAAGCCTCTTAGGCTCTTATCACTTGGTGACAGGAATAAACAACGAGTCCTCCAAATTAGTCCATAACAATAGGCTAAGGGTAGATGGCCTTATAGGTGCCTTCACAGCTTTTCCTTCTAGGAAGGTAGTGAATGAAGAAAGACACCAAACCATTACCTAGCCTCAAGATGCCCTTGATTAAACCCTCATTTTATCCACTATAGACACAGTCAATTAGAACATAAATCCAAACATTACAAGACAATATTTCGGGGCCGATTATCTATCCCCAGTGGAGTCGCCATACTGTGGGAACACAGGATCTGGGGCGACGCATGTTGTCACGGGCTCGCGGCCCGGTCGGGAGTACGGAGTAGCCACGGGGGACTAAACCGAAGAATAATGGAGTCTCCACCTGGTGTGAACCAGGAAAATGAGATTTAAGGCCGCACTCACCCCTCGCAAGGGAAGACCTCAAACAATTGGGTTTGGAATGGTCCCTTACTTATGTCACTTGTAATGAAAGGATTTATGTAATAATTTAATCAAGTTTAAGTAACACTTATTTCCAAGAGTATCATGCTTCTAAATCCACATGCATGAAATTAATCATCACAACATACAACATCACATGGCAATCTCATGAACATATTCAAATCATATGATATGGAAAACTAAGAAAAACCTAATCATGCTTGAGTACTATCTCATGAATACATCGAATGGATAAATGCAGGAATACAAATAATATGATTGGCTATATAATGCAAGGGAGATTACCCAAGAGGCAATTGTGCATGAAATATGATGAGACAGACTCAGTTCAGTGTGTGCGCGTTCGTGTAGCGTTCGTAAACGCGTTCGAACGGTAAACAGAAGGTTCGCGTTCGTGTAGCGTTTAATAATGCGTTCGAACGGGACCAGACCTGATGATAAAAAATACATGCGCGTTCGAGTAGCGTTTGATAACGCGTTCGAACGGTAAACTGAAGGTTCGCGTTCGAGTTGCGTTCGATGACGCGTTCGAACGGGAACTGGCAGATTGCATACATTCATATGGTTTTAGATACCGCATTCAAACAGGATCACAACAACGACATATCTAATCACATTGATATCTAAATCATGCATAAAGATTAACATACTAAGGACTAAATCATGCTTAAGAATAAATAACGCACTAGGCCTAATCAGGCTAAATAAATAAATAATGTACTAACTACATCATGCTCAAATACAAGTTTGGATGAAATGGAATATATGTATCTCTCAAGTGATACATGGAGTTTTATCCTGAGTGCAGACCGTACTACCGTCCATTCGGATTCGGCTACGGAATTTAGGTCCGGGTTTCCATCCGATATACCACAAAAGAGAACATGCATTCCGTTTATCCGGAATTCACATCATGCCTCAACAAAACGACTCTCATGCAATAAAAAAATATATTAAAATAAATAAAAGGCAAATGAAAGATAATAAATACAAGGTGCCCTCAGGTCTAACCTTTTATGTCGTCTCTCGGTAGTACGGTGTACGGTCGTCGAAAGGGGGGGAATGCTCCGCAACTTTTCTGGTTCACAGGTTCACACCTTTCCTCGCTGTTCCACTGCTCAAGCTCTGTTTTGACTCCGATTCGCTGCTGTTTTGACTCTGATTCCTGCCGCTTTGCTGGTGTATCTTAGTTACTGTTTTTGGGATGTTTTGGCTACTGGTTTGGGTGTGATTTTCGGAGGTGTTATGGTGTGGTTCGGGGGGTGTTTTGATGAGGTAAAGGGGCTGTTGAATAAGTGTTTTAGGGCTGCTGTATGGGCTGTTTTTCGGTGATACAAGGTTGCTAAATGAAGGTCTGGTTTTCGGTGATTAGGGGAAAGGGGTGAAGAGAATTTTTGTGTTATTTCTTTGTAGTATGCGTGAACTTCTAGGGTTTCTATGTGTGTTGTGATATTCGTGTGAATTGTGTGTTATCTTATGTGTATGAGCTAGGGGAGTCCATGTCTTGGTTAGGGGTTGTTTATATAGAGAAGGTTAGGGCTACTCCTTCTCTCACAAGGAAGGAATTTTGGCATTAAAACGAGGATTTGATTTGGTATTCCACAAGGAAAGGATTAGATTGAGGGGGGACAAATTTGGTTTAGATTAGGAAGTCAATATCTTTAATTTGTTATAATTGATTTTAATTAGGCATGACATCTTTTTAATTTAGTATGTGATTTTGTTTAGTTAGGAAGGAATCTTGTGTAATTGGTGGGTGAATATCTTAATTAAGGAATTAAAATATTTGATTGATTTTAATGTTTATTTTAATTTGGTATGTGATTTTTAGATTTGTTTTGATTTCACCATGTGTTAAATATTTATTTTAAGTGGGCTTGGGCGTATGGGCCAAGGCTTTGGCGAATTGGGCTTGATGTGAGGCTAGCAGCAAAACCATAATTACCGACACCGTTCGAACGCTTCCTCGAACGCGGAACGAACGCCTGCAATCTGTTTGGCGTTCGAACGTATACACGAACGCAGCACGAACGAAAACAGTGAACCTTGTTTATTCTGAATTTCCCATTTCGATGTCCGTTTTCCGTGACCTCTGTGAATTAAAAGGTAGTGTCTCCAAATGAGACTCATCATAGGGACTTATATGCAAAAATGCAGTGCCTACAGTCGCCCCCACTTTGATGGGACTTGTGTAATGTGTAACAGTGACAATCCTATCAAAGTTATGCAATGCATTTCTACTTACCTGGCTCGCTAACTGCCACTTGAATTTCCACGTGTTGAGTTGAGTTGATTTGGGTGATGAGGTGCTGCGACCCCTGGTTCATTCCCGAACCGTGCTGTGATGTGGTCCATTCCCGAACCGTTACCGTGAGATGTCCATTCCCGAACTGTTACTGTGAGGTGGTCCATTCCCGAACCGTTACTGTGAGGTGTCCATTCCCGAACGTTTACTGTAAGGTGGTACATTCCCGAACCGTTACTGTGAGATGTCCATTCCCGAACTGTTACTGTGAGGTGGTCCATTCCCGAACCGTTACTGTGAGGTGTCCATTCCCGAACTGTTACTGTAAGGTGGTCCATTCTCGAACCATTACTGTGAGGTGGTTCATTCCAAACCGTGCTTCCATTCCCTGGAGTGCCATTCCCGGCTTGTTCATTCCTGAACTGTATTTCCATTCCTAGAGTGCCATTCCCGGCTTGTTCATTCTTGAACTCTGCTCCATTCTTGGATTGCCATTCTCGGCTTGTCCATTCTTGAACTCTGCTCCATTCTTGGATTGCCATTCTCGGCTTGTTCATTCTTGAACTCTGCTTCATTCTTGGATTGCCATTCTCGGCTTGTTCATTCTTGAACTCTGCTCCATTCTTGGATTGCCATTCTCGGCTTGTTCATTCTTGAACTCTGCTTCCATTCTTGGAGTGCCATTCCCGACTTGTGATGCAATGGGCCTCAACCCTAGGACTCATCCCCAAAACTGATAGTGATGTGGGCCTCGACCTTGGGACTCATCCCCAAAACTGATGCTGAAGTGGGCCTCGGCCCTAACTGCTACTGATATGGGCCTCGCCCCCAGACTGATACTGCTGATATGGGCCTCGCCCATATGATTCATTCCTGAAGACTGCTGACATTGTACTATTACTGCTTCTGATTGGCTTGTCTTTGCCACTTTTCTTTTTCTTATTCAAAACCTGTGAATACAAAACAGAACAAACACGAAAGGATGCAAAATGTGTTACGTGTATGCATGTATGAATGTTCTTATCCCATCGGGTTAGGTCTTCCGTCAATTCTCTTGGTGACTGCTTAGTCTTCTTTTCCTCAGGCAAACCACTGCTTCAATATGTCTATGTTGATCGGCTCGGTGAACTAATTCCCTTCCAAGTCTGATAGTTTCACTGCTCCATTTCCCAATTTCTGAATGGATATCTTTCCTTTCAGCTTGCTTATTCCGAGGATTCCCCGTGTTCTAAACATCACTGAATTTCATAGTACCAAGGTTGAATGTTTTTCTCAAATATACTCATATTGCAGAAGAGATTCAGCAAAATGAACGTCTTTATTATCGTTGAGGAAAAGAGTTCGAACAAGTAACAAAATCAATGTCTTTTTAAAAAAAACTGGATCAAATAGACTAGGAGGAACAGCTCCATCATCTGCCAGCACACTGCCTTCTTCCTCGGCCTATGGTTCTTCACTGTCATCCATGTAAGAAGCTTGGTGGTTGAGGGTTTCTGTGTGTGTTGGGTTGTTCTTTTCATGGGTTGGGTATTTTATGGGAATCTATGAGATCTTGAATTTCATGCCTGAGGCGGGTGCAGTTGTCGGTGTCATGGCCATGTCGCTAGTGGAAGTGACAATAAAGGTTCATATTTATGTGTGGCGGTGGGGGGTGTAGAAGTTGCTTGCCTTCTAATGGTTTCAAGAGTCCTTGTCCCTGCAACTTTTCAAACACCTTCGACAAAGGTCTACCAAGGTTGGAGAATTGTCTATTTCTGATGGCAGCGACTTCGGCAGTAGCGGGCTTTGTCTCAGAAGGCCCCCCAAAAGTTCTTTTATTCTGGCCATAAAACTTTCTGTTTTCAGCCTCCTCTTCCTCAATATCCATGACAGTTTCCCTCAACTGTCGGAAATCAGAAATCATCGAAGTCATCCTCCTCAGCTTACCATAAATAGAGGGCTTTGTGCCCTTGATAATCATCTTAATTTGGTCTTTCTCTGAAGGCCAAGTCTGCATTTTCAGAAGCTGGCTTCTCCAGCAGCGATCCACATACTCTTTGAAACTTTCCTCTGGCTTCTGTTTAGTGTTCTCCAAATCACGGAGTGACAAGTCAATCTCTAAGTCTGTAACATACTGCTTCAGAAAAGCATCAGCTAGTTCCCTCCAATCTTCCTTAACCTTCTTCTCAAGGCTATGATACCAAACCACAGGTGCCCCCTCGAGTGACATCTCAAACATCTTTTGGACTTGGCGCTGTGATAGGCCCACTGAACTAATGACTGAGACATATTGCTGCAGATGGACTCTCGGGTCTCCATTCCCATTAAACTTGGCCATGTCGGGCATTTTAAACTGAGCTGGCAGCTGTTCTCCGAAGGTCATTGCCTCATAATCTAACAACTCTTCATATTTACCCCTCATTTTGCGGGTAACCGTTTCAACTTGATCCCGAAGCTTCTGAAATTCTGCCTGAGACCCAATCACTCTGCCTGTTGCAAACTCTGCCATGTCATCATCAAAAGTGGGGATATCATCCCCCAACCTGCTCGGAGGCTCCTCACGCCTCATATTCTCAGAATTTCCCCCAGCACGGGCACAGCCATATTTGCCATGGCAGTGGTCATGGCTTGCAACTGTTCGGTGACCTTGGCGAGACCGTTTTCCAACGGATCCATACGGGATACCTCAATATCTGATTCACTCATGTCTGTTCCCAGTATTTTGGTGAGTCTTCCATTTTCCCTAACCCAACGGGAATCTATGATGGCTTTCAGAACACAAGGGTTAACATGATGTATGTATGCATGGGGTGCATGAGATGCATGTAACATATATAACATACTAAATCAACTAAAATTTTCAAACAAATCGGCCCGTTATCATTTTAGAAGCTTTTGGGCTAACTGTCATAGGAGTGAACTCGTCCCAGTTTAAATGGTCCAACGAGTACACATCTTATGGCAAGGAGCCCAACTAATTCCAAATGGTAATGTTCCGAACACAATCACAAAGTGGCTCATCAATCACTTAGAAGCCTTTGGCCCAATCGTCATAAAATACGTTCTTGTCCCAGTTTAAATGGCCAAACAAGCCCATATCCCATGACAAATGGTCCAAATGGATCCAAACGACGATGTTCCCAAACACAAGTATAAAAGAAAGATAATGCAAACATAAAACAATGATTTCTACAGAATGGCCCATCAACATTTCAGAAGCTTTGGGCCCAATGGTCATAAGGTACGAACTCGCCCCAGTTTAATTGGCCCAGCAAGTCCGCATTTCTGACAATGGTCCAACTACATCCAAATGAGGATGGTCCACAAGCACATACTCAAGGAAATAATTGTTACTTTAACCATACAACCCCGGTCTATGGGTGGGTTCACAAGAGTGTAGACAAAGGCTCTCATCGGCGAAGGATGGCCCACAACTAGGTCTCCCCAATCAAGGGTTCGAGCGACCAAGTGAGCGCACCCTTTTTTATACACTAAGGTACGTGCCATTGAGCTATGGTGTGTGACTGACTGTCAAATGGATTTCCCGTTATAGATTCCCCAGAGGGAAGGTGGAGCGAGGCTCACTTAAATACCCAAGCCTCTTAGGCTCTTATCGCTTGGTGTCAGGAATAAACAACGAGTCCTTCAAATTAGTCCATCACAATAGGCTACGAGTAGATGGCTATATAGGTGCCTTCACAGCTTTTCCTTCTAGGAAGGTAGTGAATGAAGGAAGACACCAAACCATTACCTAGCCTCAAAATGCCTTTGATCAACCCTCATTTTACCCACTATAGCCACGGTCAATTAAAACATAAATCCAAACATTACAAGATAATATTTCGGGGCCGATTCTCTATCCCCAGTGGAGTCGTCAGACTGTGGGGACACAGGATCGGGGGCGATGCATGCTGTCCCGGGCTCGCGGCCCGGTTGGGAGTACGGAGTAGCCACGGGGGACTAAACCGGAGAATAATGGAGTCGCCACCCGGTGTGAACCGGGAAATTGAGATTTAAGGCCGCACTCACCCCTCGCAAGGGAAGACCTCAAACCGTTGGGTTCGGAATGGTCTCTTACTTATGTCACTTGTAATGAAAGGATTTATGTAATAATTTAATCAAGTCTAAGTAACACTTATTTCCAAGAGTATCATGCTTCTAAATTCACATGCATACATCAACAAGTTCATCACAATATGCAACATCACATGGCAATCTCATGAACATATTTCAATCATATGATATGGAAAACTAAAAACAACTTAATCATGCTTGAGTACTATCTCATGAATACATCGAATGGATAAATACAGGAATACAAATAATATGATTGGCTACATAATGCAAGGGAGATCACCCAAGAGGCAATTGTGCATGAGGTATGATGAGACAGACTCAGTTCAGTGTGTGCGCGTTCGTGTAGCGTTCATAAACGCGTTCGAACGGTAAACAGAAGGTTCGCGTTCGTGTAGCGTTTGATAACGCGTTAGAACGGGACCAGACCTGATGATACAAAATGCATGCGCGTTCGAGTAGCGTTTGATAACGCGTTCAAACGGTAAACAGAAGGTTCGCGTTCGAGTTGCGTTCGATGACGCGTTCGAACGGGAACTGGCAGATTGCATACATTCATATGGTTTTAGATACCGCTTCAAACAGGATCACAACAACGACATATCTAATCACATGGATATCTAAATCATGCATAAAGATTAACATACTAAGGACTAAATCATGTTTAAGAATAAATAACGCACTAGGCCTAATCAGGCTAAATAAATAAATAACGTACTAACTACATCATGCTCAAATACAAGTTTGGATGAAACAGAATATATGTATCTCTCAAGTGGTACGTGGAGTTGTATCCCGAGTGCAGACCGTACTACCGTCCATTCGGATTCGGCTACGAAATTTACGTCCGGGTTTCCATCCGATATACCACAAAAGAGAACATGCATTCCGTTTATCCGGAATTCACATCATGCCTCAACAAAACGACTCTCATGCAATAAAAAATATATTAGAATAAGTAAAAGACAAATGAAAGATAATAAATACAAGGTGCCCTCAGGTCTAACCTTTATGTCGTCTTTCGGTAGTACGGTGTACGGTCGTTGGAAGGGTGGATGCTCCGCAACTCTTCCGGTTCACTGGTTCACGCTCTCGTCGTCGTTGTTTTACTGTTTTGGGTCGTCGTTCTCCGTCTTTTGCTGCTGCTTTTGACTCCGATTCGCTGCCGCTTTCCTGGTGTATCTTAGTTACTATTTTTAGGGTGTTTTGGCTATGTTTTTGGTGTGATTTTTCGGGGGTGTTATGGTGTGGTTCGGGGGCTGTTTTATGTGTGTTTTAGGGCTGCTGTGTGTCTGACGAAGTGGGGCAGTGTGTTGAAGGGGCGAAGGTGAGGCAGTTTGTTAATTGTGTTGTGTTATGGCGTTGAAGGGCTGTGTGGCATGGGCAGATTTGTGAGGCTTATGGACGTGTAGGGCTGATCGGTTTGTGAATGTGCTTTTAACGTGAAGGCTTGGGGTTATTTTCTTTTGTGTCTTGTGATTTGTGTGAGTTGTGTGTATATTATGTGTATGAGCTAGGGGAGGCTTTTCTTGTATGAATGAGCTAGGAGAATGCATGTCTTGGTTAGGGGTGTTTATATAGAGAATGGTTAGGGCTACTCCTTGTCTCACAAGGAAGGGATTTTGGCATTAAAAGGAGGATTTGATTGGTATTCACAAGGAAAGGATTAGATTGAGGGGGGACAAATTTGGTTTAGATTAGGAAGTCAATATCTTTAATTTGTTATAATTGATTTTAATTAGGCAAGACATCTTTTTAATTTAGTATGTGATTTTGTTTAGTTAGGAAGGAATCTTGTGTAATTGGTGGGTGAATATCTTAATTAAGGAATTAAAATATTTGATTGATTTTAATGTTTATTTTAATTTGGTATGTGATTTTTAGATTTGTTTTGATTTCACCATGTGTTAAATATGTGTTTTAAGTGGGCTTGGGCGTGTGGGCCAAGGCTTGGTGAATTGGGCTTGATGTGAGGCTAGCAGCAAAACCATAATTACTGACACCGTTCGAACGCTTCCTCGAACGCGGAACGAACGCCCGTAATCTGTTTGGCTTTCTAACGCAGCACGAACGAAAACAGTGAACCTTGTTTATTCTGAATTTCCCCTTCCGATGTCCGTTTTCCGTAACCTCCGTGACTTAAAAGGTAGTGTCTCCAAATGAGACTCATCATAGGGACTTATATGCAAAAATGCAGTGCCTACACTTTGGTGAAAAACTTCATTTTACTAATTACGTGCATAATGCTTTAAACCCTGCTGCATGTAGAATGACTCAAAACACAACAAAACGTCATATTTTCAAATTATATAAAGATGGTAAAATTATTTTAAATGAAATATTTAAATAGATGAAATGTCGTATTTCTATATGTTCTGATATTTGGAGTGACCATTGGAAAACACACTCATACATGGGTGTGACTTGTCATTGGATTGATGCATCATTTACCATGCAAAAAAGACTTATTGCATTTAGAGTTTTTGATGACCCACATACTGCACATAATATTTATAGAATGATGAAGGTAATTTTTGATGAATATGTTTAGTAGAAAAAATTTTAACAATTGGATTTGATAATGCATCTGCAAATACTGCATCCATTCATGATTTAAAATCCTTATGTGAACCAAATTTAGGGGGTCGATTTTTTCATATTCGTTGTACATGTCATGTCCTTAACATATGTGTGCAAGACAGACTAAAATTATTATCACATTTCCTTGATCCAATTAAAACGGCACTTAACTGTATGTGGTCATATTCTCAAGTTAGGAGAGAATGGACCAAGTTTTGTAAAATAAATGGTATTAAACCGTTTAAATTTTCAAGAGATGTTCCAACACGTTGGAATTTTACTTATTTTCTTTTATGTCAAGCATTTCAATACAAAGATGCATTATGTAGTTTTTTTTTCTCAACATGTTCAAAATATCACACTTTATCCTAGTCAATGGGATATTTGTGAAATTTTTTTAGATATTTTAAGAGTTTTTAATGATGCTACTTTAGTTTTTAGCGGTGTTTATTATCCTACAGCCATTTTATTTCTTCTTGAGAGTTTGAATATTGTTGGCACTCTCGATGAACATGTTGACAATGACGACCCTAATGATATTGTTTTGCTCGAAGCCATTACTGCTATGAAGGTAAAATGATTGAATTATTTTAGAGAAATCCTTTACTTTATCTTATTGCTGCTGTTTTTTATCCTAGATTTAAATTAGAAGGTTTGAATGGTGATTTACAAGCTTACTATGGTTATTTAGGAATATTATATGATGTTGATATTACGAGCATAATGACGAAATTAAGAAGTGATTTAATTATTTTATTAATGATTATATTGTAAGATATAACTTAGGAACATTAGGTCAATCTAGTAGTAGCGAACCGGTAATTCAAACAAGACTTAGCGTAGGGGATCGTTGGTTATTGCAACGAAATAAAAAATCTAGGGATACGACAACAACTAATAACCCTGAATTAGATAATTATTTATCTACAAATTTTGAGTTTTCTAATGAAAGTTTATGCAGTAAAAATTTTAAAATCCTTGAATGGTGGAACCGACATCAAAATATATATCATATTTTATCTATTATTGCTAAAGAGATCTTGGCAGCACCTATTTCCACCGTTGCGGTTGAGCAAGCCTTCAGCTTGGGAGGGAATATATTGGAAGCTAGGCGATCTTCATTACATCCAAACACTCTAAAAGCAACAGCTTGTGTGGATGATTGGACTCGAGCTGATCTGAGACAACAAGAAGATGCCCCCGATGATTTTGAAGATTTGTTCGATAATGCTTCTGCATCAAGTGCAAGCGGAACCGAAGCCGAAGGATCAACTGATAATGATGATTGATAATTGTAAATTATAATTTACAAAGGGGATATGTCTAAAACTTGTAATGGAACTACGTGAGCTTTGATTCCTCTCACCCTTGGAGGATACGTAGGCAACTTAAATTTTTAAAAATTTAAGCTCAAGCTCTTCAATGTAATAATTTTTTTTTATTTATAAAATTAACTCATTTATTTTAATTAATTTTCAAAAAAAAAAAAAAATTATGTGAACCGAACCGAACCGTTCGGTTCGGTGTTTCGGTTCCACTTAAGTGTGGAACCGGAAACCGGCCGGTTCGGTTCGGTTCCGAACCGGAACCGAACCGCCGGCCGGGTCTAGCCTCCTCCACCCTGATCAGTCTCTCTCTCTCTCTCTTTCTTTTTTTTTTTTTTTTTTTTTTTATTATTATTATGTTTGTGTAGTTTTAAAGATGAATCTATTTTTTTTTACCAGTTATAGAGTGTTGACATATAATGTCCAGAATATTTTCTGTTACTGGATTTTGTCATAACTAGAATTGAATTTTATTACATCTTAAATGTTATATTTGAAACGGTGAAGTAATGAAAATTTTCATTAATCCTCAAATGAAAAAAAAAAAAAAAAATACTAAATGAATAATTGACTCCCCATTGTGCTCAAATTTTCTGTCCAATGCTTGTATACATAATCTATCAAAATATTACAAGCTGTTGAAGGATCAAAATATTTCCAGAGTAAATGACAATCAATTTGCTTCTATCACAAGAAAATATAGCTTTTATAATAGATGGATAGATTGGTATTGAAATTTGAACATGACATGAATAAGGCTCAACCAAAGCTTCTATTTTCCCCCCTGCTGCTAGAATTAATCTGGTGAATGAGATGTCACTTGAGAAGAATTGACCCGTCATTGCTTAATGTACACTAATGAGAGTTGTTTTCAGCTTGCCTTTTCGGATAAAACTGAGATGAGATCAGCTCGTGCTTTTTCCATAGCACTTGAAAGGTTCTCAGGCTTCCTCCCACCTGCCTGAGCAAAATTAGGTCTGCCACCTCCTCCTCCGCCGCATAACTTTGCTATGGGGCCTATAAATTTCCCTGCCTGAATACCCAGATCAACGACACCTTGAGAGAAGGCAGCAATCAAACTTACCTTCCCTTCATCTGGACACGAGCCCAAAACTACAGCTGCAGGATCTTGAAGGGTTTCCACCAGATATTCAGCCGCATTTTTTAATGAATCAGCATCTATATCGTCCATGCACTCGACTAGTACCCTGAAATAAAATATTTTAAAAAAAGATGAGAATCCTTTGTCTGTTCCTTCACATAGTAGAATTATTTATAATGTTGTTTAAGTTAACTTAAAAGTGAATATCGGAATATTTATGTTTGCTAGTTAGAACTCAAATAACTGGCATCTCAGTGTCAGGATTGTATATCAAAGTTATTGACTACTGGTGATGCAAGTAATGTGGTAGAACCCCCAAATTCACCAAACAATCACACAATAAAACACTCAAAAACAGAAGCTTAATTGTATTTTAATTCATTAAACGAAACTGAAACAAAATGATAGTTGAAGGTGAAACGATTTCACCAGCCCTTGCACAACTTTGAGGTGTTGGCAACCTCCCTTTCCAATCCCCAATTCCCAATTTTGACAAAATAATAGCATGCCCCCAAACAAAATAAAATATTCTAATTTATACCTAAATCCTAATGACTAAAATAACATATTTACCCTTTCTTATTTCCTATTTTACCCATGGGTCCTAACATTACTCCCCCTTTGAAAACATGTTGTCCTCAGCGTGGGAGTGCGGATATGACGATCGCCTCAAATGATATCCCAGGCCTGAACGACATTGTTCTGATGAAGTCTCAATCTTCCTCCAGATAACCAATAGATTCAGCTGATTGATCTAGAATAATCCTTTACAGAATCGATCCGAAGACAACATATCCACCCACAAAACCGAAAAATTGCACGACTGGGACCTCCAATTTCTTCACCTGATAAATAACAAACGGTTCTGGTTCATTGCCTTTCTCCACTAATTCCAAAAGTAGCAATGGTCCTTCCTCCTTAGCGTGCTCTTGTTTCTCTAACAACTCTGCCGCCTTAGGAGCGCGATCCTCCTCCTCAACGGCTACAGACTCCACTACTTCAAGTTCTTCACCCTTCACCTCATTACATTCAGCTTTATTACTTGCTTCACTCTCATCCATGGGGACAGAATCCCCGTCATCAACATAATCAACCGTCTTAGTTGGACATACATGTCTCAGATGGAATCTCTCATCACATCTAAAACAAATCCCCTTATCTCGTCGAAACTGAAAATCAACCGCAGAAAAATGCTTGAATTTTCCCGATGGACCGTTTAGAAGGTTCTCAGATTTTTTCCCAATGTTCTCCACCAGAGGTGTCGCTGGACCAATACCTGCCTCTTGAAGTGATGGAGCGGCATCAGTGTGAGTACTCGAGTTAGTCTTCGATCCTTTTATCTGCTCCCGTATCTTCTCCCACATGGAATTGAGTCTTTTCCAAGGATCTTCCTCAACACTATCCAATTCCCCTACATATGACTGGTGTGCAAATCCATTACTGACTCGGGATTTTTCAGTCTTGCGTGAACTTATCATTCTCCGTTTTCTGAGTTCCGTCAATCTGTCTAATTCTGTTAGTTTCTCTTCCGCTTCCAATGCTAATTTTTTGACCCCATTAAGATCAATCACCCTTAAGTGTTTTAAGCTGTCTCGAACCTCCGATTGCATCATACTGCAATCCATTGATGAAGATGCCCGGTAAATGGTACTCGGATGTGTAGGACACTGATCCCGCCACACAATCGAACCTGTCAATATAGTCACACAGAGAGCCATCTTGTCGTATGTTACCAAATTCGTACGAACTTCCAATACACCTCATTTTTCTTTTTTGGGTCTGTTTCTTCTTTTTTTTTTTTCCCACAAAACAGTAGGTTGAAATGTAGCTGAAAATAGTACCAGGGGCTAAAATGAAAGAAATTGAAACTGTGGGCTAATTTGCAAAAAACAAAAAACTAAGGGGCAAAAGTGTAATTAACCTAAATCGTCACCGGTGTCCGGAATGACGTCGGGATGGTTAAATATGGTAGATTTCATGGTGGTGAACACGCCGGTGGTGGTGGTAGCGCCAGAAGATCACTGCTGGTGGTGGATCGAGGTAGATGAAGAGGTGGCGAACTGCGCAGTTGATTCTAGCGATCCAGTCATCGATCAACGGAGATGTGGTAATGGATGAAGTCGCCGGCTCGTGCTGAATCACTTGCTGGTGATCGTCGATGGCGAAAGCAGGTTGAGAGGTGGCGGCGAAACGCGAAACCGGCTTGCGGCGGCTTTTGGTGATGGGAGTGGAGGGGTTTTGGTCGCCGGTGTGAGAGGGATGTTTTGGTGTGCTTGGTCGACGAAGGACAGTGGCTGTGGAGGTGGTGGTGGGTGGCGGTAGTTATGGTTAGGGTTAGGGTTTTCTTTTTTTTTTTTTTTTTGCTGATTTCTGCTTTGATTTTCTTCTTTTCCTCTCTAATATGCGATCCCACACAAGCCAAGGAGCGTAATGCTCTAATACCAATTGGTAGAACCCCCCAAATTCACAAAACAATCACACAATAAAACACCCAAAAACAGAAGCTTAATTGTATTTTAATTCATAAAACGAAACTGAAACAAAATGATAGTGGAAGGTGAAACGATTTCACCAGCCCTTGCACAACTTTGAGGTGTTGGCAACCTCCCTTTCCAATCCCCAATTCCCAATTTTGACAAAATAATAGCATGCCCCCAAACAAAATAAAATATTCTATTTTATACCTAAACCCTAATGACTAAAATAACCTATTTACCCTTTCTTATTTCCTATTTTACCCATGGGTATTAACATAATGTTTCCACAGCACTGCGAAATTTCTTGATTCTTTCCTTCTCCCTGTCCCCTTCTGTTTATTTATTTCCTTTTTTCAGATACATGTTCTCAAAACAGAGTATAATTAGACGATTAAGTCATAGTGTTATCACTGCGTAGGCGCAAATGAACATAACTGCAGTTATAATTACCTAATCTCTTTTGAAGTCCCCACTGTGAATGCCTTGCTTGAAATAATTGAAGCTTTGTACACGGCAGCTTTTGCACGCAAATTTGCAACTTCATTTCTTGCAGCTCGCAACTCCTCCAACAGACTTTCTACCCGGGTTGTTACTTCTTCAGCTTTCACCTTTCACAAGATAAAATGAAATAGCAATGACAATTTGTAAAATAGGTTAAAAGTGCCTAAGAGATGGATGATGTGCCAGAAATGCTACCCAAGAAGGTTACAAAATCAAAGAATAGATTTAAGGTACTTGCTAAATTGTGCAGATGCAGGAGACTAAATGGTTCTTTTCAGAGTTATTCTAGAATGCATCAAACAGGAGGGGATTGGGGGAAGTTTATAATAAGCAAGCATACTTTGAGGGTGGAGCACAATTGTTTCATATAAGAATCCCTGGAATTGATGTATTCGATGAAAGCTTCACCAGCCACTGCTTCTATACGCCTTATTCCAGCTGCAATTCCCTGCTCTGAGATAATTTTGAAGGCACGTATTTCAGCAGTATTGTCAACATGGGTCCCACCACAAAGTTCCATAGACACGCCTGGAACCTCTACGACACGTACCTACAACACAGTAAGAAATTGAAATGCTCATAAGCTGCTTTTATGGGCATGACCAAAATACCTTGTCAAAAATGATGTCCAACTGAACGTCCACAAAACAAATATATCAAGATAAAATAATTTCCTCCAATTTATTCCGACAATAAATACAGAAATTTGAAAATTATATCCATTATCACCTATTCTATAATGCTTTTCTCTCTCTCCTACCTGGAAATATGGAGTTTGTAACCCAAGCATAATAAATGGCAATATTTCAAGTGTCGAATCTTCCAAAGATGTTTCACATAATGATATGTAGAAACCATGGAAGAAAATAGCAACATCAAACATTAAATATTATTACTCATTAGAAACAAAATAAAGTAAAAACTAAGAACTAGTTATTACTGATAACTGAAACTCAAAACTTTTCAACCTAGTTGATTATAAGCTTATTATAGTAACAGTTGGAGGTTAAAAGTCAAGTTCAATTATACTATATACTTACAGGGTAAAACTTGTACATAGAAGTTTCATCAGATTGTTAACACAATTTAGAAGAAATTGAACCTGTTCTCCGTATTTTTCCCCGAACATTGCAATAGCTCCAGCTCTTTTTGCATCTGTAAGAGCCATCACTTTCGTTTGAAGAAGGGTTGCGCCCCCAATCCATCCATTTATTAATCCCTCAATTTCCTCAAGCTCTGTGTCAAGGAGCGGTCGGTGGAAGTTGAAATCGAACCTGAGACGATCAAAAGCCACCAATGAACCAGCCTGTGATGTTTCCTGTCCAATGACTTTCTTGAGTGCAGCTTGTAACAAATGAGTAGCAGTATGATGAACCTGCAAAATACCAAAGTTTGAATTGATTCACCTGTACTGTCATATCACATATGTAACAGAGACTTCTGATTCTGAATCAAATAGAAGGAAAATGTAACCCACAGTTAACCAGTACCTTAGCCCGCTGCCTTAGTTTTGGGTCTACTGTGGCTTCCACTTCTCTGCCAACCTCCAGAATTCCCTCTCTAATAGTTCCCTTATGAACAAAGACATTACCTATTGATTTTTTAACATCTTTTACTTCAACAACAGCGGTCTGTTCGTTTGTACCTTGAGTAACATATAGAAAACCATGATCCCCAATCTGACCACCAGATTCAGCATAAAATGGAGTCCTATTTAGCAAAACTTCCACATCACTTCCCTCAGTAACTTTTATAACTGGTTTTCCATTGACCAAGAGGCTCTCCACAACTGCTCTGGCAGAGAGGGTGTCATATCCTAAAAATTCAGTGTCTGGAATTTTTTCAGCCAGATCTGCACTATCATCGACTGAAAGTTTAACAACATTATGTGCAGCCTGGGATTGACGCCTTTGGTTTTCCATTTCAATATCAAACCCTTTCATATCCACAGTAACACCATGTTCTTCAGCCACCTCAGTTGTTATCTCCACTGGAAATCCATAAGTATCATATAAAAGAAATGCCTCTTGGCCAGAGAGACAAGGAACAGATCCATTTTCACGAGCACTTGACAATGCATCTGCTAGCATTTGGTCAAGCAACTTCTCTCCTCTCTCTAGTGTCTGCACAAAACGAAGTTCTTCTCTTTTCAACTCTTCAAGAATGCGTGGTGCTCTATCCTTTACATCTGAATCAATGTGGGTGCTTAATTCAATTACTTTTTCAGCAATGAAAGGTAAAAATGCTCCTTCAAGATTACCCCTGCCATCCCCCTTTATACCGAGCAACCTGCCGGTACGAACAGACCTCCTGATTAGCCTCCGAACCACATAACCTCTACCAATGTTTGATGGGAAAACCCCATCTGATATGAGATAGACAATTGCACGCAAATGATCTCCTATAATCTATAAAAAGATAAATGTAAATGAACGGTGCCCCTTTTTCATAAAGGGAAAGAAACAAACTGTTTGTGAAATCAAATTCAGCTCATATTCATTCAAGATTTAAATGAGAACATACTTTTAGATTCAATTTTGTATGATCATTGGACTGAGCATATGACACATTTGCCAATTCTGAGGCCTTCTCGATGATGGGAAATATCAAGTCAGTCTCATAATTGTTTGGAACCTGCAAAGGAAAAAGTATGACAAACAAACATTTTTGAAGCACATTAACAATGCACGTGTTGGAATAAAATTACAGAATTGTTACTCATCAATTTGGTGTTGACATGAAAAGAAAGGTTGCTGACTTAATAATAAGGAAAGAAAAGACTTATGACTAGTTGAATACCTTCTGAAGGATGCGAGCCATACGCTCCAGGCCAAGGCCAGTATCTATATTCTTTTGTTTTAAGGGTTCAAGTGATCCGTCATCCTTTTTATTATATTGCATGAAAACAAGATTGTAAAACTCTATAAACCTAGTATCATCTCCAAGATCCTGCAAAATAAGTGTCGCAAATAAAAGTAAATCAATGATATGAAAAAGGATACATAAATCTAAACCCCCTCTCCCTTTGAAAGACAAACCGCATCCGCATGCATTAACTGAAATTACTTGGATTCATCAAGACATACCACATCCGAATATCCCCTATCAGGATGGAAGTCATAATATATTTCAGAGCATGGACCACAGGGACCTGTAACTCCACTATTCCAAAAGTTATCATCTGCACCCATCCTCTTTATACGCTCGATAGGAACACCAACCTGAGGCAAAATTGTCTCGTCAAATCACTTTTAGAAAAGTGTTAAATATGCTCACCAGACAAAGCAAGAACCATAAGGTCTCAATGCTGGTTCTGGAACAGAGAAAATGAGAAAATGGTGTTATACAGTGAGCAACAAACGATGATCACTATTTATGAAGAGAAGATGTAAAATCAGTCCAGAATAACCAAGGGAGTTGGATCCAGATCCGCAAAAATGAAGCACAAAAAGGGGAAAAGCGACAATAACATTATCGTTTAATTCCGAAAAGGTACAGCTTTTGAAACATACAAGAAGTAGGTAGAAGAATAAAGAGGAGGAGGAGGTAATGCACAGTCAAGAGGAGCAAAAACATAACATAAACTCAAGATGAGCAAAATAAAAATCCTTGGTTTACCTCCTTATTCCATATTTCAAAAGCTTCATCATCATCTTCATATACACTAATCCACAATCTGTCGACTGCTAGTCCAAATCTGTAACCAAAGCAGTATGCAAATAAATTATTTTTTATAAAAAAGAAAAGGAAAAAAATAACTACTCTACAGCCATGAGCAAACATCATCAGTATGAGAAAAACTCATGAAAAATATAAAATTTAAGCATACTCTACAGTTGATAGCTCCCATGCCCACTGTATAGCATCATTTTTGAAGTAATCTCCGAAACTGAAGTTTCCAAGCATTTCAAAGAATGTGTGATGCCGGGCTGTTCGGCCTACATTCTCCACATCATTGGTCCGAATGCACCTCTGTGAAGTTGCAGCACGAGGTACTTGTCTGGGAACCTGAAAATGGAGTTTTTAACTCTGTTGAGGAGACTCAATTTTTTTGCTAAAGCAACCAAGAATGACCTATGCAATTCAAAAAATATAGAAAACATGGTGCTCATAGAAAGACAGATGACTAGAATGCAATAATGTCATATAAATACCTTTCCAAGGAATATAGGCTTGAACTGAAGCATTCCTGCTATTGTCAGTAGAACTGTGGGGTCTTCTGGCACAAGTGAAGCACTTGGAAGAACCTTGTGGTCTCGAGAAGCATAGAAATCAAGAAATCGTTGGCGTATGGAATCCCCACTTACAGGGACATCCTTTGACTTATCCTCCACTTCTTCAGTCACTGGCTGTACTGACGCTGAAAAGCAACACGATAAATACAATATCCTTTGTCGATAGAAGTGAAGAACAACTGATAAAACTCCATTGACAAGTTTTATATTAAATACAGCAACCTGAAGTACTTCTTGCTCTAGACTGCACACCTCTTGCTCCTGTCAAAATAAAATTCCCACATTGCAAGATACTTGGATAATTATGGGCTGTTGTTCTAGCAATAAAGCCTGAAAAATCCCCCAAAGACCTATAATTAGAGCTAATGCATCACAATTCATTGAATGATATTTAACATAATGCATGAGAATGAGTAGAAAATGAATGTGATAAAATAGATAGATAGTACAATTTTTTTCATAATAAAACAAGTAAAGACACTTGTTGGAGTGATAGTAGCTACAGCCTACAAGTAAAACTAGTAATAGTAATAAATTATAGAAGTTACAGAAAAGAATAGGAAAAAAGAAGAAGAGAAAACGACAACAATAGTTGAAACCTGGTCTTATAAAGCTTCAAGAGCTACTAAGAAGTAACTATGTTAGCAGACTAAAACCAAACCGGGTAGTTTCAATGTGTCAACATGCAGCTCAATGTCTATTCATTTGCCAAAATAAGCTATAAAAGTTAAAATTTTTATCATCTCTGAACAACCCAACAACAAAAACACTGGTACTAAACATTCTAGAGCTACAATACAGAGTTATATGAAGCTAAGAAAATGACCGCAAAATATATATATATATATGAAAGGCAAACGCGGTTCTTTAACAATACAGATTAGAATTCCTTAATCGAGCAAAAACGCTCCAAGGCCAAGATTTTAACTGAAGAACCAGCCAATTCATTACAGAACCCAGATGGGGTTGTTATTAAGGAATCAAACTACACTTCAAAGTAAATTAATTTGCCCAAAAAAGCTCCAAATTTTGAAATTTTCACTGCCCAATTATTTTTTTTTTAGCAAACAGAACCACCAACAAAAATATCCTATGTGACAGATAGTTTAGTGCTACAGAGAGCTAAGAGACACTGAGAAATCACTGCCAAAACCAAACGGGGTTTATTCAGATGCATCAAACTACAATTGCAAGTTCAAAACTTTGCGTAAAACAAACTTGCTTACCAGTAGAGATGGCAGAGCTGTAATTCTTTTGGAGTGGGAAGGCTGCTTTGGGAAATAAAATAGTGGATGCTGACAAAGAATAAGGCAAAGAGATGAAGAAGGATTTCCCGCCATGGAGAGTGTGCAGAGAGTGTGGCAGTAGCAGACCTCCCATGGCTAACTCCATATCCTCTTCAGTTTCAATTTGACATATATATATATATATATATATGATAAGCCTTTTTTGCATTACCACATAAATTAGTATTAGCCTTTTCCTCCTCCTAAATTTTTTTAAATTTTATGGTTTTTATTTAAAGTCAAAATAAAGAGAATTATTATCTTCGGCCTATCCAAAAAAAAATTCTTTTAAATTTGGACACCAAAATTCTTCACTCTAAAAACATGCAAATACAATCATTTTAGACAAAAATACTCATTTGTTGTAATTTTTTTATGATGGGTGTCTCAAACCTATCGCAAAGTGTCTCAAACCTATCGTAATGTGTCTCTAGCATGTCGCAAAAGCCCGTCTCAATATATCATAAGAGTTTGTCTCGAATCTTATACTTTTTTTTTCTAAGTTTGAGAATGAAAAACAAAATGATATTTTTATCCAAAATCATAAATTTGTTTATTTATTAAAAAATGAGTTCTCAATTTTGATTTAAAAAAAATTGAAATTGCCTCAAAATAATAATTTCCCCAAATTAAAATCACCACACAAATTTCATCTAAAACAAAATTACAATAAAATCGCTCTAAGGACAATATATTCAAATAACTAGATTTCTCTTTAATTGCACAAAAAAACCTTTAACTAAAATTTTAAATTAACACAAGTCTAGTCTTATAAATTGAAATAACTTCATCTGAAAAAAAAAAATAAAAATAAATAAAAATAAAAACTCACACAAAAAATTAGAGAAAGAGAGAGAACTCCCAAAAAAAAATTTTAGTGTTAAGAAATTCCCCAAAACAAATGATACGAGTAGACCCGGCCACGGTTCTAATTCGGAACCAAAACCGAACCGGTTGGAACCGGTCGATTCCGGAACTGGAATCAGGACCAGAACCGATTTTATTCTGTTCGGTTAGGGTTCGCCCCTAGCCGAACCGGACGGTTCCAACGGTTCGAATCGAAACCGTTGGAATCATTGTAGCCCAATGGCTACACAGTGGGCAGGGAGGTCTCCCTGCCCTAAAAATTAAAAAAAAATATTTTTTAATTTTTTTAAATCTAATTACTAAATTATCTTTAATAACATTAATAAAACGGCTAGTTTTAGGGACATTTTAGGTATCACAAAAATATTTTAATGATGCTATAAATATTTTTAGCAGAGTTTATTATCCTACAATAAATTTATTTCCTGTTGAAAATTTGAATATTGTTGGTACTCTATATGAGCATGTTGAAAGTTCTGATCCTAATGATATTGTTTTAATTGAAGCTATTGTTGTTATGAAGAGAAAATTGTTGATTTATTTTAAAGACATTTTATTGTTTTATCTTATTGCCATAATTTTTTATCCTATATTTAAATTATAAGGTTTGAATAGTGTCTTGCAAACTTAATATACATATTTAGGAATATCGGGTGAAATTAATATTACAAAATAATAGATAAAATAAAAATTAAATTAATAGATTTATTTAATGATTATGTCAGTAGATATAACTTGCAATCATTAGGAAAATCTAGTAGCGAACCCATAATTAGTTCAAGACTTAGCGTATGTGATCGTTGATTACTATAACGAAATAAAAAACACAAGGATAACATGACTAACAACCCGAAATTAGATAATTATTTATCTACCAATTTCGAGTTTCCAGCTGAAAGTTTAGTGCGTAAAAATTTTCAAGTACTTGAATGGTGAAACCGACATCAAAATGGCTATCATGTTTTATCAATTATTGCTAAATATGTGTTAGCAGTACTTGTTTCCACCGTTGCGATTGAACAAACATTTAGCTTAGAAGGATATATTTTGAAAGCGAAACGGTCTTCACTACATCCAAGTACTTTAGAAGCAACAACATGTGTGGATGATTGGACTCGAACTGATCTGAGGCAATAAGAAGATGCACCCGATAACTTTGAAGCCTTGTTCGATAATGCATCTGCAAGTACAAACGGAACGGGAGCTGGACGATCAACAAGTTCGGATTATGATGATGATTGATGAGTAAATAATTATAATGAGAAACTATCTTAAAATATAATGGAATTACGTGAGCTTTGATTCTTCTCACCCCTAGATGATACGTAGGCAACTTAAGTTTTTAAGAATTTAAGTTCAAGCTCTTTAATTTTATTTTTAATTTAATGTAATCTAAATTCAAAATAATAATTTTAAATAATTTTTTTAAATCATTATTAAAATTAAAATTAAAAAAAAAAAAACCGGAACCGTCCGGTTGTGGAACCGGGAACCGTTTGGTTCGGAACCAAACTAAACCAGCCGGATCTAGATACGAGCATGGATTAGTGTTTTTCAGTTATTGGTCTAGCCCATTTAACTAAGATCCAACAGATCCAATAGAGTAGAGATATTCGACCCGAGTGGATCTCCTCAACACTTCTTTAAAACTCTGTGTATGTATGTATTTATTTAGGATTAGGTTGATAGAGAATATTGTATTGAGTGTAAAAATTAAGTTGTAAGTTATGAAACAAAAGTTATAGTATAACTAGCGTAGAAAAATAATCTCATGTGAGATTATAATTTTATCAAAGTGTTAAACTAATGTTAATGTATAGCGTTTAAACATTAGTTAAAAAGCTCACCGAACGGTGTCTTATAATACTTATAATAAAAAAATTATGAATAAAAATATAAGTAACATTTGAGTACCAACTGATATGCCAATTTATTTATAGATATGAAAATTCTTGTGCAATTAATAACTAAAGAGATGTAGCAGTTATAGATAAGTTGTAGAATCAGGTTAGAGATTGAAATGGTAGAATCCTGATCATTACTCAGTTTCAAAAAGTGATAAAATAATTCAAAATAAAAACACTTCTAATATCTTTTGAGAATTTGAATCCGAATCTTTTTTTGTATTCGTTTTTTTTAATATAATTTTCTATTATGTGTGTATTAATAATAATGGACAGTTCAAATTTAATTACTTATAAATTATTATTTAATAATTACTGATCAAAATTTATAAAATAAACGTCCTTCTAATATCTTTTGAGAATTTGAATCCGAATCTTTTTTTGTATTCGTTTTTTTTAATATAATTTTCTATTATGTGTGTATTAATAATAATGGACAGTTCAAATTTAATTACTTATAAATTATTATTTAATAATTACTGATCAAAATTTATAAAATAAACGTCCTTCTAATATCTTTTGAGAATTTGAATCCGAATCTTTTTTTGTATTCGTTTTTTTTAATATAATTTTCTATTATGTGTGTATTAATAATAATGGACCGTTTAAATTTAATTATTTATAAATTATTATTTAATAATTACTGATCAAAATTTATAAAATAAACGTCCTTCTAATATCTTTTGAGAATTTGAATCCGAATCTTTTTTTGTATTAGTTTTTTTTTTTTTTAAATAATTTTCTTGCCGTTGACTTTACATATGTATTATTTTATATTTTTAAATAATATATTAATTCCAAGTGGTGTAAATGGAAGGATGTTGAGTTGAGTGCATTTTTTTTTTTGGCAAGTTTATAGACACAGTCAACATCTCAAGATATGTGATGTGCACAATCAAGAACAAGAAACAGTGTCCAGGGTGCTGTTGTATTCTTCATTACATTTGACATTTATTTTTTCATGTTTCATGTGCATTTTGATCAAGAAACCTAATAAAATGCTTCAATGAGGTGGCTTCTTTAGGCACGATTTTTGAGTGTTATTTTAGTTGTAGCAGCATTTTGGTTTCTTAGGCATGATAAGGATCCACATTCCAACTTCTTTAGGCCTTGATGAAATATACTTACCAAGAACAACAATAGCAAGGTTTTAAACCTTTTTCTTTTTGGTCATTTTGCTCTTGTGGTTTGTGTTTAGCTTGGATTTCAATCACATTTTGTTTGCATCCAAAATTAAAATTAATTCAAGTTTTGGCCCATTATAAAATTCAGGCCAATATTTGCAAAGTGGTTATGTTCAAATCTTTTGAAACAAAGTCTAAAAAATGGGTGACTGATTTTATTAAGGAATGCCTATAAGGTGCCAAGCACACAATTCTAATTAATTAATTTAGATAAAGAAAAATTACATCGCTCATAAGAGTCTTTTATTTTTTTGTCCCCTTCTCTACATTTGATTTTGAGCTTATAAAGTAGTGCGAAGAACTACCTGGTAACTGTTTGAGTGGTTGAACCTCATGTATTACAACTCTTTACTTCTTTTTTTATCAGCTGTGACAACTGTTCCAGTCATGCCCGTAGCTTCCGATAACTATTGGGTTGTGTGGCACGTTCTATAACTCCTCGTTTCTTTTTCTGTCATATGTGACAACTGCTATGGTAGTACCTCCATGTCGTGGTAACTGTCAGATTGTGCTTCATGTAATGACATGCCACTTATGGTAACTACTGGGAACGTGTATCACATCCTTCAACTGTTAGATCACGTTTGTGCAACTGCTCCTTAGTTCGATTATTGTTTTGGCTGGTTGGGGCGATTTGACAACTTGGCCGATTAAGCATTTTGGTTGTTAGGTAGATTGGGCAATTTGATTGTTACGTCGATTGGACAATTTGGCTACTAGGCCTATTGGCCGATTATTGTAATTTTTGGTTGTCAACCGGTTATAACCCTTTATAGTAAACTATTTCCAGGTTATGACATGCCACTTATGGTAATTACTCGGAACATGCATCACATCCTTCAACTATCAGATTATGTTTGTGCAACTCTTTAGTCTGATTGTGGTTTTGGCTTGTTGGGACGATTTGGTCACTTGGCCGATTGAGCGATTCAGTTGTTAGGCCGATAGGAATATTCGGTTGTTAGGTCGATTATTGTAATTTTTGGTTGTAAATAGGTTATAACCCTTTACAGTAAACTATTTCTTCAAAAGTGAAGATATGTGATTACAGGTGGAACATGTGGAGGAGGGATCAGTTAATGAATTTATTGACTTTCAAGAAATAATTATAATATATTTTCTAATTACTTGAATGAGATAAACGCATATAAAGAATTTATGTTAATTAAGAATATAAACATTTGACATCTCTTGATTAGTGCGGACCGACCGCCCCTTGTCGGATTCGACCAATAGCAAAGTCAGTGCAAGCTTTTCAAGATGGCATTTCCGGACACTTTCATTACATTGTCACAACTTCTATAGGACATTTCTTGCAACACTCGTGCACAAACACAAACACCGATAACAACAAAGCTTAATTCATTTTTAATCTTGCATGTGATGTGATTCCATTCACTAGCAATGGGCATAAATTTCAAGTACTTGCATTTGCCTAAATTTTCTCCTTTAAATACCACATATTCTCAATGTAAAAAAAAAAAAAAAAACCACAAGTGTTTCCATAATCAATAGTTATTGTTCAAACTTCAAAGCTTGGGTTTTTCAGTTCACTTTGCTACTTATTTTTCTTTGTATTTTGCGTAAGCATTATGGCAGATCATCAGCAACAAGGAAATGAAGCGAGAAGTTGCGGAATGTTTGATTTCTTGAAGAAGAAAGATGATGAGAAATTTCAAGATGCAGTCATGGCCAATGCTGAGCCAGAGGATGAAAGAGAAGCCTACTTTTTTTTGGAGAAACTACAACGATCACATAGCAACTCTAACTCGGTAAGCTCTAAAAATATATTTTGTTTGAAGCACAATGGCGTGTTTGTTGTCAATGTTATACAAACAAAACAAGGTTAGTTGCTAATTGTTGAGCGGATGTCTTATTAATTATTTTATAACATACATTATTGAATCAAAATCATTAAATAGAAATGATACAAAATTAAAAATTAAACACAAACTCAAGTGTTAGAAAAACTTGGAAATGTATTGTAGAAGATGATGGATTTAAACCAAGTCGAGATAATCTTTGTCATTAAGAATTTATTAGCCCCGTCTCGGTGCATTATGAATCTCTTATGTCTAACGTTCTCCTAAGATACTTGGTTACTTCTTGAAAAAGAGGCACTCTAATTTAAGCGAAAATTAAAAAGATAAATTCTGAACCAAGTTAGTAATTATTTTATTTATTTCTAAATTATCAAATAAGTAAATTTTTCTATATTTTTCACCCTTCTTCCATACACACATAAGACAAAGTATCAATCAATTCATTGTACCCACAATATTCACAGGTCTTGTTGAAAAGAGAATAATATTTTTATTCTAAAATTATATTAGAGTTCACACCTTTTTGGTAATAAGAGTTTATTTATATACAAAAATAATTTTTTTTTAATAATACATCTTTAACCCTTGTAACGAGCTTTGTGTCAGTGACTCTCAAACCAGTTGACTTTAGGACACTAGATGTTAAGATACACCTACAGACTTAATTGCTTGGATCTCATATGTCAAAAAAAAAGTTTCTGATTTTCTTAAGCTTTCTCTTTAACCCATGTAACGAGTTTTGAGCCAGTGACTCCCAAACCAGTTGGCCTTAGGGCACTAAGTGTTAAAACACCCTTACAGACTTATTTGCTCGAGTTAGAGAGGCTACGAAATCGAATTTACACAATGTTTTTTCTTTTTTTTTTTAATTTTAACTCAAGCTCTACCGTTTTACGCTAACAATCACTTGTTGCTGAGACAAGATGTCCGGTTACTAAGTAAAGTTTGGTTAGTTTTTTTATTTTTTTATTTTAAAAATAAAAACACAAACCCCATTGCCTTTAGGTGCTCCCTCCAACAAACTAGATAACTGAATATTACAAAATTTTTACTTACAACCCATGATCATATGTTACTATGTATGTTGATAATATATGTCAAAGAAACATATGGAGATCAAATTTAATCAATATTATAGAGAATTTACAAATTTAAATAATTCAAAAGAAAAGGAACAAAAACAACTTGTTACGAAAGAAGATAAAAATAAAACAATTTTTTTTTATACACAAAACAATATAAATTTTTTAAAGAAAATAAAACACACAAAAACATTCTAGTCAACTATCATTTCCCTCAACCAAATTGATACATATCCCTAATGTCTGAATAAGAAGAAGTAGAGTTTAGAGGACATCACTTGGTTAGTATGGAAATGACAATTGAATTTACAACACTGCTACTAAAAAGAAAAGGTCATAACTTACAAAAATAAAATAAAGTCAAAACAGTAAATTGAAATGTACTTGTGATTATGGCTCATATCTTCATCTGGTTTTACGTCCAGTAACGGCTTGAACGTCCTCTATGGGTCGAGGATATGCTTCCCATACAATTTCTTATAAATTGGCAAACATGGTCTTTTAAAATCAGATTCTCGAGACTATAATTTAGCAAGATTTTTTTTTTTACAAAATGCACAAAACAACAAAAAAATATAATTTCTTTTAAAACACACAAAACAACAAAAAAAATATATTTTTTAAACACACAAAACAAAACAATAGTAAAAAAAAATACAATAATTACAAGACTTTGTTGCAAGATTGGAAAGAAGATGTGGCAATTTCTTTAAATTCTTTATTTTTTTTATTCTTTTATGCTTTTGGTTTTTTCTGTTTTGTTTTTTATACTTTTGTTTTATTTTTTTATATTTATATTAAATACATGTGTAGTTAACTACATCATAAGCTCATTTTATCGTCAATGTAATCATGGTGAATGTTTTCCAAGTCAGATTTGAATCTAGTTGTCACGCTCTTTTGGATTTATGGGTCTTGAGATTCAAATTTCATATTCATTTTCCCGTTGAGTATCCGAAGCAGTATTTTACATACACAATAAATGAAAATTACAACAAAAATATATAAAACATAAATTTCATTATTATTTCACAAATGTGTTAAATTAAGAAGATTAATGAAGCTACAAGTATAAAATGATCAATTTTCCTTTTAATAAATGTACACTTTTTAGTGTTCATCTCACTTATTTTTTTAAGAACTTGAACTAGGACAATTGTGAAAACTCTCTCACTTGGAAAATTTTAGACTATCTAACAATTGCCTAAAGCTTGTAGAATGAATTGAGTGAGTAAAAAATGAGAACCCAAAACTATTTATACACATGGAAAATTGACATTGAAGAGGTACCATTAGGCTTAAGGATGCAATCCTTAAAAGATTCATAACTCTTCAATATACCATTCCAACTCAAAGGTTATATCATTTCCCTCTAAATGATATATCCATTAATTTGATGTCTTTCCTAAAGGTCACATATTAAGGACATGTCTTATCACAAAGACACCCTATAAATAAACCTTTTATTTAGGAAATATTTCTACAACACCCCCATAATTTTCTAAATATCAATGTAGACACTTAAGAGAATTTCCTTGAAATGTAACTGCATCGAAATAGGTAGCTTTCGCCTTGAACCTTTCATAGTGAATAACTATTGGATTTACTTGACAAATCAGTGACTGATATTCTTGAATTGTTCCGCTGTTAGTGTAAACCAAGACAATAGTCATAACACAGCTTCACTTCGACCATTTTTCATTCTACGGTTGTATTCAATTCAGCCATGAACATCGGTCCTGGATTCATCAAGTACTTTGAAGAATTCAGCCTTTAAAATTCCCATAGAAACGACCTCACTTTTTACTTGAAATATGTGATCTACTATGAAAGGTAATATGTCTTTACTCTCATTAAGACTATTCTCCTAATATAGTGATCATTAAAAGCCTTGGTGTATCCTAACATTGACATGTTAGTGTTCCTAGAACATGCCAAGATCTCTAAGTTGTGATTTGTGTGTGAATATTACCAAAGGGAGTTGCGGAATACTCACATTGATAGGTGGAAGTTCAAAACTTTTTCTTTGATGTAGAAGCTCCAAGCATATGAAATTAATTCCAAACTCATGGATGAGTCTCCCAATCACCTTCTTTTGACTCTAAATGTTCTAGCAATCTTGAATTTTTGAAACAAAAATTCCATGGAGAGAGCTTGTAATTTTCGGCCATGTAGAGAAAGAGAAGAGATGATGAATAGTGACATAATCCAACTTCTAAAGTTTGACCACTTTAAATATTAAGTTGAGTGTTGGTATTAGGTTGAGTGAAATAAAAGCAATCCAAGCTTTTTCAACTTAATACCAAATTCCATCACATGTCAAACATGTTGATGTAAGTTGGTGGGCCCCACTTAAATTCTAAATTTAAGTCGGACAATCCAACACGCAACTTCGCTCGGGCACAGGTTCGTTTAATTCCGAATTAAGCGAATTTTCCGTTGCGACTTAATTAAATCAAATTTAATTAAATAATAATGCCTAACAAAATTAGTATGAAAGTCGTTTGTGAATTAATTCTAAATTAATTCCTTGGCGCGAATTAAAATCTAATTTTAATTCTGCATTGAAATCTAATTTCAATTAATATATCTAATATATTATTTTAGCCCAATCAAATAAATTAAATAGTAAAATCCAATTTAACTATTAAATTTATTTTACCGATTAATTCTAAATTAATCGCGTTCCCTTTTCTCGACAAATTTAATCTCAGATAAATTTTCGACGCAATTAATCCTAGATTAATTTCTCTCTATGATAATCAATTCCCAGATTAATTATTGCCGTAATTAATCCCAGATTAATTTTCTCTCTCTCATAATTAATCTCAGATTAATTATGTTCGAGTCAAACATCATCGGTGAATCTTTGGGAGGCGACCCAAGAGATCCCTGGATATGTTGACAGTAAACACGGTCATCGGACTATCCGAATATGTGCGTACCCGGTACCACATTTCTACCGATTTACAAGACATGGTTGGCTTCTAGCAAAGCACCGTGCCTACCCAATTCTCCAGAAATATATTCAACATGGAATATACATAATCTTTATCGGGCGTAGTATATGTAGTATCGCGTATTACGATCCAGTATCGGATGTCACATGCTAGGCCCGGAGCTGAAATTGTGTCTGCCCCGTACGAAGCATATATCGGATTAACAACAATTAGTCTATTTAATCGGATAATCATGATCTTGTCATATTATCCGGATAGCTGCAGCATTTAAGAGAGTACCAGTTCTGTATCCCTGCGTGATCATCATCTCCATATTACTGAAGTGATACTTCCATCTTGACATCACACCCAATACACTACGATTCTTAATATACCTAGAAGAGGCGTACACGGAACCTGTTAAAGCCCCGGACGACCAAAACCAAAGTATACTGATTGTCGCAAGTATTAGCGATGCAAGTCTTAGGTTAAGACCAAATACACCTACCCTGATTCGGACTCCCTTAGACACATAGTAATACTACCAATGGGATTCCGAGGGGTCTATCCAGAGCGAAGATGTTTCCGTACCATCGGTAAACAAAACCTCTTATTACACTTGCATGAGTATCCAATACCCAAATATATGAGAACTATGCCGTTACGCTTCCATAACACGCATAAGTGTAATACTAGCCTATTCCGCATTATCGATGTCCAGTCTCGATAATACTACGACTAGGGATATTTAATGATTAAACCTTAGTGGATTAATAATGTCTCATATCTTATTAATCTGGTATTAATCATATGGACTTTTATCATTTATATATCTCGGTAATCCAATTACAAATGATAAAAGAGCAATTTCCTTTGTCACATAGTTAATTTGAACAACAACACCATGTTTTGTACAAATAGTGATGCTTTGGGTCATAATTGTCCAACAATCTCCCATTTGGCCAATAGCCAATCACTCAGATGTTCTCCACCTGAACTATGTACGGGTCGCTCAAACTTCTGCTGAGAATTAGCTTTCGTCAGCAGATTTGTAATGTTATCATCTGATGCGATTTATTAGATCATCTCATCGCCACGATGTATGATCTTATTAATCAGATGAAACAATTGAAGTACATACTTGGATCGTTGATGAGACCGCGGTTCCTTAGCTTGTGCTGTAGCCTAGCTCAGCTGCTAACAGAACTACTCCTAATCTAATTAGGAATATTATAGATCCAAAATGCTTCTTTTGCTGCCTCAGTTGCAACAATGTTCCGCTTTTGTTGTTTATTCGGCAACGGTATCTTGCTTGGAAGATTTCCAGCTCACTGTTCCGTTATTCAAACTATATAGTACCCTTTATTACGACTTATAGTCGTCTTTATCGGTTTAGAAACTTGCAGCGGTGAACCCAGTCACCTCAAGTTCTCATTCTCCATAGCTTAAGAAAGCATCCTTAGTTCATCTAAGATACTTAAGGATGTCCTTAACATCAATCCAGTGACCATCACCTAGATTGGCCTGATTGTGACTCCATATGCTCAAAGCGTATGAGACACCAGGTTACGTATATATATTTCAATGTATGAGTTCTCAGAGAGTGCCAACAACTTTTAGATCTATCTCAGTAGATCTTTATTCCTAAAATAAAGGTTGCCTCTCCCAAGTAATCTACGGAGAATTTTTCATGAAAGCCAAGCTTTCACCGATTGTTTTATGGGAATGTCATTTCCAAGAAATGATATGTCATCATCATATGGGACATTCATTTTCAGTGCGCTCCCACTAACCTTATTATATACACAAGAATCATATTCATTTTGAATTAAATCATATACCATTATGATTACATCAAAATGATGATTCCAAGAATTCAATGTTTGTTTCAATCCATAAATGGATTGATTTAACTCGCAAACCTTGTTTACATGTTTTGGCATGACAAAACCGTCAGGTTGTTGTAAACACCCTCCAAAAGGTTTCCGTTTAAGGAAAGTGGTTTTGACGTTAAGCTGCCATATTTCATAAATGAAATACGCAGCATTCGCAAGCATTATCCAAATGGATTCAATTATGGCAACGGGTAAAAGGTTTCTTCGTAATCGACACTATGTTGATGACGATACCTTTTCGCTACAAGCCTAGCTATGTACATTTGTATGTTGCCATCCATATTTGTCTTCCTTGAAGACCTATATAGTACCAATAGGAAAAATGCCTTCTGGTACATCAACATGTGTCCAAACTTAGTTGCTATACATGGAATCCATTTCGGACATCATGACACTTTGCCATAAAAGGGAGTCGATACCTTGTATCACTTCCTCATACGTAGTCGGTTCGTCTTCCTCAATAAGATTGACATATACATGAGGTGAGATCAGAAACCCATACCTCCCAGGTTGTTTTCTGACTCTCTCTGACCTACGCGGTTCTTGTGTATTCGAAGATTATTGGTACAGTTTCATCCCTGATGAACTGTTGGTGTTCCGTGAGGACTCGGTGCCTGGAATAGTATTACTCCGATTTTCATCGAGTTTTACTTTCCTCCCACTTACCACTGCATTTAGGAATTCCTTTAGGAAAACCGCATGGAGAGAAACGATTACATTATTCTCTTGTGAGTTGTATAAGTACTATACTTTGGTTTCCCTAGGATAACCCACAAATTAGGCACTTATCCGATTTTGGTTCTAGTTTAGTATCATCCAAACATATGCCCAGCATTCCCAAATCTTCAGGAATGAGAAAACCCAGTCTTTTTCCTGTTCATATCTAATATGAAGTCTATCTAACAGATTTTCATGGAACCTTATTCAAAATAAGTATTGCACTGTTTAATGTGTATCCCTAGAAGGAAAATGGTAGCTCAGAGCGACTCATTATTAACCTTACCATGTCCAACAAAGTTCGATTTCTCTGTTCGGACACACCATCAAATTGAGGTGTTTCGAGAGGAGTCCACTATGAAAGAATACTATACTCTTTCAAGTAATCAAGAAACTCATATGTTAAAGTATTTTACACTATGGTCCGACCGTAATGTTTTTAATACTTTACCGGTTTGTTTTTCTTACTTCGTGTCGAAACTCTTTGAATTGCTCAAAAGTTTCTGACTTGTGTTTCATAAGATACACATAACCGTAACGCGATGCCACATCAGTGTATGGTTACGAAGTATTCAAATCCACCTCTAGCCTGACTAGACATGGGCCCATTTACGTCACTATGAACGAGGGCTAACAGATCGGTGGCACTTGCACTTTTACCAAGTAAAAGATGTTTTAGGCACTTTGCCTAATAAACTAGATTCGTATACGTCATTTGAATTAGAATCAAATCCGTCCTAGTATCCACTCTTCAAAAGTGTGGATATACGAGCCTTGTTAATGTGTCACAGACAACAATGCCACAAATAAGTCTCATATGATTAATTCAGTTTGAGCTATCTATTTGTCATGTTATATGTTTGAGATTCATTTATATTCCAAATATAAATACTGTTATTCACATCTAATGTGTTTATCTCAATATCATCTTTATAAACCAAAAACACTTAGTGTTCTGGAATATAAAGGTATACCCGCAATGGGTTATACTTGATATAGAGATAATGTTTCTAGTCAAACTAGGTACATTATAACAGATTCCTAATTCAATTACATGCCCAAATGGCAGTTCCAAAAGTCAGGTTTCTACGGTTAAAATAGTGACTCTCATCCCGTTTCCGACTCGCAGGTCGATCTCAACTAAAGTCAGTCTCCTGCTAAACAGTAGATTCTGCACACCAGTACATATTTACGTACCACTTCTAGTATCAAAAATCCAATTTTGAAATCAGTAATGGACATGTTTATAACAAACATACCTGAAGTTGGAGCCTAGCCCGTCTTCACTTCCTTCATGTATGCCTTGTCCATACGGCAATCACGCTTCCAGTGACCCCGTTTGCCACAATTTAGGCAGACATCTTGGGATATGTCATTTGTCTTCCTAGAAGACTGTGAAGATTTTGCCTTTGCCCCTTTTCACATCCCTAGAAGTCTTCGGCCAAGCCTGGACCTTATGGGATGTTGAAGTAAGATGCGTCTTGCGCTTCTTGCCTTTTGCAAGTTCTGGCTCTGACTCCTTGAGCAAAGCCATTAACTCTCCAAGAATTATCTTTTGCAATCAACACTTCTAAGATCTAAGTATAGATCTATGAAGATCATTCAATTTCAATATCATACTATAAGGATCTAATCCTTAGTTCTGAAAAAGAAATTAAGGAGTCTTTGCGGCAAGCATAACGGATTGAGCACTAAATTTATCATCACATGAATCTTCCAAAGATCATGCTATACTATTTGCTCAACTTCGGGTTTAGGCCCGAGAGGTCGTTCTATCAAATAGAGTAACTTCTCAACTCCCAGGACTATCCTGAAATTCATTTCCCAATATGAAAATTAAAACCGTAAAAGACATTTATCACTTAGGATTATGTCATTTGACGCTAATCTTTCAATTCAGCTTGATTGCTATAGTCTAACTATCCAATCAATGATTTCGGGTACAATATAATGTAATGATTACTATAGTCTAACTATCTAATTAACTACTATTTGATTGGTTAAATTCAAATATATTGATTACTATAATCCAATTATATAATCAACTATAATTGAAGTAGTTTGAATACAGTCTAACTGTTTAATTAAAAAAATAATTAAATATTAGTCCAACTAATATATTTATATTTAAATAATGACAAAAAAATGACATGAGCGCGTATTGGCAAGTATCTAAACGAAATTGCAAATTTAATACTTGTCTCCCACTATTTTTCGGCGAGCCTCTAACCCTCTGTGGAGTACTCGGGAAACCTAGTTTCCTAGTGGGCTAAGATCCCGTTAAATAACACATAATCTTGACTTTGGCCAACAAATTGTATGAAACTTAACTAGGTAGATCTCTAAGATCAATTAGATCCCATCCAATTCCTAGATCCAGTATGTGGACATCTAAGTCCGAAATATATATCTGATATATGCCAATATATCCAATATATTGCCTAACCTTTTCCTCTAAATCAACTAAGCCTTGGCTTTGGCACAACAAGCTTAATGATTCTAGTTAAGCGTGACCCATTGACTTTGGAAAGCTTCGTAATCGATGTCGATGGACAAGAAGTGATCTTGACTTTGACCAACAAATCACAACTTGGACAAGACATGAGATATGGAACAAAGCCTTCATGATTCAAACACATCTGCGATGGACAAAGGTATTGACTTTGGCCAATAAACCAGTGTCAATCTTGGATCTTGAGAAAGAATCATTCAATGGAAGGAAAGCACTTAATATTTGTTGAGGGTTTTTCGCGTAATTGGCAACTAATTAATTATCTTTAATTAGGTCTCATCATACACCCTTAAACATGCATTCTAAAAGCATAATAATGCGCGAATAAAATAATAATGATATGCGGATGGATATATAATACAATTTATTCCTAAAACAAATATCTCCATTTCCCCTCTCCCGCTAGCACTATTCTTGCTTCTACCCAATTACATAATACTTCTAAAGAAACCTCATTTACATTGAGGGGAATAGGTGAGAAGAGAAATACAATGAGAAAAGAGGTAATAGGCTGGACACGCATGCCCAATTAAATAAATTCTAAATTTATTATAACAATTTCCAAAATTGCCCTCACTCATCTAATATCCATATGATATACATTATTCATACATACATCCAAGTATTCACACATAGCATGTTATCAATCAATCTAATCCAATTAATTAATCTTTAATTAATGACCATCCAATGTTCAAACAACGATTTGATTTGCTCGAGTCAAACTCGTTTAAGAATAAATACTCAAAGTAAGTATTCTTGAATCATATCGAACTATAATTTTAAATCCAATTTAAATTATATTCAATACTAATTGATATTTAATTCCAAATTAAATAATTACACTTTTAAAAAAAGCCTTTTAGACTTGGATTCCAAATCCAATCTTTATGGGTCTCAAAGGCCCAACTAGTATCCGGTACTATTCAATTAAAGTCCAATGGACTTTCAATTAATTCATTAGGCATGGGCTTTGGCAATTATGGGTCAAACCCAAGATGCCAATGCCCAATTAGGAATCACCCTATGCCAAAATCAATTTAGGCCCAATTAAAATTTTAAAGGCCCAATTATCATATTTGGACTCTATGGAAATGGTTTTAGGCCCAATTGGATCCAACCAATTATCCTAAACCAAACTTGGCCCAACCAAGCCCATTAAGCCCAAATACAACAATTAAATTAATTCATTATTCCAAATTACAAATTAATTCAATTCAAGTGTAATTTCCATAATTAATTAATTAATTTAATGCTTCCAAAACACTAATTAATTCAATTAATCATGCTTTACATTTCCAATTCATGTCCAACACAAATTGAAGCAAAACAATTCATTATAACATGCTTCAAACTCACAGTAAAGGCATACAAAATCATTCAATTTGATTTCAATTCAATTTAAATCAACATTCAATATTTCTATCATGCCAACAATACATCCAATATGTCAAATTTCAAAAATTCCATGAGCTTATCTAGGGTATATATTCGGCCAACCTATAGGATTTGGGGATTTTTGATCTAATCAATATTTCACAAATCCAACAATGCACAAATCCAATTCAACATCATATAAGCTCAACCAAATCATTAATTTAGGAAAATCAAGCTCTAAACATAAAATTCCCAAATTAAAGTCTATAAACCCTAGAATTCCAAATCAAACTTAGAATGGCTCTGATACCGTTGTTAGTATTCCTAGAACATGCCAAGATCTCTAAGTTGTGATTTGTGTGTGAATATTACCAAAGGGAGTTGCGGAATACTCACATTGATAGGTGGAAGTTCAAAACTTTTTCTTTGATGTAGAAGCTCCAAGCATATGAAATGAATTCCAAACTCATGGATGAGTCTCCCTATCACCTTCTTTTGACTCTAAATGTGCTAGCAATCTTGAATTTTTGAAACAAAAATTCCATGGAGAGAGCTTGTAATTTTCGGCCATGTAGAGAAAGAGAAGAGATGATGAATAATGACATAATCCAACTTCTAAAGTTTGACCACTTTAAATAGTAAGTTGAGTGTTGGTATTAGGTTGAGCGAAATAAAATCAATCCAAGCTTTTTCAACTTAATACCAAATTCCATCACATGTCAAACATGTTGATGTAAGTTGGTGGGCCCCACTTAAATTCTAAATTTAAGTCGGATAATCCAACACGCAACTTCGCTCGGGCACGGGTTCGTTTAATTCCGAATTAAGCGAATTTTCCGTTGCGACTTAATTAAATCAAATTTAATTAAATAATAATGCCTAGCAAAATTATTATGAAAGTCGCTTGTGAATTAATTCTAAATTAATTCTTTGGCGCGAATTAAAATCTAATTTTAATTCCGCATTGAAATCTAATTTCAATTAATATATCTAATATATTATTTTAGCCCTATCAAATATATTAAATAGTAAAATCCAAATTAACTATTAAATTTATTTTACTGATTAATTCTAAATTAATCGCGTTCCCTCTTCTCGAAAAATTTAATCTGAGATAAATTTTCGACGCAATTAATCCTAGATTAATTTCTCTCTATGATAATCAATTACCAGATTAATTATTGCCGTAATTAATCCCAGATTAATTCTGTTTGAGTTAAACATCATTTGTGAATCTTTGGGAGGCGACCCAAGAGATCCCTGGATATGTTGGTAGTAAATACGGTCATCGGACTATCCGAATACGTGCGTACCCGGTACCATATTTCTACTGATTTACAAGACATGGTTGGCTTCTAGCAAAGCACCGTGCCTACCCAATTCTCCAGAAATATATTCAACATGGAATATACATAATTTTTATCAGAAGTAGTATACGTAGTATCGTGTATTACGATCCAGTATCGGATGTCACATGTTAGGCCTAGGGCTGGAATTGTGTCTGCCCCGTACGAAACATATATCAGATTAACAGCAACTACTCTCTTTAATCGGATAATCATGACCTTGTCATATTATCCCGATAGCTGCAGCATTTAAGAGAGTACCAGTTCTGTATCCCTGCGTGATCATCATCTCCATATTACTGAAGTGATACTTCCATCTTGACATCACACCCAATACACTACGATTCTCAATATACCCAGAAGACGCGTACACAGAACCTGTTAAAGCCCCAGATGACCAAAACCAAAGTATACTAATTGTCGCAAGTATTAGCGATGCAAGTCTCAGGTTAAGACCAAATACACCTACCCTGATTCGGACTCCCTTAGACACATAGTAATACTACCAATGGGATTCCGATGGGTCTATCCAGAGCGAAGCTATTTCCGTACCATTGGTAAATAGAACCTCCTATTACACTTGTATGAGTATCCAATACCCAAATATATGAGAACTATGCCGTTACGCTTCCATAACACGCACAAGTGTAATACTAGCCTATTCCGCATTATCGATGTCCAGTCTTGGTAATCCAATTACAAATGATAAAAGAGCAATTTCCTTTGTCACATAGTTAATTTGTACAACAACACCATGTTCTGTACAAATAGTGATGCTATGGTCATAATTGTCCAACATGACAAACATCACTCTACGTCATTATAGGAATGGGAAAGAGTATAGTTAATTTGTACAACAACACCATGTTCTGTACAAATAGTGATGTTATGGGTCATAATTGTCCAACATGACAAACATCACTCTACGTCATTATAGGAATGGGAAAGAGTATAAAACTCTATAGTGTTCGTTTTGAATTACATAAAATTTCAGTTGTCTTTTTTGAACCTATATCTTGGGATCTTCAATCAGCTATGTTGGGTATCCACAATGGCAACTCTTAATTTATAGGCTTTAGGCCATTCCCCTCGATGACTTCTCAACTTGCTCTCTAGGTAAATCGTTAGTAAGTGGATCCGCTAGGTTTTCCTTTCGACTTGACATAATCTATTGAAATTATACCGTTTGAGAACAGTTGCTTTATAATATTATGTCTTCGATGCATGTGTCAATACTTACCATTATACATTATATTTTGGGCTCTTCCGATAGCCGATTAACTATCACGATGTATGCTTATAGTCGGCACGATTTTTGGCCAATTTGGAATATCCTCTAGGAAATTTCGAAGCCATTCTGCTTCTTCAGCTGCTTTGTCTAATCTTATGAACTCATACTCCATAGTAGACCAGGCAATACACGTTTGTCTCGAGGATTTCCATGACACAACTGCACCACCAAGTGTGAAAATAAATCCACTTGTGGATTTAGAATCTATTGTATCAGATATCTAGTTAGCTTTAATGTATCCCTCTAGAACAGTAGGATATCTCGTATAATGCAGACCATATTTTGAAGTTTCTCTTAGATACCTCAAAATTCTTACTATGGCTTTCTAGTGGTTATAGCCTGGATTACTTGTATATCTCTAAGCTTGTTTACAGCTTGAGCGATATCAAGTCGTGTGTAATTTATGAGATACATCAGACTTTCGATGATTCTCGAATACTCTAATTGTGATACGCTCGAACCAGTATTATTTGACAAATGAAGAGTTAAGTCCACAGAAATTCTAGGTACGTTTAGATCTCATTTGTTATATTTCTCAAGTATTTTTTTCAACATAATGAGCATGAGATAATATGTATTTCTTTGATGTTCTGGAAATTTTAATTCCTAAGATCACATCAGCTACTCCTAAATATTTCATGTTAAATTTCCTGGTCAATAATCATCTCATGATTGCTACCAATTATCAGCATATCGTCTACGTAAATACACACTATGACATATTATTTTTGAGTTGATTTAGTATATACACACTTATCACACTCATTGATTTTGAATCCACTTGACAATATTTCTTTGTCAAATTTCTCATGCCATTATTTAGGTGCTTGTTTTAATCCATATAAGGATTTTACAAGTTTGCACACTTTATGTTCTTATCCAGGGACATTAAAACCTTCTAGTATAACTTCATTTTTGCTCATCAATAAATACAAATAGCAGAATATTGTGTTATCATCGATAAACGTGACAAAGTATTTTTTACCGCCTCTAGATTGCACAACATTCATATCACATACATCGGTGTGTATAAGTTCCAAGGGTTTAGAACTTTATTTTATATAATGAAATGATGTTCTATTCATTTTCACTTCAACACATGTTTCACATTTATGTTGGTTATTAATTGTAAATTTAGGTATAAGGTTCATGTTAATTAATTTACGTATTGTATCATAATTAACATGCCTTAACCTACCATGCCATATATATTTTGACTCAATAAGCAGAAGATGTAGTCTTATTATTATTAGCACTGTGTCGATTGAAAGTCATTACATTGAACTTGAAAAAGCCCTCAGTGAGGTATCATTTTCCTACATATATATCAATTTTAGTCCATACAAACTTGTCAAAAATAAATACAAGCTTAAAGCTATTCTTGCTAAGGAGTGGACCCGAAACCAAGTTCTTTCGCATATCAAGAAGATGAAAAACATTCTTTAATGTAAGCTCCTTCCCAAATTTCATCTTTAGAACCATTGTGCCTTGTCCAACCACTCTGGAGGTAGACGAGTTTCCTATAGTCAGATGATCGCCACCATCGACTTTCTGATATGAGGAAAACATTTTGCTATTAGCACAAATATGACGAGCAGCCCCCGTATCTACCCACCATTCTCTCGGGTTCTCAACCAAGTTGGCTTCAGTTACAATTGCTGAGAGGTTCAACTTTGAGATCTCATCAATTAATAGCTCATCTTCAGTGACATGGGCCTCATTTTTCTTTTTCTTGCTTTGTCATGAGACTTTTTATTTCTACAGTCTTTTGCCATGTGATCGTTTTCCCCACAGACGTAACATTTCCTCATGATTTTTTTGTTTGCTTTGAAAGAATCAGTTTTATTGTTCTCCTCTTTCTGCTACCATTTCCACATTTGTCGATGTTGGCCTTAGACTTCATAGTCTTGTAGCTAGCCTTCTCAAACTTTCTATTGCCCTATTCAATTCACAACCGAGCTCATAGACTTTCAAGACTCATCTGCTTCTTCTTGTATTTCAAAAAACTCATGAAGTCCTTCCATGATGGAGGCAACTTCTCAATAATTATGGAAACTTGAAACGTCTCGCAAAGTTTCATTCCTTCATCCAATATTTCATGAATAATCAATTGTAGTTCACACAACTGAGACATTATCGTCATTAAATCTACCATTTTGTAGTCCAAGAACCTACCCATGATAAATTTCTTTTCTCCTGCATCATCTGTTTTGTATTTCTTCTCAAGAGATTCCCATAGAATCTTTACAGAAGTCATCCATTGGTGCACATTGTACAAGGTATTGTCAATTCCTCTCAATAGGTAGTTCTTGAATAAGAAGTCGTCTTGCAATAGTGCCTCAACTCGCACTTGTTTAGTTGTTTATGTTTCTCCCTTCTTAAGACCCAGATGAGCTTCCTTAAGATACTGTTAGGTAGAACAATATTTTACTCTACCACTGCTTGAAGTTTACTCTACTAAACTTATTTGGTGTCTCTCCATATGCCACATGTATTGTGATATTTCCACTAGTCATGTGTAATTGTAAATTATATACAAGACAAATCACACAAAGATCAACTTTATGATTATATTTATGTGTTACACTAAAAATCCACTTGTTATTATTTTGGATAGTACCAAATAATACAAGTCCTTGAATTTGTGACTAAAATTTCTTATGATATGTGAACAAATTTTTTTTTCAGAGGATGAAGGGGGTCTGATATAACCACTTAAATCCTTGCCCACTTAGGCACTTATCTCATTGGTGATAGAATTTCCTTAATCATTTTCTCAATAGAAAATCTTAACCATTTAATATTTAGTGTTACACTTTAAATCTCAACGAGAAGTACAATATTTTTTAATATATGTATATATATAAATTCAATCAAGCTTTGATGGAATTACTTGTGTATAACTATATTTTTAACTCTCAATCAAGTATGCAACAAACAATCAATAAACTAGATTAAATAATCTCAATTTTATCATATAATCAACTAGGTGTATGCATGCGATAATTGAACACCATAATATTAACTAAAACCTATACTACCAAGTTTACAAAAGTTCAATATATGATTTTACTAAGTTAATATTACTCTATGCATATATTCAACTTGTATCTATAATACCAAATTTGCATAATCGAAATTTGCATTATATATGATAATTATCAAACTAATAGATATTTTATGAAATTTATAAATTAATAGATTAATCTAAGTTTATGTTACTATTCCAAATCTGAAAAAAATTTCAGGTATGACTTGCGTTAGTATCACGTTCGTTCAGCCATTCGAACGAATCTTTTCAGAGAGTTCACGTTTGAGTAGCGTTTGAAAAAGTGTTCGAACGAACCTTTTCAGAGGACTTGCGTTCGAGAGATGTCTGTCACGACGTTCGAACAAAAATACAGAACATTGAGTTTTTTCTTATGCGTTCGCCGAGCGTTCGAACATCCTTACGTATTTTTCATGCACAAGATATATTTTCCAGAGAAAAGAAGAATAATACATGCAAAATCAGAGTTAACAATACATGTAAGTTAATAAGTTCTTAAGATTGTTGGGCGGATGTGTTATTAATCATTTTATAACATGCATTATTGAATCAAAATCATTAAATAGAAATCATACAAATTAAAAATTGAACACAAAGTCAAGTGTTAGAAAAACCTGGAAATGTATTGTAAAAGATGATGAATTTGAACCAAGTTGAGAAAATCTATGTCCATAAGAACTTATTAACCCCGCAACGGCTACGGATTTCTTGTGGTTAATGTTCTCCTTGAAATTCCCTACAAGCACTAGCGACAAACAAACTCTATATACCCAAGAGGGGGTGAATTGGGTTATGGCTAAAATATGCGGAAATAAAAATATTTGTCGATTTTAAGTTAATTTACCAATTAAGCTTAAGGTTTATTTTCTCTATTGGATTAAATTACCTATATGCAAGTTTCTAATCAATAAGCACGTAATAAATAAAACTTGCAATATGTAAAGAGTTTAAGGGATAGAGAAAACGACACCGAGATTTATAGTGGTTCGGCCAACAATCCCTATGTCCACTCCCCCAAGCCGCACTTGAAGCTTTTCACTAATAACGAGTTTCCGTAGCTCACTCGCAACCAAGAGTTTTACGCAAGGTGCACTCCAAACCTTTACACTTTGAGTTTTCTACATAGGCTCACTCGAAAACCTTTACAATTACCCAAACAATGGGATTTCACAAACCACTAGTGTTTTGTATAAAGAAGTTGTAAAACACACTTGGGCACTCATAATGATAACGAAGATTGTGTGAGTTGGTTACCCAAGTGATCTAAGCTCACTACAAGTGTATAAGAAGGTGTAGTGTGTGTGAGCTTGATGTGTGAGTGTATATGATTATGAAGGTTTATCAACACTATTGTTTTTGCTCTATGAGATGATATGAAGGTTCTCTATTATGTCTCAAGTAAGGCAAAAATGAATCGGGGCTTCAATTTATAGAAAAATGAAAGCAAGCCCCAATAGCTCTTCCTGAGACCGGTATGCCGGTCTCTGACACCGGTATGCCGGTCTCCAACGGATTTATGACCGTTTGGAGAAACTAGCCGTTAGACCTGTATAGATACCGGTATGGTGACCAGTTTGGTCCTTGTCGGTTCCACTATGTATGTATAATGAAAAGCTAGACCGGTATGGTCACCGGTATGATGACCAGTTTAGGTCATGCCGGTTCCAGTAAAGGAACTAGCCATTAGGCTCACAGGTATGTGACCGGTATGGAGACCGGTTTGGTGTGTGCCGGTTCCAATAAGCATGCAATCTATAGGTTCACCGGTATGGTAATCTGTTAGACTTATGAGACCCCTAGCGTCACTATTTTGTAAATGATATTGTATTATCTGTACAAAATTAACTATGTAGTAATGAATTGCCTTTTATTAACCGTTTTGTAATTTATTACTTTGATATAAATGGTAAGCTTCCCTATGATTAGTTCCGCATTGTGTGATATGAGACGGTATCAATCCATAAAGGTTTAATCATTAAATATCCCTAGTCGTAGTATTATCGAGATTGGACATCGATAATGCGGAATAGACTAGTACTGCCACTTGTGCATGTTTGGAGGGCACAACGGCATAGTTCTCATATATTTAAGTATAGGATACTTATGCAAGTGCGTATGAGGTTGTTGTTTTTACCGATGGTACGGAAAACAGCTTCGCTCTGGATAGACCCCACGGAATCCCATTGGTAGTATGTCTGCGTGTCTATGGGAGTCCGCTTCAGGGTAGGTGCATATGATCTTAACCTGAGACTTGCATCGCTAGTACTTACACAATCGGTAAACTTTAGTTTTGGTGGTCCAGGGCTTTAACGGGTTCTGTGTCACCTTTTCTGGGTTTATCGAGAATCGTAGTTGTATTGGATGTGATGTCAAGATGGAAGATCACTTCAGACATATGGATATGATGATCGCGAGGGATACAGAACTAGTACTCTATAATGGTTGCAACCATCGGGATATATGACTAGGTCAGATTATCCGATTCAAGAGACTGGTTGTTGATGTCCGATATGTGTATCGTACGGGGCATACACATCTCCAGCCCCAGGCCTTACTGTGATCATCCGATACTGGTTCGATATAACACTATACTACGGTATACTACGCCTGTTATTCTTATATTCCAATAAGAATATTTCTGGAGATTGGGTAGGCATGGCGTTTTGCTAGAGGCTAACCTTGTCTTGTAAATCGGTAAAAACGTAGTACTTGGTACGTACGTGTTCGGATAATCTGACGGCCGTATTTACTGCCAACATATCCAGAGATCCTTGGGTCGCTTCCCGAAGATTCACCAATGACGTATGATTCAAACTCGATTAATCTTGGATTAATTACGGAGAGACTTTATCTTGGATAAAGTACTATATAAGAGAGAGAACGATAATTTGGAATTAATCGTAAAATTATTATATTCGATATAATAATCGAAATTCGATTTCGACGCGAAATTAAAATTAGATTTTAATTCGGCAAACGAGTTAATTTAGAATTAATTCGTTAGCGACGTAAAATAATTTCGCTAGGCGCAATTATTTATTTAAATTCGATTTAATAAACGTCGCGACGTAAGTTCGGTATTTCGGAAATATCGAACCCGAACGCGTGAGTGCACGTGGGCCCACTTTCATTTGGAAACGTGTGGGGCCCACATGACACATGTCATTTTATGCATTATTTAATTGTTAATACATTGCATGGTGATAGTGTACAATACACTCAATGTTTTTGCATGGAGTTTGAGTGTTTGACACTCTAAGCCATTGCATGATTTGTGTCATAAGTTTATTATTAATTTAATAAATATTAAGGCATAAATATAAATGATTTTTGTAACAAAAATCATAACACTTCTCTCTCTCTCACATTGCCGAAACTGCATGCAGTTTTGGGCTCTCAATTTCTTCAATTTTGTGGGCAAGATTTGAAGAAGTTGTGCATTCAAATCACAACAAAGGCTAGCACCTTCAAGGGATCATACATAGGTGATATGGGAAACTAATCTTTGAGCTTGGAAGGATCAAACTTGACTTGGAGTCCCTCTTTTCTTCTTGGCCGAGAGCTTCACTGCACAAGGGAGGAATTTCGCATCATCTTAGCATCCATTTTCAAGTATTGTGAGTATGATTCCGCCATACTTCAATTAATTCATTCATGTATTTATATATTTTGCTTGTTCTTGTTGATCTTGGGGCTTGGTAATTATTTCCTACATAATCGGTATGAGACCGGTAAGGTTCGTGCCGGTTCCAGTGAGCATGAAAAACTCACCATCTCACCGGTATGGACACCGGTAAGGGACCGATATGCCGGTCTCTGTACAAAAAATGCAAATATGAAGGTTTTAATGCATTTTGTATGTGAACCTAATGCATCTAAGTGAATGTGCATATTTCCTATAAGCTTAGGCACTTGAATATTCAAATCACATTACAATTAGAGCCCTAAGCTAAGACTTCATATAAAATCTTCATTGTATGCAAGTCTTCACAATCTTCACTCTTCACCATCGTGTGCTTCGATATTTTTCGTATTGTCTCGCATTTGCGCGTCGAAGACTTCACTCTCGTTGCATCATCATAATCCATTATGTGGTTGTGTCGCTAATAATCTCCCCCATTTTGATGATGGCAACCCCTTAAAACTTGTGAGCTACTTGACGATTTTGCTCTCCCTCAATAATAGCTCCCCTTCAATGTGTGATTGTCTTCAAAATAGCTCTATAAGACTTAGACAAACACATTAGTACAATTACTCCCCCTTAATCCAAAGGTGAGGGTAAAACAAGGTTTAATTTCATTTCTAATGATTTCTCCCCCTTTGACATTATCAAAAAGTGGAGAAGCAAAATTTTAATTTTAAATGAGATACCAATTAAATATGTGCATTAATAATGATACCAAAATTTAAAAATATGCACATTTGGCATTTCCCCATTTTTTCCATAAGATGTAGAAATCATGCATAATGTAATTCTAAAAAAATTATACCATGATTATCAATTTGAACAATGATTAATGCATTTCAATGATTTCTTCCCATAATTATGATTCCAATTAATCAAATATACATGCTTTTCATTATACCAATGGGAAATTATGTTGATGTACATGCATTTCATGATATCAACCTAAATTTTATGTCAACATATATGCATTTCATTTTCATTCAAAATATGTTAAATGGCAAAGGCGTATCTAATGCAAATCAATCAAGTGATCGCATATATGTCATTTAACTCAATAAATTCAATGTCATACTTATTGATACAAAATGAGGTTTAAATATATGATTAAGGCATTTAATGATATCAAATGAACAATTGATACCAATAGAAGTTTGATTCATTTGCCTAATCACTTGTATGCTTCAAAATATATTAACCAATTTGAAATAAGCATACAAATACAATTTGGAGGAAACGGTACCAATATTTCTGTGAATACGGAGTTTACCTTTAACCGTTGTCATTCCTCATCTCTTTGAGCCTTTGAGATCAATTTGCAATTCTCTTTAAAGATCCTTCCCAAAGCTCCCCCTACAATATTGTCAATTTCATTTTGGTACCCAACATTTCTTGGGTACATTGGGGTTAAACTTGATTCCTTGAGGAATCCATGCATTTTTAATCACATTTTTGTTCATGCATTCAAATATTTTGTGTCCCTTTTTATTGCAAGCATGGCATGTGATATTTTCATTGATAGCAATATTAGTATGGGAGTCGGATGCCTTAATAAAATAATTTTTCAAAAATTTTCGTTTAATTTATGGCATATATCATAATCCTTCTCTTTTAAATGCACATTTTTGGGATCCAATTAGCATATTAAAATTGTTTCGTCCCAATGTGAATTTACTAACAATGTTTTGTAAATCTATAATCTTTTTATTTAATAAAATATTTTCATTCAAGATAGATTCGCAATCACATGTTTTTTAGCTAGATGGCATGTTAGATATGACATTTTCAAGTTTTAGCTTTTTAACCTTTAACATGTATTTTCATCATTTAAGCATGCTATTTCATTTTCATGTTTGGGCTTTAAGAATATAATCTCATTATCTAAAACATGAAATTTATCTATACAAGATGCATGATCATTTTTAAGTTATGAATGCTCATTTTTAACCAATTTTAATTTCTTCTTAAGCATATCACACAACTCATTTAAGCCATTAAAAGCATCAAGTAAATCATTATAATCTTGAGAGTTGTGTACCTCTTCTTCTTCGCTTTCAAAGAAGAAATCCTCATCTTCGATAGCCATGAAAGCTATTGTTTTGTCTTTGACTTCTTCCTCATCGGATGAGCTGGAGTCGCTATCGCTCCAGGTTGAAGTAGCTTTCAATGTCTTTTTCCTGGATTTTCCTTTCATTCTCTTCAATGGGAAATCGGTAGCTATATGACCGGGTTTATTACATTCATAGCAAACAATTTTCTTGTTCTTCCACGGTCATTTTTCTTCTTTCTTTTCATCCGTCTTTGATTTTCCCTTAAGTTTTGCGGATTTGAGGAGCTTCTTGACCTTATTGGTTATTATTGCCAACTCATCATCACTATCATCTTCCCTTGAGCTTGAGTCATCTCTTCTTCTTGCTTTCAAGGCAAGATTTTTCCTTGTTCTCTTCTCATCTTCCTTCTTTTGATCCATTTTGATCTCTACTTCATACTCGAGCAATTTACCGACCAAATCATCTAACTTTAAGGTGTTCATGTCGTTTGCTTCTCTAATGGAGGAGGTGTAGCTTCTATATTCCTTAGGAAGTGATCTAAGAATTTTCTTCACTTGATCTGTTGGCCCAATGATTTTTCCCAAGACGCCTAAATGATTGATGATGATTGTGAATCTCGAAATCATGTGATCAATTTCTTCCCCGGATTTCATCTTGAAACTGTCCAATTCGCACATAAACCGGTTGATCTTCGATTTCTTCACTTGGCTTGTGCCATCGTTGACCATTTCCAAAGACTTCCACAAATAATATGCATTTCCACACTCCGGAAGCTTGTTTATTTGACTCCGATCAATAGCACAAAGGAGTTGGTTAAGTGCCTTAGCATTTTGTGAGTCTTGTCTTAAATCCTCATTATCTCATTCTAAAGTTGGCTTTGGAATCTCAACGCCATTGTTATCCTTCTTCATTGGCACTTTTGCACCCCGTGTAATTACCAAATAAAATGGTGGATCAACGGCTAAATGGTAGTTCAACATCATCATTTTCCAATATTTGTAATCGGTTCCGGTGTAAAATGGAGGTCTAGGTGTTGAAAATCCTTCGGCAAGATTTGATGAGTTGCTTGTAGATGCCATGATCTATTCTCATACGGTTAAGTCTTTGTTGAGAATACCTCGCTCTGATACCAACTAAAATTCCCTACAAGCACTAGCGACAAACAAACTCTATATACCCAAGTGGGGGGTGAAATGAGTTATGGCTAAAATACGCGGAAATAAAAATATTTGTCGATTTTAAGTTAATTTACCAATTAAGATTAAGGTTAATTTTCTCTATTGGATTAAATTACCTATATGCAAGTTTCTAATCAATAAGCACGTAATAAATAAAACTTGCAATATGTAAAGAGTTTAAAGGATAGAGAAAACGACACCGAGATTTATAGTGGTTCGGCCAACAATGCCAACGTCCACTCCTCTAAGCCGCGCTTGAAGCTTTTCACTAATAACGAGTTTCCGTGGATCACTCGCAACCAAGAGTTTTACGCAAGGTGCACTCTGAACCCTTACACTTTCAGTTTTCTATGTAGGCTCACTGGAAAACCTTTACAATTAACCAAAGAATGGGATTTCACAAATCGCAAGTGTTTTGTATAAAGAAATTGTAAAACACACTTGGACACTCACAATGATAAAAAAGATTGTGTGAGTTGGTTACCCAAGTGATCTAAGCTCACCACAAGTGTATAAGAAGATGTAGTGTGTGTGAGCTTGATGTGTGAGTGTATATGATTATGAAGGTTTATCAACACTCTTGTTTTTTCTCTATGATATGATATGAAGGTTCTCTATTATGTCTCATGTAAGGCAAAAACGAATTGGGGCTTCAATTTATAGAAAAATGAAAGCAAGCAACAACAACTCTTTCTGAGACCGGTATGCCGGTCTCTAACACCGGTATGCCGATCTCCAATGGATTTATTGTTAGGTTTGGTGCTCGGAGTGCCAATCCGGATCGTATTTATTTCCGATTCATGAATACGAACAATGCATTTTTCCATAATAATACTTATTTAATGGTAGCACCTCTTGTCTTTTATATACATATTCGATCTAATTACGATTAGATGTCTAATTATGATTGGATTGAAACTAAATCTTATTTAGTGATACGTGTATATTAGACAAAGACCCTAGGATTTACAATGTAGTGCGCAATTACAACGTAGTTTGTAATTGACATTGGGAAGCATCACTATAAGTTGTATATCCTTAAATAAAGTTCATGGTCAAGATTTACTAACACATGTCTGTTAGTAAAATTCGCTGAGACCAGTACATGCCATATATCGAGACTTGGTCCGATGGTTTATCCCAAAGAACCATGAGTCTCGGGAGACTCGTATAGACATGTAGGTGTTTATTTGATAAACACTGAATGAATCACTGAAGATTTCTTAATAGATGGTACACCAACGACGATATGAATCTTCTCGAGTTGAGCGAGCATAGTGGTCATTCGACTTGAGATACCACAGTGGATATATGAGTTATCCTCTACACTTTGATGGTAGTCACGTCACCGATCAATTTAGATCAGACCTCCATATGTTTGTTGGGTGTGGACTGATGCTCATGATATCCAGTGTGTATCAAGATAGAATCTGTCAGTCGTGTGTACAAGGCATAGATATACTACATATTTTTGCGATCTAGTAAATCCATGGCCGTGGTATAACTTCGAAAGCGAGTTCTGAGTGTTATTTAGAGATCGTAAATTTAAAAGTCGACTATATTATACGATAAGGATTTGACATTCTTATATATATCACAGGTATAATATGGATAGCCTGTGACAGAGGGATTATACATATGCAATGACCTCGACTTGCATAGTATAGTAAGATTATCCATGGTCGTCATAATTCATGAGTGGGTGAATTGTGGACATGAAATTGGATTTCGTGACGGATAAACCTAAACTTAGAGACTGCCACTATATGAAGTGTACTTGTTGAGCACTTGGGCAACGCGTTATGAATAATATAGATTATTCATAATACTTCACCGAATTAAATGAGTTAATTTGAGTCGTTTAAACGGTTAAACGAAAATACATGCATTAGAGGCATTTCAGTCAATTGATAATTAATGTGTATTTGTATTTGATATAAGATTTGATTTGATACATATTAATTAATTATCAAATGAGACTTTGACACATGCCATTAATATATGTATTTGTTATTTAATGTAAATAAAAATACATATATAATAATAATCGCATTAATTAATTATTTAGATATTTAAATGTTAAATATCTAGATAATTAAATTATTTCAATATTACATAAATGTTATGCAATATGTTTGATTATTATTGGTTACATGTGGCATGATTTTATTAAGCTTAAAGTTTAGAAATTTTATTTGTTAACTTAAAGCTTATTTTCATTATTTAATTAGATTAATTGACCAAATGACAAAAATACCCCTCTTTTAACCCCTAAGTCGGTTTTGGCTTGTATTTAAAGTGGAAAATTTTTGTTTTCTCTTTTCAAGTAAGTCATGGCCGAAACCCATCTCAAAGAAAGCACCTAAAAATTTTCTTGAAGAATCAAGGAAGAAAGTGAAGAAAATCAAGAAAAAGTTTAAGGATTTTAGTAGATTTGGAGGCAATCTTCATAACTCTTAAACTTAGAAAGTTTGTTTCTTATTCTTGAGTATCTAGACATATTCTAGGGTTTCTTCATTTCTTATATTTTGGGGCTTTTTGATTTGGAGGATGGATTTGGAGGCTAGTTGCATGTGTGAAGTTAGATTGGATAATATTATTGTAATATTAGTTCAATTTTGTCATTTGATGACTTTTGGCCATTCTAGAGTGTTATGACCACTCTTGTAACTCCTAAAATTGTTCTTGGGTTCTTCATTTGTGGTGACTTTGGATGGTGTAACAATTAATATTATTAATGTTGAGAAAATTGGATTTAAAGCATGAAAAATGATATTTTTGTTACAAAAATCAGATCAGGAAATTCTGTGGTTTTGGTGATGAAAATTATGTTTTATAAATGTATTGGATGTGTTTTGGGCATTGGAACAATTGCCAGAAATTATTTTGGAGTTGAAATATACGAAAACGGTGAAAAACAGCGTTACCGGGTGAGTTTCGGACTTATCTGGTGTCTATCCAAACAGTAAATTGGCTACTGTTTAGGCAGCTCATGAACTGCCCAAGCACTATTGGAGCTGACCTGGGCAGCCCCCATGTGTGTTGGTTGGTTGGTCGGTTCGGACAAAAACATGTTTTATGCCATTTTACGGAAAAACGTTTTCGTAAACGTTTCGCGATGTTTTTTTTAACTATTTATGTCATTATTTGAAATCAAAAAAATATGTTTAGGTGAAATATGAATAAATTATTCATATTGGATATTGAATAATTTATTCGGTAATTTAAAAAGTTTTTAAAATTACGATTTCACCCGAACCGCGCGCTTCCGCTGCCCCCGCACCAAAATCCTAACAAAAATGGTATTAGAGCAGGTCCAATCCTTCATCCATTATATTTGTCATGCTTGATATATGATATATAATACAATTTTTATGTTTGCACATGCATATAATCTAGATGTTTCTTGACTTTTAGTTCTACGCTAACGGGAAACATAACATAAATTTAATGGTTAATGTAGGACACAGAAGTTGGACGACGCTGTTCCGGGGTCGCGGCCCGATTGGCAGTACGGTGCAGCCCGCGGGGGACTAAACCGGAGAAATAATATGGAGTCACCACCCGGTGTGAACCGGGATAAAGATTTAAGGCCGCACTCACCCCTCGCAAGGGAAGACTCAAACCATTGGGTTCGGAATGGTCCTTACTTATGCCACTTGTAATGATGTGATTTGTGCAATAATTTAATCGAATCTAGCAACATACATTGCGAAGGGTATTCTATTTCTAAGCTCACATGCATAAGTACAAGGCTCATATCTAAGTTTGCATATAACCTATGTCCGAATTTGCATACAACCTATTTGCATATAACCTATGTCCAAATTTGCATGAATAAAGGTAAATTGAAATACGAAAAACATACAACTTCATAAGCACACCATATTCATGGATATGAAAACGCAAGGAAATGGTAATTGTACAAACACGCATAAAAGTGAATCAGAATAATGGCAAGCATATAATTTCATAAACACATTGTACTTATACATGTGGGAACACAAATAAATGGCAATTGCACAATCATGCGTAATAAAGAGAGGCAACTAGGTACATAATGCAAAGAGATGACTAAAGAGGCGATTAAGCGTTAAAATAAACGTGCCATGATACGATGCAAAAGAAGATAGACAATAAAGATGAAAGAAACAAGATGCAATATATGCCCACATCTATATAGGACTCCAAATGTCCGATTAAACATATCTCATGTTCAATCGAACGCACTTTGTTCGGCGCGGCAAAATGTTGTGGCAAAGGTAGCCCTTAGGCTTTCTATCCCTCAACATGGAGGACCTTTAGTCCAACTTGATTTGCCCATGCACAATGCAATATGATGCATGATTATGTAAGGATATGTCATACATAAAACAAATAACGGAATAATAAAAGGCGCGGCAAGGTATTGTCGTAAATATAGCCTTTTAGACTTTTATATTCTCAAATGGAGAACCTTTAGACAAATATAGTAAGCCCATGCGCATCATATTACAATGCATATAAAATAAAGACAACAATATAGGACTTCGCATGCTCAATTAAACACATCTCGCATTCAACCAAACACACTTCGTTCGGCGCGGTAAAACTTCGTGGCAAAGGTAGCCCGTAGGCTTTTTATCCCTCAAAATGGAGGACCTTTAATCCAACTTGATTAGCCCATGCGCACCATATCATCAATATATAAATAAATATCATACACAAAGTCAATGGCGGAATAATAAAAGAGCGCGGCGAAGTATCATGGTAAAGGTAGCCTTTTAGGCTTTTCTTCCCCCAAATGGAGAACCTTTAAACCAACATAACAAGCACATGCGCTTTACATTACAAGTAATACAAAAATAAAGACAATAATATGGGACTTTGTATGTCCGATTCAACATATCTCACATTAAATCAAAGATACTTTGTCCGGCGCGGTAAAGTATTGTCGTAAAGGTAGCCTTTTGGACTTTTCTTCCCTCAAATAAAGAACCTTTAGACCACCATATTTGGATGTGATTTAATTGGGTTTGGGCGTGAATGGGCTTGGGTGTGGGTGTGTGGTTGGCTTTTGGTGGTGGGCTTAGTGGTGCGTGGGCTTGCGGGGGTTTTAGGTCAAGGCCAAGTGGTTTACGAGGGTTTTGGGCCGAGGTTAAATGGTTTGCGGGGATTTTGAGCCAAGGTTTAAATTTTAAAACGAAGGTCCCCAAACGAGCCCGAAGCTAAACAAGCGAGTTAAATCCGACAAAATACTGATTTCCGACTTTTCCCTTTCGACGTCCGTTTCCCGCGACTTCCGTGGCTTAAAAGGTAGTGCCTCTAAATGAGACTCATCATAGGGACTTACATGCAAAAATGCAGTGCCTACAGTCGCCCCCACTTTGATGGGACTTGTGCAGAGTGTGACAATGACAATCCTATCAAAGTTGTGCAATGCATGTTTACTTACCTGGCTCGCCAGCTGCCACCTGACTTGCCTGCTGCCTTGAACTAAGCTGATGAGAGTTGGTTCATTTTCGAACCTTTAGTGGGTTGAGATCTTTGAACTGTGCTCCATTTTTGGAGCGCCATTTCCGGCATGCTAAACCTCATTTTGAGGCGTCGCTGGTGGTTGTCCGTTCTCGAACTATGCTCCATTTTCGGAGCGCCATTTTCGGCATGCTAAACCTCCTTTCCGAGGCATCGCTGATGTGATGACTGTCCATTTTCGAACAGTGCTCCATTTTCGGAGCGCCATTTTCGGCGAGTGATAGTGGTCTATTTCCGAACCATGCTCTATTTTCGGAGTGCCATTTTCTGCGAGATGTGATAGTAGTCCATTTTCGAACCATGCTCCATTTTCGGAGTGCCATTTTCGGCGAGATGTGATAGTAGTCCATTTTTGAACCATGCTCCACTTTCGGAGTGCCATTTTCGGCGAGATGTGATAGTAGTCCATTTTCGAACCGTGCTTCATTTTCGGAGTGCCATTTTCGGCGAGATGTGATAGTAGTCCATTTTCGAACCATGCTTCATTTTCGGAGTGCCATTTTCGGTGAGATGTGATAGTAGTCCATTTTCGAACCAAGCTCCACTTTCGGAGTGCCATTTTCGGCGAGACTGATGCTGTGTCTCCATACCCGGAGTGCCATACCCGGCAAGACTAATACTGATGTCTTCATACTCGGAGTGCCATACCCGGCCAAACTGATGTTGATAATGTGGGCTTCGCCCCCTGAGATTCCTTCCTGAAACTGATACTGGCATGGGCCTCAACCCTGGGACTCATCCCCAAAACTATACTGATATGGGCCTCAACCCTGGGACTCATCCCCGAAACTGACTGATATAGGCCTCAACATTGGGACTCATCCCCGAAACTAATACTGATTCATTTCTGAAACTGACTGATATGGGCCTCAACCCTGTGACTCATCCCCGAAACTAATACTGATTCATTTCTGAAACTGATTGTACTGTTGCTGCTTCCGATTGGCTTGTCTTTGCCGCTTTCTCTTTTTTCTTCTTTGACCTGTGAATACAAAACAAAACAAACACAAAAGGAATGCAAAATAGGTTACGTGTATGCATGCATGCATGAGTTTCCTATCCCGTCGGGTCAGGTCTTCTGCCGGTGACTACTCGGTCTTCTCTTCCTTAGGCAAAGTACTGCTTCAATCTATCCACGTTGATCAGCTCGGTGAACTCATTCCTTTCCAAGTTTGACAGTCTCACTACCTCATTTCCCAATTTCTGAATGGTTATCGTGTCTTTTCTGTTTGCTCTTTCCGAAGATTCCTTGTGTTCTAAACATCATTGAGTATCATAGTACCAAGGTTGAATGCTTTTATCAAATATGCTCATATTGCAGGTTGAAAGGAAGAGACTCAGACAAGTAAATAGAATGAACGCCTTTATTATTATTAGAAAATGGTTCGAACAAGTAGGCAAAATCAATGTCTATATTAAAAATGCAGGATCAAATAAACTAGGAGGAATAACTTCATCATTCGCAGCATTGCCTTCTTCCTTGGCCTATGGTTCTTCACTGCTGTCATCCCTTATCCCCATGAAAGAAGCTGAGTGGTTGAGAGCTTGGAGGACGATGCTTTCGGGTAGGCCGAAGTTGATCATATAGGTGGGTGGTGGAACGGAGTGGTAGTTTGGTAGAGGATTTCTGTGTGTGTTGGGTTGTTCTCTTTCTGGGTAAGGTATTTTATGGGAGTCGATGAGCTTTTGGATCTCATACCTAAGGCGGGTGCTGCTGTCAGTTTCATGACCTCTTCTCCGATGGAAGTGACAATACAGGCTTAAGCACTACAAGAAAAAAGGCTTTTACTGATACTAAATTAGTGTCAGTAAAGGGTTTTACTGACACTATATAAATGTGTCAGTGTTGCCGCAGCCAGAAATCACTGACACTAGTTTCTAGTGTCAGTGATTCTTAGTGTCAGTAAACGTTAATACTGTAGTATCAGAAAATTATTGACACTATGGTATCAGTAATCTCTCACACTATTTTAGTGTCAGTAAATTATTGACACTATATCATCAGTATTTAGTGATACTATAGTGTCAGTAAATTTTGTTACTGCAGTATCAGTATATCGCATATATTTGATTTTTAGTGTCAGTAATTATTGTTACTATAGTATCAATATCCGTCAATATCTTTTAAAATTTAAAAATCGTATTATTTCACAATTATATTTCTTATTTTTTGTAATTAAATTAATCATAAAATATATATATATATATATATATATATATATACCAACTCAATGAAATAAAAAACTAAAAAATTACATTTATATAAAATTCGCAATATAATAGATTAATCGTATTAATCAATTCAACAGTATCACATGATGAATACAAAAACTCCATAGACAATCTTTAAATTAACATATATATATTTCAAAAACTACTCTTAAAGTCCCATCAAAATGTCATGCCCCCACCAAAATTCATGATACTTGTTGAGAAGCCTGCAACATTTTCCCAACAATATGATATCTGGCACAAAATCTGAAATTATAAACCAAATGTTAAGAATTAGATGGACTTCCAAAAAAAATCGATATCTTCATAAATAAAAACATTAAATACATCCAAATAAAAATACAAAATATAACCCTAATCTAATTTTTGTCACATAAAGCACTTATTGATAATAACCATACCAACAACCTAAGAGCATGCATATAAAAAACCAAATGGCATCCATAATAACAAGTTGTATCTTTCATACCGCTACATAATCACCAAAACAAACAAATCAATAACACACACACACACACACACACACACACACACACACACACACACACACACACACAACACATATATATATATATAGACGGACATAAAACTGAAATAAAAGGATCTCATGAACCAGATGAAGTTTATCAAATGACATGATCTAATACTGTTTCCAAATGCAGGAAGCAAATCAAGATGACAAGATAGTTGTTCATTATGGAATTCCTGGAAACTAAAAGTTCAAAGCTCAAAATGTACTAGAATGTAACATTCCAGGTAATTGCCATAAAAATAGATGAGATAAACATGTTAGATCTCAATATATCAAATACTGCCAAAAGAAATACCGGTCTAATGGGACGAGATTTAGCGGGACGAGACTGGTATAATTTTTTGTACCAAAAGAAATAACCGGACGGGACTGAGACAATTTTTGTCCTGATTATCTAAATGGGACGAGATCGGAATTGACAAATCCGGTCTCATCCCGTCCCATAGCCATTCCTAATCAAGGCATTTTGGTAGTTCATCTCGCCCAAGCATTGCCTAAGTGCCACTCAAGCACTGCCTTTGACCAGTCAAAGGGTCGATGACCAGTCAAACATGCAGAATTTTATCTATTACATAAAAAATCATAACTTAAAATACATAAGCGCCGCTTAGGTGGCGCCTTTAACAACATGGAGACTTGAGAGTACATGCATCAATACCGCCAAACAAATGTTGATATAACATTCACAATTCATGCCCCAAATAAGGAGATAATATGAGAATTAAACTTTTCCAAAAGTGGCTATTACCTGGTACAACGCATGACTTAGCTCTTGCCTTGCAGTATGGAGTTGTTGCTCCAAAGCATAATTGGATAGCATCAAACTATCCCATTCCTACAAATAGTCAAACAATGTAACTGACAAGAAATATAATAAAGAATCAGGTATTAGAATTCGTAAAAATTAGTATCAATAAAGACATGAATTTTAAGAAAAGTCACTTAGCTATCAGCAATATTACTGTAAAAAAAGTGGTAAAGGCATTAAATAATGTTTACGTGATTATCACTACATATAAAAAGAAGCATTCACTTTTCAGATTCTTTTTTTTTAGAAGGCACAGAAAAAGGGATCTTGCAGCCAAAATCTTAGGATAGCTTTAAGAATACAGGCAAAATCTAGCATAAATTATCTGACAACAAGCTAGGATCCAAGCCACAATTAACAGGGAAAAGTAATTCACAAGAAAAACCCTAAATTAAAAAAGTATACCTGTCAGGCAATTCTAAATTAAAATGGAACCAAGAGAACTAACGAATAAAGAAACAATATAATATTATGGACGAAAAACATGAGCTAAATGCTGGCAATTTGTGTGTTTCATGGAAAGAAAAAGATGACAAAAAATTGGAGCTTATTTTACTCTGATAAACTTGGAATATAATCATAGCATTGGATTTGGCAACAAATCAGTAATAGGTTAAAACATAAGTTTATGTAACCACATATGAAGTCAAAGGTTAAATTCTTTTAAGTACTGAGGAAACCACCATTCAAGCAAGCTTAAACAGTTAAAACAGCAGGGAGAGAGGTGAACTATCAAAAACACATACATTCTGGAACATTCCAAGCATCCCAGGAATGCTAGCAGCTGATAAAGATCTGGGCTTCACAATCTGCAAAGGAATCCATGAAGCCAAAAACTAAATTAGCTTGCGAGAACCAACTTCCAACAACATTTGCAAATCAAGAAAAGGCAACAATACGAATAGATGCCAAGCATACCTTGCCTGTTTTGATTGGAACAATATCGTCCATAGTAAGCAGTTCCCCTGTTATCGGGCATTTTCCATAATCCTAATACACAAAAAAAAAAAAAAAAAAAACATATCTACTCTATCAAACATAAAGTCAAAATGCAATACATATATTATGTTAAATCAAACCAAAAATCTAAAGCCGCAACACGAATGTTGGCAACTTCAAAAAATCAAAAGTAAAATCAAATTCAAACATTGCAACAGTATCAATATAGCTGTTAAAAGAAACTGTAACTACAGAGTAAAAATGTAAAAATCGCCTTGGGCCCGACCACACTAGGGCCGACCCTCAGAAACCGAAACCCTAGAATTTAAGTTTAAGCAAAAAAAAAAAAAAACATACTGATATGTGTCTCTCGATTAAGCGCTTCTCGAAGAGTAAACCTGAGGTCCTCGAAACGACAGGCTCTTCCGGCACCTCGCCGGAGACTATAAGAAAGATCAAAATAAAAACAAAAAATATCGTAAAACGGTGAGTTTTAACCCAAAAAAAAAAAGGCAAGAGAGGGAAATTACTTGAGCAATTCATTGTGGCTGAGAATTCTATGGTTGCTTGAGCTGACTTGTGGACAAGCGAAACGACGCTGCTTTAATTTTTAAGTTGATATGCGAGAAAAATGATTGCAGCAGCAGAGTAAAGAGAGTGGCAGCCGAAGGAAGAACTTGAAATGCGAGTGTGTTGGTGGTATTTATGGATACGTACGTAAATAGATGCGAAAAACTTTAAAAATTTTTTTAATTTTTTTACTGATACTAAGGTATTATTAATTACTGACACTAAATTTACTGATACTCTAGTGTCAGTAATATATGCGAAAAACGTCACTTTCGCGAGGTGTTGGTTCGACTCCAGACGACTACGCGTTTTTTTTTTTTTTTTTATTTCTTACTGATACTATTGTAATAGTAATTACTGACACTAAAATCGCTGATACCATAGTGTCAGTAATTATTGATATTTAAGTGAAAAACACGGAAATAGGCCCATTTACACGTCGTTTCTGACACTTTTAGCCTAGTGTCACTAACCTTAGTGTCAGTAAAGGCCTTTTTTCTTGTAGTGAAGTCAAGGTTGGGTGGCACATGATTTGGAATTGGTTTAGGCTCTAAGGGTTCAAGAAGTCCTTGCGCCTTCAGCTTTTCGAACACCCTTGAAAGAGGCTTACTAAGGTTGGAAAATTGCCTGTTTTTAATGGCAGTGACCTCAGCGGTAGCGGGCATAGTCCCTGAAGGTCCCCCAATATTCCTTCTATTCTGGCCATAGAACTTTCTGTTTTCAGCCTCTTCCTCTTCAATATCCATAATTGTCTCCCTCAACTATCGAAAATCGCCAATCATAGATGTCATCCTCCTCAGCTTACCATAAATTGAGGGCTTAGTACCCTTGATAATCATCTTTATCTGGTCCTTCTCCGAAGGCCGAGTCTGCATCTTCGGAAGCTGGCTCCTCCAGCGATCTACATACTCCTTGAATCTCTCCTCCGGCTTCTACTTGGTATTCTCCAAATCGCGGAGTGACAAATCAATCTCCAAGTCTATAACATACTGTTTCAGAAATGCATCTGCCAATTCCCTCCAATCTTCCTTGACCTTCCTCTCGAGGCTATGATACCACACTACTGGCGACCCTTCAAGTGACATCCCAAACATTTTCTGAACTTGGCGCTGTGACAGGCCCACTAAACTCATAACTGACACATATTGTCGAAGATGGACCCTCGGATCCCCATTCCCGTTGAACTTGGCTATGTCGGGCATTTTGAACTGAGCCGGCAGCTGTTCTTCAAAAGTTATTGCCTTAAAATCTAGCAAGTCTTCATGTTTACCCCTCATTTTGCGGGTAACCGATTCTACCTGATCCCGTAACTTCTGTAATTCTGCCTGAGACCCAATCATTATTCCTATCGCATATTCAGCCATATCATCATCCAAAGTGGGGATGTCATCCCCCAAACTGTTCGGAGGCTCCTCACGCCTCACATTCTCAGAATTTCCCCCAGCACGGGGCACATCTATTTTAGCCATAGTAGTAATCAAGGTTTGCAATTGTTCGGTAACCTTGGTGAGACCATTCTCCAGCTGATCCATGTGAGATACATCGTTTTCGGATTCACTCATATTCACTAATGGCCTTTTGACGAATCTTCCCTCTTACCCCTAACCCAACAGATATCTATGATGGCTTTTAAGACACAAATGGTTAACATGATGCGTGTATGCATGGGATGCATGAGATGCGTGCGATGTATGGAATATATAAGTCGGCCCATTATCATTTTAAAGTATTCAATCATACTATTGCACTATGCAAACTTGTCCCATTTGAAAAGGCCCAACAGGTTTACACTTTACAATAACGTGGCTAAACAACTGCAAATGATAAAAGGCTCACACGTAAAATGGCACATCGGCATTTTAGAAACTTTTAGCCCAATTGTCATAAGATACGAACTTATCCCAGTTTAAATGGCCCAACAAGTTCGCATTTATGACAAGAAGCCCAACTAAATCCAAATGACGATGGTCCCAAACATAAACATAAAGAAATAACTTCTATCAGTTCTATGACTAAGGTTCTCATGTGGGTTTATGGGGGTGCGGAGAAAGGCTCTCACTGATGAAGGATTGCCTACAACTAGGACTCCCCACTCAAGGGTTCGAGCGACCAAGTGAGCGCACCTTTTTTATACCTTAAGGTACGTGCCAACGAGTTATGGTGTGACTAACTGTCAAATGGATTTCCCATTGTAGATTCCCCAGAGAGAGGGTGGAGCAAACTCTCTTAAATACCCAAGTCTCTTAGGCTCTTATCGCCTTGGTGACAGGAATAAATAACGAGTCCTCCAAATTAGTCTGTCACAACGAGCTACGGGTAATGATTATCTAGGTGCCTTCACAGCTTTTCCTTATAGAAAGGTAGTGAATGAAGGAAGACACCAAACCATCACCTAGCCTTAACAATGCCTTTAATTAAATCCTCTTAACCCACCATAGACGCGGTTAACTAAAGCACAAATCATAATCACTACAAGACAATATTTCGGGGCAGATTCTCTATCCCCAGTGGAGTCGCTAAATTTTTGAGAATTACATTATGCATGATTTCTACATCTTATGGAAAAAAGGGGGAAATGCCAAATGTGCATATTTTTAAATTTTGGTATCATTATTTAATGCACATATTTAATTGGTATCTCATTTAAAATTAAAATTTTACTTCTCCACTTTTTGATAATGTCAAAGGGGGAGAAATAATTAGAAATGAGATTAAAACTTGTTTTACCCTCACCCTTGGATTAAGGGGGAGTAATTATACTAATGTGTTTGTCTAAGTCTTATAGAGCTATTTTGAAGACAATCACACATTGAAGGGGAGCTATTATTGAGGGGGAGCAAAATCGTCAAGAAGCTCACAAGTTTTAAGGGGTTGCCATCATAAAAAAAAGGGGAGATTGTTAGCGACACAATCACATAATGGATTATGATGATGCAACGAGAGTGAAGTCTTCGATGCGCAAATGCGAGACAATACAAAAATATGTTGAAGCACATGATGGTGAAGAGCGAAGAATGTGAAGACTTGCACAAAATGAAGATTTTATATGAAGTCTTAGCTTAGGGCTCTAATTGTAATGTGATTTGAATATTCAAGTGCCTAAGCTCATAGGAAATATGCACATTCACTTAGATGCATTAGGTTCATGTACAAAATGCATTAAAACCTTCATATTTGCATTTTTGGTACAGAGACCGGAATACTGGTCCCTTACTGGTGTCCATACTGGTGAGATGTTGAGTTTTGCATGCTCACTGAAACCGGCATGGACCTTACCGGTCCCATACCGATCACCATACCGGTGAACCTATGGATTGCATGGCTATTGGAACTGGCACACACCAAACCTGTCTCCATACCGATCACATACCGATGAGCCTAACTGCCAGTTCCTTTACTGGAACCGGCATAACCTAAATCGGTCATCATACCGATGACCATATCGGTCTAGCTTTTCATTATAAACAAATAATGGAACCGGCAAGGACCAAACCGGTCACCATACCAGTTACCATACCGATTTCCATACCGGTCTAACGACTAGTTTCTCCAAACGGTCATAAATATTGGGTTTTGGCGGGGGCGCAGCGGAAGCGCGCTGTTCGGGTGAAATCGTAATTTTAAAAACTTTTTAAATTACCGAATAAATTATTCAATATCCAATATGAATAATTTATTCATATTTCACCTAAACATATTTTTTTGATATCAAATAATGACATAAATAGTTAAGAAACATCGCGAAAGTTTTACGAAAATGTTTTTCCGCAAAATGGCATAAAATGTGTTTTTGTCCGAACCGACCAACCAACACACATGGGGCCTGTCCAGGTCAGCTCCAATAGTGCTTGGGCAGTTCATGGCCTGCCCAAACAGTGGCAAATTTACTGTTTGGACAGCAGATACCCGGTAAGCCTGAAACTCACCCGGTAACACCGTTTTTCACCGTTTTCGCATATTTCAACTCCAAAACAATTTCCGGAAATTGTTCCAATGCCAAAAACACATCCAATACATTTATACAACAAACGTTTCATCACCAAAAACACATAATTTCTAGATATGATTTTTGTAACAAAAATATCATTTTTCATGCTTTAAATCCAATTTTCTCAACATTAATCATATTAATTGTTACACCATCCAAAGTCACCACAAATAAAGAACCCAAGAATAATTCTAGGAGTTAAAAGAGTGGTCATAACACTCTAGAATGTAAATAAGTCATCAAATGATAAATTTGAACTAATATTACAATAATATTATCCGATCTAACTTCACACATGCATACATCCTCCAAATCCATCCTCCAAATCAAAAAGCCCCAAAATATAAGAAATGAAGAAACCCTAGAATATGTCTAGATACTCAAGAATAAGAAACAAACTTTCTAAGTTTAAAAGTTATGAAGATTACCTCAAAATCTCCTAAAATCCTTAAACTTTTTCTTGATTTTCTTCACTTCCTTCCTTGATTCTTCAAAACTAAATTTGGGTGCTTTCTTTGAGATGAGTTTCGGCCATGGCTTACTTGAAAAGAGAAAAAAAAATTTCCACTTTAAATACAAGCCAAAACCGACTTAGGGGTTAAAAGAGGGGTATTTTTGTCATTTGGTCAATTAATCTAAATAAATAATTAAAATAAGCTTTAAGTTAACAAATCCAATTTGTAAACTTTAAGCTTAATAAAATCATGCCACATGTAACCAATAATAATCAAACATATTGCATAACATTTATGTAATATTAAAATAATTTAATTATCTAGATATTTAACATTTAAATATCTAACTAATTAATTAATGCGATTATTATTATATATGTATTTTTATTTATATTAAATAACAAATACATATATTAATGGCATGTGTCAAAGTCTCATTTGACAATTAATTAATATGTATCAAATCAAATCTTGTATCAAATACAAATACATATTAATTATCAATTGACCGAAATGCCCCTAATGCATGTATTTTCGTTTAACCGTTTAAACAACTCGAATTAACTCATTTAATTCGTGAAGTATTATGAATAATCTATATTATTCATAACGCGTTGCTCAAGTGCTCAACGAGTACACTTCATATAGTGGCACTCTCTAAGTTTAGGTTTATCCATCACGAAATCCAATTTCGTGTCCATAATTCACTCACTATTGAATTATGAAGACCACGGATAATCTCGTTATGTCATTGCATATGTATAATCTCTCTGTCACATGTTATCCATATTATACCTGTGATATAGATAAGAACGTCAAATCCTTATCGTATAATATAGTCGACTTTTAAATTTACGATCTCTAAATAACACTCGGAACTCGCTTCCGAAGTTATACCACGGCCATGGATTTACTAGATCGCAAACACGTGTAGGATACCTATGCCCTGTACACAGGACTGACAGATTCTATCTTGATATGCACTGGATATCATGAGTATCAGTCCACACCCAACGAACTGGCGGAGGTCTGATCTAAATAGATCGATGATGTGACTGCCATCAAAGTGTGGAGGATAACTCATATATCCACTGTGGTATCTCAAGTCGAAGGACCACTATGCTCGCTCAACTCGAGAATATTCATATTGACGTTGGTGTACCATCTATTAGGAAATCTTCAGTGAGTCGTTCAGTGTTTGTCAAATAAACACCTACATGACTATACGAGTCTCCCGAGACTCATGGTTCATTAGGATAAACCATCAGACCAAGTTTTGATATACGGCATGTACTGGTCTCAGCCGATTTTAGTAACCGACCCGTGTTAGTAAATCTTGACCATGAACTTTATTTAAGGATATACAACTTATAATGACGCTTCCCAATGTCAATTACAAACTACGTTGTAATTGCGCACTACATTGTAAATCCTATGGTCTTTGTCTAATATACATGAATCACTAAATCAGATTTAGTTTCAATCCAATCATAATTAGACATCTAATCGTAATTAGATCGAATACGTATATAAAAGACAATAGATGCTACCATTAAATAAGTATTATTATGGAAAAAGGCATTGTTCGTATTCATGAATCGGACATAAATACGATCCGGATTTGCACTCCGAGCATCAACCATAACAATTTCTCCCACTTGCTCTAGTGCCAATCCACGGTATCATATACACATCTCAATGTGTATCACATACTCATGGCCCTCAAGAGCTCACCTAGCACTCAAAAGGTAGGCAACAACAAGTAAGCCCGCTATAATAAATTGAGTTTGTCAAACAAACCCAATCGTTTCCTTTAACCATCATCATTCATATTTTGTAGAACCCAAGTTCTACATCAATATGACTTAGATGCGATATCATTATTGTACTATAGCTATTAAGTTGTCTATGTATTTAGAGATCAAATCCAAAATACTATGTAGACAACCGCAAACACAATACTAATATCAAAAATTTTAATCTATAAGGTCACTATACAACTTCATAAGTCAATACTTTATAAGTTACAACTAATTCTACTGATTCAGTAGAACAACCGTGACATTCCCACTGCATCTTTTCTGACTTTATATGACGTAGACCATTTAACGTCATAATTAGACTCAAAACTAATTTGACCCTAATGTTTGCGGATTATATTCTCTATGAATAAGAAACTTGTTCTTAATATCTCAAAGATAACAAGTAACATGTTTCAAGACACATCCTATGGTCTACAACATATCAAAATAACTCATAAAAATTACAATTAAATTGATATCTTTAATCGTACATAATATAGTATTCATTATGCCATCATCCTATAAAGCATAAAATTGACTAGACATTCTAACCAATTTCTCTTTCGATAAAGGAACCATCATTTACGAAAGATGAATATTATATATGAAAGACACACTAACTGTGAAACAGTTATACTAACTGTCACACAGATAGTTTTGATGTGTCCTTTGTTAGATCATATCTAATGCACGACTAATGGGAGTATCTCATAAGTCTCTTAGTTTTATATCATATATGAAACTTTATATCAAATATAACAGAGACTACTCCCACTACTTTCACGGAGAAAAAAAGACTTAGGTAAACGTTTTACCTTACAAACATCTCATTATTACATCAATAATAATAATGTCGTTAGAATATATAACACTAGAAAGAAATTTGTACGCTCTCACTGACCCTACTATCAAATATGTATTCTCTATGCTTTGATAAAATTAGACAATCTATTGTATCAAAATTAGAGAACACAGATTTTCGGAAAGCTTACCTCAGTCTACAGTAGCCTGTATAAGCTAGTATATCAAACTGTGATCTTAGCAAAATACAAACTTCATGGCCATTCTAGAAGAACTCTTCAAATAAAGAAACCATAATGGATCTCTTATTTGAAGAAACCATTCAGGAATTCCATTTTGCATTCTTTAGCCAAAATACATAGTTTAATATCAACATTAACCAACATATTCTTAATTGTTCAATTAGTGCGACCAGAGACAAGTTTTCTCATAATCTACAATAGATTGCTGAGTATAACATTTCTCACTGTCATATTATAAAGGTCAAACCTTTAATAGGCTCACTTTGCTTTTGTTGTGTAAACAATTTGCAAATTTTATGAACGATTCATAACGAAAGCTCAATCAAGTTCTGAACTTGATCGTAGTAAGCTATAAACAATCTTAGATCTATGGTTTAATGCTAACTTCCGAAATCGATATCAAATATCGCTCCCACTATAAGTTATAGGATAATTTTCTTCAATAAGAAAACAGCAAAACTACTAAGTATCAAATACTTTTTAAATGATTCTGACATCCTATTGGACTTATATGGAAGCTGTCTAAGGGCCTTTTCATCTTATTAATTACGTAGTTCCATTTATAGTTTATCATTCTCACAATTGACTTTGTTAAGTCAAGTCTTTTCTACAATGGTCAACATCTAATGTTACACACCAAGTAATAAAATAATTCTATTACTCGGGATCGTAGAAAAGATATTCTATCAAATAGAATAAAATATTCTATTAAATAGAATAAATGATAAACTCTTACTTGTACCTACAAGGCGCAAGTACTTTTCAATTATTTAACCATTATACAAAAAAAAGATTCAAATCTCAAACCTTTTAAGATTCGAATTTTCTACCTATACATATCATATACGTAACTGTAGAAACTAATGGAACATTAATTAAAATGATGAATTAGTGTTACTGGAGCATATCCCCAAGAGTATTGAAACTAATTCGGTAACACTCAATATCAAACGAATCAAATCATATAAGATTATATTTCTCCCACTGACCAATTCCATCACGATGGAATCGTAGAAGAATCATATTGAGTAAGAATCACATTCATTAAATAACTTTAGAACTAAATGCCATAAATTCATATGTTTGATCATATCAAACATCCTTGAACAATTCAAAGACTCACGATGAATTTTAAAAAATATAGTTTTCAACACTTCAAATAGAATATCTTTGAACCATTCAAAATATTCTATCCACGTTTCATCAGAAACATATTGAAAGTTCTCGAACAATTCAAGACGTTCAATATATATTCTTTTAGAAACACGCAACTAAGTCATGATAACTCATTAACAAAGTTACGAATTAAAGAAAACTATCCAAGGCCATTTCTAATTCATTAAACTACATACATATAATGTATTAGTTTAATAAATCTGTGGTCCAATGAAGATCATTGGTTAAATGAGATTTAATCACATCCTGAATACAATATTCATTAAATGGATAAGGATATATGTTGTGATCTTGTATCAGACCATCCTTTACCATACGGAATAAGCATGCTTATGTGATAAAATCTCATAAATCACTGTTCTAAGTTATTTAGTTAATCGAATATTTTTCTTAATGTTTATCTCTTCATCAATGACACCACTAGTCATATTAAAATATATAACAATTGTTTATAAAGAACAAGTAACTATCCAATAGTCACAAGTTCTGATATCAAATATCAAAATAATCATTAAACATTATTTTAAATAACTCGATGAGAGATCTGGTATCCAATAGCTACAGTTGTCGTATTGTGAGAATCGATATTCTCTATACCCAACTATACACATATCCTTTATTTAGCTTTATAATTTTCCTTCAACTATTTAAAACAATTACAAATAATTGATTAGCAAACTGTGTCAAACATGTGACTTCTAAAACTCACTAAAGCCAAGAAACGTCATTATAAGATAAACAAATACCTAATGGAGTTTTCTTAATGCCAGTCAAGAATCTCTAGACATGAACTAATTCAGGTCAATTCTTACTACAAAAGAAACCATTCTCTCTAGACTATTATATCCTAAAACAGATATCTATTTAGATTACTTATCGTGACATAGTAACTAAGTCACTAACCATCTTGATTTTCAAGAAAATCGGAATAACTATTCCCGATGGTTTTGACTAATCTAACAATATCCAAGTCTATTTACATTCTAGAATCTATTCTAGAAATACGCAACCATAAGTGAAGTCAGAAAACATATTCAAATAATATGCATGCAGAGGATTGGAAGTTTAATTCTATTAACAATATAGAATAAAAGAAAACAAACAAGCGACAATTTTCATAATATTACACACTGCTTTAGTTATGGATTTTTAACCCAACAATGTCTCCACTACTTTACGTAATACCGTAATCTCCAACGGAAAACGAGAATTCAATAATTAAATCGAATTCCATAGTGAGAAGTGGACCCCATGACTATATTTCGACTCACAGCTTTGGCATGATCTCGCCTATGTATATTCATTAGGTAGACAACTCATTGTCGATCACACTTACTGTGACTCATGATTTTGGTCCTGACCGTTTCTCGTTATGACAGCTTTGACACGTTCACAAGGAGGCGTATTAAGGCTTCACTTGCCAATGAAAAACTCATGCTACCGATGTAGTCCTAACAGCTTTGGCACGTTCAGGATTTCCACTTTCACTTGAATTTGTCTAGTATCAAATATACATCCGGCATGGATAAAATTCTATCAACTACACCCTCACTGCTTTGGCACTTTCTCGGATGCAGCTATAGAATGATACCCATAAACCGTATTGACAAGACGGACTAAGAAAATGCATCCAATACATGTCACTTTACTGCCTTATTTAAGCGGGGATATTCCTTAAGAAAGCATTACTCTACATCAAATGCAGAATATAATCTAGATTAATTTCTAAACAATTCAATTCTACCTTAGAAAACATAACTTAACTTAACTGTAGGCACTGTATTTTTTCATGTAAGTCCCTATGATGAGTCTCATTTAGAGGCACTACCTTTTAAGTCACGGAAGTCGCGGGAAACGGATGTCGGAAGGGAAAATTCAGAAATCAGTATTTTTTCGGATTTAACTCGCTTGTGGACCTTTGTTTAAAATCTAAACCTTGGCCCAAAATCCCCGTAAACCATTTAACCTCGGCCCAAAACCCCCGCAAACCACTTGGCCTTGACCTAAAACCCCCACAAGCCCACGCACCACTAAGCCCACCACCAAAAGCCAACCACACGCCCACACCCAAGCCCATTCACGCCCAAACCCAATTAAATCACATCCAAATAATAAAACACATATTTAACACATGGGAAATTAAAAAAAATCAAATAAAATCTAAAAAATCACATACCAAATTTAAATAAATCAAATAAACCTATTTCTAATTTAAACAAATCATGTCCCCAATTAAATATATTTTTTCCTTGTGTGACACTAATTAAAGGTATCCCTTTTATTACACAAATCTCATTCCTTTTCAAGCAAGGATTCACCCTACCCTTTGCCTATAAAAGAAACCCAAATCCAACCATTGCCCTCTCATAGTCCATTCACGCATAACACAAGAACAAGCACAAAAAAATTTCTCTTCTCCTTCTTTCTCTACTACAGACGAAACTAATCCCCCTAGACACCCTCCATTGCCGAAAATCACTCCCCTAAAATAGTAAGCCTTCACTGAAAATCACCCTTGAAATAACCCCTACATTCACCGAAAATCTGCACCATACAGCCCCCTAACATCACCGAAACAGCAGCCACATACAGCCCCTAACATCACCGAATAAACTGCCTTAAAACACACCTATGTAGCCACCGAAACAGTCACAAAAATTGCACTACAGTGACCGAAAAATAGCAGCCCAAATACCCAAAAACAATGGCCTAAATCATCTAAAACAATGAATAAAAACTGCACTTTAAAACCTTTAAATAACCGCACAAAATAGAAGCCCCAAAACCCTTAGAAATCGCCAAATTGTAGCCAAAAACCCACAAAAACAGTAGCACAAAAAACCGCAAAACATTGACTAAAAAACAGTAGCAGAACAGCAGCAAAACGGAGCGAAAACAGCGGCCCAAACAGCGAAACAATGAGGGAAAATGTTGAACCAGTGAACTGGAGGAGTTGCGAAGCATCCACCCTTCCGACGGCCGTGTACCGTACTTCCGAGAGACGATTTAAAAAGGTTAGACCTGAGGGCACTTTTCGTATTTATTTTTATTAATCTTTTAATTGTTTTATTTATTTATTTTTTTGCATGAGAGTCGTTTATGGATACATGTTGTGGCTTTGAATGGATGAGAAAATGTGTCGTCTCTTGTGGTATATAGGATGGAAACCCATACGTAAATTCCGTAGCCAAATCCGAATGGACGGTAGTGCAGTCTGTACTTGGGAAACAATTCCACGTACCACTTGAATAAACGGCACATATTTTACTTTGTTTTATCTTGTTCGTTTGTTATTCGCATTTTATATTCCGTCTTTTACTTTCCGCACGTTACTTGCTTGTGTATTGATGATATAGTGCGCATGGGCTTAGTATGGTGGTCTAAAGGTTCTCTATTTGAGGGAAGAAAAGTCCAAAAGGCTACCTTTACGACAAAACTTTGCCGCGCCGGACAAAATATCTTTGATTGAATGAGAGATATGTTCAATCGGACATACAAAGTCCCATATTATTGTCTTTATTTTTGTATGACTTGTAATGTAAAGTGCATGGGCTTGTTATGTTGGTTTAAAGGTTCTCCATTTGCGGGAAGAAAAGCCTAAAATGCTACCTTTACCACGATAATTCGCAGCGCTCTTTTATTATTCCGCCATTGACTTTGTGTATGATATTTATTTATGTATTGATGATATGGTGCGCATGGGCTAATCAAGTTGGATTAAAGGTCCTCCATTTTGAGGGATAAAAAGCCTACGGGCTACCTTTGCCACGAAGTTTTGCCGCGCCAGACGAAGTGTGTTTGGTTGAATGCGAGATGTGTTTAATTGAGCATGCGAAGTCCTATATTGTTGTCTTTATTTTATATGCATTATAATGTGATGCGCATGGGCTTAGTATATTGGTCTAAAGGTTCTCCATTTGAGAATAGAAAAGTCTAAAAGGCTACCTTTACGATAATACCTTGCCGCGCCTTTTATTATTCCGTTATTTGTTTTATGTATGACATTTCCTTGCATAATCATGCATCATATCATGCATCATATTGCATTGCGCATGGGCAAATCAAGTTGGACTAAAGGTCCTCCATGTTGAGGGATAGAAAGCCTAAGGGCTACCTTTGCCATAATATTTTGCCGCGCCGGACAAAGTACGTTCGATTGAACATGAGATATGTTTAATCGGACACTTGGAGTCCTATATAGATGTGGGCATATATTGCATCTTGTTTCTTTCATCTTTATTGTCTATCTTCTTTTGCATCACATCATGGCACATTTATTTTAACGCTTAATCGCCTCTTTAGTCATCTCTTTGCATTATGTACCTAGTTGCCTCTCTTTATTACGCATGATTGTGCAATTGCCATTTATTTGTGTTCCCACATGTATAAGTACAATGTGTTTATGAAATTATATGCTTGCCATTATTCTGATTCACTTTTATGCGTATTTGTACAATTACCATTTCCTTGCGTTTCCGTATCCATAAATATGGTGTGCTTATGAAGTTGTATTTTTTCCGTATTTCAATTTACCTTTATGCATGCAAATTTGGACATAGGTTATATGCAAATAGGTTGTATGCAAATTCGGACATAGGTTATATGAAAACTTAGATATGAGCCTTGTACTTATACATGTGACCTTAGAAATAGAATACCCTTGGGAATGTATGTTGCTAGATTCAATTAAATTATAACACAAATCACATCATTACAAGTGGCATAAGTAATGGACCATTCCGAACCCAATGGTTTGAGGTCTTCCCTTGCGAGGGGTGAGTGCGGCCTTAAATCTTTGTCCCGGTTCACACCGGGTGGCGACTCCATATTATTTCTCTGGTTTAGTCCCCTGCGGGCTACACCGTACTCCCAACCGGGCCGCGAGCTCGGAACAGCGTCGTCCAACTTCTGTGTCCTATAGTCTATACCATGATTATCAATTTGAACAATGATTAATGCATTTCAATGATTTCTTCCCATAATTATGATTCCAATTAATCAAATATTCATGCTTTTCATTATACCAATGGGAAATTATGTTGATGCACATGCATTTCATGATATCAACCTAAAATTTATGTCAACATATATGCATTTCATTTTCATTCAAAATATGTTAAATGGCAAAGGCGTATCTAATGAAAATCAATCAAGTGATCACATATATGTCATTTAACTCAATAAATTCAATGTTATACTTATTGATACAAAATGGGGTTTAAATGTATGATTAAGGCATTTAATGATATCAAATGAACAATTGATACCAATAGAAGTTTGATTCAATTGCCTAATCACTTGTATGCTTCAAAATATATTAACCAATTTGAAATAAGCATACAAATACAATTTGGAGGAAACGGTACCAATGTTTCTGTGAATACGGAGTTTACCTTTAACCGTTGTCATTCCTCATCTCTTTGAGCCTTTGGGATCAATTTGCAATTCTCTTTAAAAATCCTTCCCAAAGCTCCCCCTACAAGATTGTCAATTGCATTTTGGTACCAAACTTTTCTTGGGTCCATTGGGGTTAAACTTGATTCCTTGAGGAATCCATGCATTTTTTATCACATTTTTATTCATGCATTCAAATATTTTGTTTCCCTTTTATTGCAAGCATGACATGTGATATTTTCATTGATAGCAATATTAGCATAGGAGTCAGATGCCTTAATAAAATGATTTTTCAAAAATTTTCGTTTAATGTAAGGCCTATATCCTAATCCTCTTTTAACTGCACATTTTTGGGATCCAATTAGCATATTAAAATTTTTCTATCCCAATGTGAATTTACTAACAATGCTTTGTAAATCTATAACCTTTTTGTTTAATAAAATATTTTCATTCAAGATAGATTCGCAATCACATGTTTTTGAGCTAGATGACATGTTAGATATGACATTTTCAAGTTTTAGCTTTTTAACCTTTAAACATGTATTTTCATCATTTAAGCAAGCTATTTCATTTTCATGTTTGGCCTTTAAGCATATAATCTCATTATCTAAAACATGAAATTTATCTATATAAGATGCATAATCATTTTTAAGTGATGAATACTCATTTTAAACCAATTTTAATTTCTTCTTAAGCATATCACACAACTCATTTAAGCCATTAAAGGCATCAAGTAAATCATTATAATCTTGAGAGTTGTGTACCTCTTCTTCTTCGCTTTCAAATGAGAAATCCTCATCTTCGATAGCCATGAAAGCTATTGTTTTGTCTTTGACTTCTTCCTCCTCGGATGAGCTGGAGTCGCTATCGCTCCAAGTTGAAGTAGCTTTCAATGCCTTTTTCTTGGATTTTCCTTTCATCCTCCTCAATGGGCAATCGATAGCTATATGACCCGGTTTATTACATTAATAGCAAATAATTTTCTTGTTCTTCCGCGGCTATTTTTCTTCTTTCTTTTCATCAGTCTTTGATTTTCCATTAAGTTTTGCGGATTTGAGGATCTTTTGACCTTATTTGTTATTATTGCCAACTCATCATCACTATCATCTTTGCTTGAGCTTAAGTCATCTCTTATTCTTACTTTCAAGGTAAGATTTTCCTTGTTCTCTTCTCATCTTCCTCCTTTTGATCCATTTTGATCTCTACTTCATACTCGAGCAATTTATCGACCAAATCATCTAACTTTAAGGTGTTCATGTTGTTTGCTTCTCTAATGGAGGAGGTGTAGCTTCTATATTCCTTATGAAGTGATCTAAGGATTTTCTTCACTTGATCTGTTGGCCCAATGATTTTTCCCAAGGCGCCCAAATGATTGATGATGATTTTGAATCTCGAAATCATGTGATCAATTTCTTCCCCGGATTCCATCTTGAAACTATCTAATTCGCACATAAACCGGTTGATGTTCGATTCCTTCACTTGGCTTGTGCCCTCGTTGACCATTTCCAAAGACTTCTACAAATCATATGCATTTCCACACTCCGAAAACTTGTTTATTTGACTCCGATCAATAGCACAAAGGATTTGGTTGAGTGCCTTAGCATTTTGTGAGGCTTGTCTTAAATCCCCATTATCTCATTCTAAAGTCAGCTTTGGAATCTCAACGCCATTGTTATCCTTCTTCATTGGCCCTTTTGCACCCCGTGTAATTACCAAATAAGATGGTGGATCAATGGCTAGAAGGTAGTTCAACATCCTCATTTTCCAATAGTTGTAATCGGTTCTGATGTAAAATGGAGGTCTAGTTTCCTTCGGTAAGATTTGATGAGTTGCTTGTAGATGCCATGATCTATTCTTGGACGGTTAAGTCTTTGTTGATAATACCTCACTCTGATACCAACTGAAATTCCTTACAAGCACTAGCGACAAACAAACCCTATATACCCAAGAGGAGGGTAAATTGGGTTATGGCTAAAATATGCGGAAATAAAAATATTTGTCGATTTTAAGTTAATTTACCAATTAAGCTTAAGGTTAATTTTCTATATTGGATTAAATTACATATATGCAAGTTTCTAATCAATAAGCATATAATAAATAAAACTTACAATATGTAAAGAGTTTAAGGGATAGAGAAAATGACACCGAGATTTATAGTGGTTCGACCAACAATGCCTACATCCACTCCCCCAAGCCGCGCTTGAAGTTTTTCACTAATAACGAGTTTCCGTGGTTCACTCGCAACCAAGCGTTTTATGCAAGGTGCACTCCGAAGTCTGTACTTCAACTATTTCATCTGATTCATTCGGATAATACATCATGGCGATGTGATGATCGAATAAATCGCATCAGATGATAACTTTGCAAATCCGCTGACGAAAGCATTTTTCTCAGCAGAAGTTTGAGCGACCCGTACATAGTTCAAGTGTAGGACACTTGAGTGATTGGATATAGGCCAAGTGGGTGATTGTTGGACAATTATGACCCATAGCATCACTATTTGTACAGAACATGGTGTTGTTGTACAAATTAACTATGTGACAAAGGAAATTGCTCTTTTATCATTTGTAATTGGATTACCAAGATATATAAATGATAAAAGTCCATATGATTAGTACCGGATTAATAAGATATGAGACAATATTAATCCACTAAGGTTTAATCATTAAAACTTCCTTAGTCGTAGTATTATCGAGATTGGACATCGATAATGCGGAATAGACTAGTATTACACTTGTGTGCGTTGTGGGAGCATAACGTCATAGTTCTCATATATTTAAGTATTGGATACTTATGCAAGTGTAATAGGAGGTCGTGTTTACCGATGGTACGGGAACAGCTTCGCTCTAGATAGACCATCGCTAATACTCGTGACAATAAATATACTTTGGTTTTGGTCGTCCAGGGCTTTAACAGGTTCTGTGTACGCCTCTTCTTGGTAGATTGAGAATCGTAGTGTATTGGGTGTGATGTCAAGATGGAAGTGTCACTTCAGTCATATGGAGATGATGGTCACGTAGGATAAGGAACTGGTACTCTTGTATGCTGCAGCTATCGGGATAATATGACTAGGTCATGTTTATCCGATTATAGAGACTAGTTACCAGAGATCCGATATATGCTTTATATGGGGCAGACACAATTCAGCCCCAGGCCTAGCATGTGACATCCGATACTGGATCGCAATACGCAATACTACGTATATTACGCCTAATACAGATTACATATTCCTTTAAGAATATTTCTGGAGAATTGGGTTGGACGGTGCTTTGCTAGAAGCCAACCATGTCTTGTAAATCGGTAAAAATGTAGTACTAGGTACGTACGTGTTCGGATAGTCCGATGACGGGATTTACTGCCAACATATCTAGGGATCTCATGGGTCGCTTCCCGAAGATTCACCGATGACGTATGACTCACACATAATTAATCTGGGATTAATTATAAGAGAAAGAAAATTAATCTAGGATTAATTACGGAGAGATTTTATCTGGGATAAAATTCTATTTAAAGAGAGAGAACGATTAATTTGGAATTAATCGATAAAATAATATATTCGATATATTATACGAAATTAGATTTCGACGCGGAATTAAAATTAGATTTTAATTCGGACAAACGAGTTAATTTAGAATTAATTCGCTAGCGACGTGAATAGTAATTTTGCTAGGCATAATTATTTAATTAAATTTGATTTAATTACGTCGCAACGGAAAATTTGTTAATTTGGAATTAGCGAACCCGAGCCCGGGAGTTTTTGCGAGCCCGCTCGCATTTTGAATTAAAGTGCGACCCACAAGTCACATCACGTGTCACATCATTAGTCACTCAAGTGATGGAAGTCTTGTCACTTTTTGGTGATTGACATCTTGTCACTCTTTGATTGATGTGAGTTGTTGAAGGCATTAATGCCTTGTACTAATTTTTTGGAAAATTGAAAAATGATATATCTTTTATTTGAATTTTGGAAATTAAATGTAACAACACAACTCTTCTCTCTTCTCTCCCTCACTCATGGCAAAGTGCCATTTTTTCTCTCCTCTCTTGGCTTGGCCGAGAGTCACACAAGACTTAGGGAAACAATTTGTTGGAAATTTTTCCAAGTGCTAGCACACTAAAGATATCATTCAAATGTGATAGGGAAACCCATCTATGAGCATGGAATCTACATTCAAATCTTGGAGCTTGAAGATCAACACAAGGAGCACAACCAAGGGCTTGGTCGAGAGTCTCAAGGAGAAATTTTTGTGTTCAACGCATCGCAAAGCCGATCAAAGTGAGTATTTCTACTACTTTACTTTGTTGTATTCGCACATTTCATTGCTAAATTTGATCTTGGTTAGACCTAGAAAACCCAACAATGGTATCAGAACCGTTATTAAGCATGAAATTGACTTAGGGTTCTTAAACTTTAATTTGGGGCTTTTGTGATTTGAGCATGATTTCTTCAAATTGAGGGTTTGGTTGATGTTATATGATGATTACTTAGAGTTTTGCATCATTGGATTTGTGTAAAATTGATCAAAAATAATTTTATCAAAATCCTTATGTTGGCCGAATATGACCCTAGGATAAGCTCTTGGTGATTTTTGAATTTTAGACAATTGGATATGTTTAAAATGCTTGGGATATATTAGTTTGTGATTTAATTGGATTGAAATCAAAATTGATATAAAAAATCTCCAAATTGTAAATTGATATATTGGAAATGTTAATTTGAATAATTAATTATGGCTAATACACTTTAATTGATTAAATTATGATATTTGGAATTTTGGAATTTAATTAGTTGGGCTAAATTTGGAATTGGGCTAATAAATGTTGTATTTGGGCTTAATGGGCTTGGTTGGGCCAAGTTTGGTTTAGGTTAATTGGTTGGATCCAATTGGGCCTAAAACCATTTCCATAAAGTCCAAATATAATAAAATGAGCCTTTAAAATTTTAATTAGGCCTAATGGGCCTAAATTGATTTTTGGCAAAGGGTGATTCCTTATTGGGCTTTGGTTGCCAAAGTCCATGCCTTAGAAATTAATTGAAAGCCCATTGGACTTTAATTAAATTGACATTGGATGTTAATTGGGCTTTGAGACCCATAAAGATTATATTTAGAATCTAACTCGCAAAGGCTCATTAATAAAGTGTAATTATTTAATTTGGAATTAAATAAAGAATTAGTATTGAATACAAATTAAATTGGATTTAATATTGTAGTTTGATATAATTCAAGAATTCGTACTTTGAGTAGTTATTCTTAAAACGAGTTGGACTCGCGCAAATCAAATCGTTGTTTGAACATTGGATGGTCATTAATTTCAGATTAATTAATTGGATTAGATTGGTTTATAACATGTTTTGTGTGAATACATGGATGTGATGTATGAATAATGTATATCGGATGGATATTAGATGGGTGAGGGCAATTTTGGAAATTGTTGTAATAAATTTAGAATTTATTAAATTGGACCTGCGTGTCCAGCCTATTACCTCTTGATTCTTTGTATTTCTCTTCTCACCTATTCCCCTCAATGTAAATGAGGTTTCTTTAGAAGTGTTATGTAAATGGGTAGAAGTAAGATTTGTGCTAGCGGGAGAGAGGAAATGGAGAGTTTTGTTCTAGGAACAAAATGTTTTAAATATCCATCCGCATATCATTATTAATTTATTTACCGCGCCTTATTATGCTTTTAGAATGCATGTTTAAGGGTGTATGATGAGACCTAATCAAAGATAATTAATTGGTTGCCAATTACGTGAAAAACCCTCAACAAATATTAAGCGTTTTCCTTCCATTGAATGATTCATTCTCAAGATCCAAGATTGTCACTGGTTTGTTGGCAAAAGTCAAGACCTTTGTCCATCGCAGATGTCTTTGAATCATGAAGGCTTTGTTCCATATCGCATGTCTTGTCCCAGTTGTGATTTGTTGGCCAAAGTCAAGATCACTTCTTGTCCATCGACATCGATTACGAAGCTTTCCAAGGTCAATGGGTCCCGCTTAAATGGAATCATTAAGTTTGTTGTGCCAAAGCCAAGGCTTAGTTGATTCAGAGGAAAATGTTAGGGAATATATTGGATATATTGGCATATATTAGATATATGTTTCGGACTTGGATGTCCACCTACTGGATCTAGGAATTGGATGAGATCCAATTGATCTTAGAGATCTACCTAGTTAAATATCATACAGCTTGTTAGCCAAAGTCAAGGTTGTGTGTTATCGGGATCCTAGCCCACTAGGAAACTAGGTTTCCCGAGTACTCAACAGAGGGTTAGAGGCTCGCCGAAAAATAGTGGGAGGCAAGTATTAAATTTGCAATTTCATTTAGATACTTGCCAATACGCGCTGATTTCAATTTTTCGTCATTACATAAATATATATTAGTTGGACTAATATTTAATCGTTGTTTTAATTAAACAGTTGGACTATATTCAAACTACTTCAATTTATAGTTGGTTATATAATTGGATTATAGTAATTAATATATTTGAATATAACCAATCAAATTATAGTTGATTATATAGTTAGACTATAGTAATCATTATAAGTAATTGTACCCGAAATCATTGATTGGATAGTTGGACTATTGAAATCAAGATAACTGAAAGATTATCGTTTAGAACATAATCCTGGGAGAAAATGTCTTTAAACGGCTTTAATTTTCAGATTGGGAATAGAACCTCAGGATAGTCCTGGGAACCAAGAAGTTACTCTATTTGGTAGAGCGACCTCTCGGGCTTAAGCCCGAAGTTGAGCAAATAGTAGAACATTGTAACATCCCGAGTTATTTTAGCATTTTTGTGTGAATTTTATCTTGCGCGTGGGGTCGCGTCCAAACGCGAGGTTTATTTATTAAAATGGGAATATTTTCATGAAATTAATTATTGGATTAACTTGAAGGGTTGTTTTGATATTTAACAAATTGGAATAAACAAATCTAGATTTTTTATAACTCACAAACACGTGTATTACATATACACCACACACACACACGTTCACAAATACACACACTCACAGAATATGCACACAGAAAGAGGGGGAAAAAAACGCAGAGAGAGCAAAAAAAAGAAGATGAAGCCGAGAGAAGAGAGGGTGATGTCCAAAAAAAAAAAAAAAAGGGACCGAGCAGATTAATAGAGGGACGGGGAGGCTGAGCAGACCGAGAGAAACAGAATAGAAAGAAAAGAAGAATAAAGAAATACCGAGAAAAGAGAAGAGTGCGAGAGAGAGACCAGAAGGGGGGCTGTCCAGCCATGTTCGGCCGTGTTTCCGGCCACCGGCGGCCACTGGTGCTGCCAGGGTTATGATTACGATGAATAGAGGCAGTGAGTAGAGAGAACAGAGGCAGAACCGAGAGCAGGGAGAGAGGGCTGGAAGAAGAAGATGAAGAGAAAGGGGGGAAATTAGCAATACTAAATTCGGATTTGGTCATGAACACAAATTGTAAGTACACTATGACTTCCTTGGGTTTGGATTGAATTTTGAATTTGATAGTAACCCTAGAATTTGGAAATTTTTGGGTGTTAGGGTGGAAATCTAATAACTGATTAGGTTGGAATTTAAATAAGTAAATAATGAAATTTTTATATAATTTGGTTAAATAGAATCTGAAATTAAATTGTAACAGCGATGCGAAGTAGATTTGAGTGTTTATAGACACTAAAAACAAGAAATGGTAACCTGTTCGGGGATGGAAATTCTGCAGTTTAAGGGCTGGCCATTTGGGTGTATTAGGTGTTTAAGAACTATGTAATTGAAGTAATTGAGTTATAATGAATGAGTTTGAATCGTGAGTAAGGTATTAAATGATGTTAGTAATGATTTAGATGATAGTAATATGCCTAAAATGCATGAAATGGATGAATTGTTGTGGATAAGTATTTTCGGTAATGAGGGGAATGAATTTTGAAATTAGGCATTATAGGGTGATTAGAGATGCTATTGGCGATGCTATAGTGTGATTGGATCCAGTGTTTTAAAACTCGATCAAGGCGGCCGCCTCGAGGCGCCGCGTCGCCGCCTCGCGACGAAGGCGGTTCGAGGTGGCCGCCTCTTTTGGGTTTTTAGAGGTGGCCGCCTCATTGCGATTGAGGCGGCGGCGGCCGCCTCAATTGCAGTGGCTTTTTTTAGGTTAAACGACGACGTTTTGGCTATTCCAAAACGTCGTCGTTTTGTTTCACTATATAAAACCTAAAACGCATCCTCTTCTCTTCGGCTTTTAGGGTTAAAGCTTCTGCAACCTCAAATCCAGCTTTTACGAAGGCGCTTCTGCAACCTCCTCTTCGGCTTCTGCAACCTCTTCTTTTCGGCTGCTGCAATCTTCTTTTCGGCTTCTGCAGTCTCCTCTTCGGCTTCTTGAAGTCCTTCTGCTCGTCTCTTATTTCTTTTCGGCTTCTGCAATCTCATCATTTTTTAAATTTGTTTGCATGAAATTCATCTTTGGACCGGCTTCTGCAATCTCCTTCTGCTCGTCTCTTATTCATCTTTGCATGAAATTCATTTTTTCTGTAATTGGAACTGTAATTGAATTGATCAAATTTTCATTATATGGCATCAATATGCACCGAGTCAGTGGACTATCAAAATTGTATATCCTTCTTTAGCAAGTAACTGAAATTTAATACAATTTTAAATTGAATTGATCCGGCTGAGACAAATGGGCAGTGATGGTCTCTTGATTTTGGCTTGGTGAAGTGAATATTTTCCTTACTGGGAGAGTTGTTAGTAGTGGGCAATTTTGAGTTCTCTTATTCAATTTGAGTTGGATAAATGAACTAAACAGTTTATTTAGGGATTAGTTATCAATAGTTTGTTGAACATATTATGAATTATAAAGAAATGAATGTATTTTGGATTTAACATGTTTTTATTATTATTATATTACAATTTTTATTATTTTTCCTCATTTCGGATCGAGGCGCCCGCCTCGCCGCCTCGAAGCGGTCCGCCTCGCTCCTCAATGGCCAGCCACCTCGAGGCGCCGCCACGTATTTTTAAACATTGATTGGATCAACTAATTAGTTGGAATACAGAGAATGATAAAATGGGTTATGGCTGAGTAAAAGAGGAATTTGTGTGCTTTGCTGAATTGTTAATAGAAGCATAGTAATTAAAATGTTTATGTTGATATATGATTAAAAATCATGATTTCGTATATGGATCCACTTCCTATAGGCATGACTTAATGTAATTTAGAGGTAAGTTATTCGCATGAGTTAGGTGTCATGTGATAATAATGTAGTATGATTTCATATCTAAATGTTGAGAGGTGAAACTGTAAGCTTAGATTGTATTGAAGAGTGAGGTAATAAGCACGTATAGTGTCATGTAATTTGAGTATTTGTAATGATGGAAAAGTAGAAGATGAGAAATTGAACTTTACTAATGTATAATATAAGAATAATTGGTGTAATTGACAAGTTGTGAAATGGTTAAATAAACCCATTGTTGAAGAAAGTGTTTGTATGACTATAAATGATTACCGGGTAATGTAAATAGATGAATAAATTGAATGTGTATGTAAAGACATGTGTTTGTCTATGTTAGTTGAGTGCTTATGTATGAGTGTAGATTACTTATTGGATTGTTTTATAAGCCGTTGACAATATTAGTCATGAAATTAAATTATGCTTTGATGAAGTAAAAGTGTTTGAAGCATACATGGCATCATTTGAAATATGTGAGTAATGATATAAGAAAGCTGTAGATGAATGCTATTATATATAGAACCTAATAACATGAGCATGAATATATGAAAACTATGTGGCATATTAGATTTCATATGGTTATAATATTGTGACAATTTATTTTGTAAGTAGGCTTGAACATGTATGAAAAGAAACATATAAGAAATAGAATACATATGTCATTTAGTTGAAAGAATTCACAAACGTATGCATGTATATATATGTTAATATGGATAAGCATATGATTAGGATAAGTGAATGCATGCGGAATGAGTTCCGCATATAAGTGTTTTATGATTTTTGGAAATTGATAAAGAAGTTAAAAATGATTTTGAAGTTCAAAGTGTTTTTAAGAAAAACTTCAGATGCTTTTGGAAAGAAATGTATTTCAGAAAATATTTCTTACAACTTTGAGATTTAAAGCATGATTTTATGGTTTTTCGGGGCATGAGGGAAAAACTCACCCCAGTATGTAACTTGAGATTCAGTTGGAATTGACGGATATCATATGGATTCGGGATTTGGGATTTGACCCATCCCAGCTGTACACTAATTGGAATTGACGGATTTAGACACATGTGCACATGTGGAGGACTGGGGGGACGCTCCTAGATCCTCAGCGCTCAGATGGTACATTCTTGGGCGGAGATGCGCCTTTGGGCGGAGATGCGCCTACGGGCGGAGATGCGCCTTCGGGCGGAGTTGCGCCTACGGGCGGAGATGCGCCTACGGGCGGAGATTTGGTTTTCAGAAAAAGGATTTCAGATTTCAGTTTTCAGTTTTCAGAAAAAGAGTTTAGAAAGCGATTTTAGAGAGAATTACAAGAAAGCGTTTTCAGTTTTCAGATTCTCAGTAAACAGTTTTCAGATACAAGACTTTAGAAACAGTTTCCAGAAATTAGAGATTTAAAGCATGTTTTCAGCAAGCCTAGTTTTATAAAAAGATTTTCAGACAGAGTTTCAGAAAAGAGTTTTCAGAAAGAGTTTTTCAGAAAAAGTTTTAAGAAGTATTTTATAAAAAACATAACATGTTAAAGCAGATTATAGTTTACAAGTCATGCATATGAATCGTACATTTTGGAGATCATTTAGAAATGCATATTGATGATAATTATGCATAATAGCATTAGTATATTCATGTGTAAGTGTTTCAGAAAAGATTTTAAAGTAATAGTTCATAAAAGCATGGCATATTGTGTAGAGTATGATTCACAAGATGGGTATAAAGGTCATATGCTCTAGAAAACATCTGAGATGCATATAGTTGATGTCAATGCATGATAGCGTGATCACATTCATATAAGTATATGACTGATGTTTATATGTATTGTATGTCTACATATAATGAGCATTTTAGAAAGCATTGATGTATGATAACATGATTCTATATACATGAGTACGTGGTTGATGATAGTATGTGAATAGAAATAAAATTTTATATTACCGATTTGATTATATTTCAATGAAATAAAAGAAAGATAACTATATTAAGTGTCCAAACCAAACTGGCAAAGAATGAATAGGAAAGTAGAAAGATAGTTGAGTTGCACAGCGGAAGCGTGATGGGTGTTGATAAGGCTGTTAATGATATATAGACTTGACACGTATATTATGAATGTATGAAAATATAACTAGTAAACAAGACCTGAGATATGTGTGATCAGATTAAAAGGAGTTTTAGTAAATGACATGGTTGACAGTGATATGGAAACTTGATGTATATGTGTATATATATTAAGATGTTTAAACTATAAACGATAAATAGAATTTAAAGTGTATGAGTAATAAGATAAAAAGATCAGTAACTAGTTATATGTTTGTAAATGAACAAGACCTAGATAGTTAGCTCAGACTTAATACGTAGTTGCATGGACATATAGACAACTCAGGTTAATTCAGAAATGGAATCCAGACTTTGTGTGTGTTCGACGCTCAAGTTATGAGCATAGTTACTTACTGAGTCATTATGACTCACACCACAACAGTTTGTTAGTTTTGCAGGTTGGTGACCTGATCAGTCAACCACAGACACCAGAGCTGGAGGAGCCGGATAGCAGCGTTGCAGTCAACCAGTCACCAGGTCTTGAGGGAAATAAAGAGTCTAATAGTTTATGTTTTAGATTGTATAAGTTGAGACGTGCTGAACACGGATGCTTATGTTGTAAAAGTTTTTATTTATACGTATTTTCGGGCATGGAGCCCAGTTGTATTATGTCTTGAGTCGGTTGTTTTAGTGTTATAGTATGAGTTGGGCCCTATAGATTGTATGATGGTGCTGGACTTTGATCCAGGTTGGGTGACTTTTAGCAAAGTTCATGCCGAATTTTCGTCAGAATCAGAGGCTTTTGGAGAAGGGTTTAGCCTGTCTCATGCCGGTAACATCGCTGCTAAGGCGGGATGTTACAAAGATGGTATCAGAGCAGAGGTTATAGAGTGTCGGTGACTGTAGCTGCTGGCTATTCGACTATCTCAGTAAGTATATGTTTTGTTTAGACTATATCAGTCTTTGTTTGATGTTTGGTTTTTAGTCCTTGTTTGTTGTTTGACGATTGGATTCAGTATGCCCAGTTCAGGATTCGAGGACGAATCCTATATAAGGGGGGTGAATGTAACATCCCGAGTTATTTTAGCGTTTTTGTGTGAATTTTATCTTGCGCGTGGGGTCGCGTCCGAACGCGAGGTTTATTTATTAAAATGGGAATATTTTCATGAAATTAATTATTGGATTAACTTGAAGGGTTGTTTTGATATTTAACAAATTGGAATAAACAAATCTAGATTTTTTATAACTCACAAACACGTGTATTACATATACACCACACACACACGTTCACAAATACACACACTCACAGAATATGCACACAGAAAGAGGGGGAAAAAAACGCAGAGAGAGCAAAAAGAAGAAGATGAAGCCGAGAGAAAAGAGGGTGATGGCCAAAAAAAAAAAAAAGGGACCGAGCAGATTAATAGAGAGACAGGGAGGCTGAGCAGACCGAGAGAAACAGAATAGAAAGAAAAGAAGAATGAAGAAATATCGAGAAAAGAGAAGAGTGCGAGAGAGAGACAAGAAGGGGGGCTGTCCAGCCATGTTCGGCCGTGTTTCCGGCCACCGGCGGCCACTGGTGCTGCCAGGGTTATGATTACGATGAATAGAGGCAGTGAGTAGAGAGAACAGAGGCAGAACCGAGAGCAGGGAGAGAGGGCTGGAAGAAGAAAATGAAGAGAAATGGGGGAAATTAGCAATACTGAATTCGGATTTGGTCATGAACACAAATTGTAAGTACACTATGACTTCCTTGGGTTTGGATTGAATTTTGAATTTGATAGTAACCCTAGAATTTGGAAATTTTTGGGTGTTAGGGTGGAAATCTAATAACTGATTAGGTTGGAATTTAAATAAGTAAATAATGAAATTTTTATATATTTTGGTTAAATAGAATCTGAAATTAAATTGTAACAGCGATGTGAATAGAAATAATATTTTATATTACCGATTTGATTATATTTCAATGAAATAAAAGAAAGATAACTATATATTAAGATGTTTAAACTATAAACGATAAATAGAATTTAAAGTGTATGAGTAATAATATAAAAGGATCAGTAACTAGTTATATGTTTGTAAATGGACAAGACCTAGATAGTTAGCTCAGACTTAATACGTAGTTGCATGGACATATAGACAACTCAGGTTAATTCAGAAATGGAATCCAGACTTTGTGTGTGTTCGACGCTCAAGTTATGAGCATAGTTACTTACTGAGTCATTATGACTCACACCACAACAGTTTGTTAGTTTTGCAGGTTGGTGACCTGATCGGTCAACCACAGACACCAGAGCTGGAGGAGCCGGATAGCAGCGTTGCAGTCAACCAGTCACCAGGTCTTGGGGGAAATAAAGAGTCTAATAGTTTATGTTTTAGATTGTATAAGTTGAGACGTGCTGAACACGGATGCTTATGTTGTAAAAGTTTTTATTTATACGTATTTTCGGGCATGGAGCCCAGTTGTATTATGTCTTGAGTTGGTTGTTTTAGTGTTATAGTATGAATTGGGCCCTATAGATTGTATGATGGTGCTGGAATTTGATCCAGATTGCGTGACTTTTAGCAAAGGTCATGCCGAATTTTTGTCAGAATCAGAGGCTTATGGAGATGGGTTTAGCCTGTCTCCTGCCGGTAACATCGCTGCTAAGGCGGGATGTTACAAACATGATCTTTGGAAGATTCATGTAATGATAACTTTAGTGCTCAATCCATTATGCTAGATGCAATGACACTTTAATTTCGTTGTCAAAATTAAGGATTAGATCATTGTACCATGATGATGAAATTAAAGATCTTCATAAATTTATTCTTAGATCTTAGAAGTACAAATTGCAAAAGAAGCTCTTTCGCTCATGTATGTCAGAGAGTACATTTGTCGAGCACTAGGTGTCGCAGATGATTGCTGACATCGATAAGCTAGGTTAGTTGGGCATTACCTACGTGGCCGAGACTACCAAAGATTTGATCTTATAGTCTCTACCCGAAAACTGTAGCAGGTTCATTATGAACCAAGAGTAAACTCTTGGAGAGTTGATAGCTATGCTCTAGGAGGCACAACTAGAGCTTCTAAAAGGGGCAAAGACAAATCATCACCGTCTTCTATGAAGACAAATGACATATCCCAAAATGTCTTCCTAAACTGTAGCAAACGGGGTCACTGAGGTGTGACTGCCGTATGGACAAGGCAGACATGAAGGAAGTGAAGGCGGGGCAAGGCTCCGGCTTCAAGTATGTTTGTCATAAACATGTTCACTACTGGTTTCAAAATTGGATTTTGATACTAGATGTGGTACATAGATATGTACTGATGTGCGGAATCTGCTGATTAACAGGATACTGACTTCAGTTGAGATCAACCTGCGAGTCAGAAACAGGACGAGAGTCACTGTTTTAACCGTAGAATCCTGAGTTTAGGAACTACCTTTCGGGTGTGTACTTAAATTAGGAAACTGTTATAATGTACCTAGTTTGACTAGAAACATTATCTCTATATCTAAGTTTAACCTGTTGCGGGTATACATTTATATTCTAGAACACTAAAGTGTTTTATTTTATAAAGATGATATTGAGATAAACACATTAGATTTGAATAATAGTATTTATATTTTGAATATAAATGAATCTCAAATGCATAACATGACAAACAAATAGCTCAAACTGAATTAATCAGATGAGACTTATTTGTGGCATTGTTGTCTGGGACACATTAACAAGACTCGTATATCCACACTTTCGAAGAGTGGGTACTAGGACAGATTTGATTCTAATCAAATGAAGTCTACGAATCTAGTTTATTAGGCAAAGTGCCTAAAACACATTTTACTTGGTAAAAGTACAAGTGCCACCGATCTGTTAGCCCTCGTTCATAGTGACGTAAGTGGGCCAATGTTTAGCTAGGCCGGAGGTGGATATGAACATTTCGTAACCTTTACGGATGTGGCATCGCGTTTTGGTTATGTGTCTCTTTTGAAACACGAATCGGAAACTTTTGATAAAATCAAAGAGTTTCGAAACGAAGTAAACAGATAGATCGGTTAAAATATAAAATCGTCACGGTTAGACCGTGGTGGAAAATACTTAAGCAATATGTTTCTCAATTACGTGAAAGAGTATAGTATTCTTTCAATATGGACTCTTCACGGAACACCTCATTTTGACGGTGTGTCCGAACGGAGAAACCGAATTTTGTTAGACATGATAAGGTTAATTATGAGTCGCTCTGAGCTACCATTTTCCTTCAAGGGATACGCATTAAACGGTGCAAAACTTATTTTGAATAAGGTTCCATAAAAATCTGTTTGACAGACTTCATATTAGATATGAACAGGAAAGAAACTGGGTTTCTCATTCCTGAAGATTTGGGAATGCTGGGCATATGTTTGGATGATACCAAACTAGAACCCAAATCGGATAAGTGCCTAATTTGTAGGTTATCCTAGGGAAACCAAAGTATAGTACTTATACAACTCACAAGAGAACAATATAATCGTTGTTCTCCATGCGGTTTTCCTAAGAGGAATACCTATATGCAGTGGTAAGTGGAAGGAAAGTAAAACTCGATGAAAATTAAAGTAATACTGTTCCAGGCATCGATTCCTTAATGGAACACAAACAGTTCATCAGGGATGAAACTGTACCACAATCTTCAAATACACAAGAACCGCGTAAGTCGGAGAGAGTCAGAAAACAACCTGGGAGGTATGGGTTTCTGATCTCACCTCATGAAGATGTCAATCTTATTGAGGAACACAAACTGACTACGTATGAGGAAGTGATACAAGGTATTGACTCCCTATTATGGAAAAGTGCCATGATGTCCGAAATGGATTCCATGTATACCAACCAAGTTTGGACACTGGTTGTTGTACCGGAAGACATTGTGCCTATTGATACAATATGAGTCTTCAAGGAAGACAAACATGGATGGCAACATACCAACGTACAAATCTAGGCTTGTAGCGAAAAGGTATCGTTATCAACATTGTGTCGATTACGACGAAACCTTTTATGCGTTGCCATGGTTAAATCTATTTGGATAATGCTTGCTGATACTGCATGTTTCATTTTTGAAATATGGCAGCTGAACGTCAAAATCCCTTTCCTTAAACGGAAACCTTTTGGAGGATGTTTACAACATCCTGAAGGTTTTGTTGTACTTTAACAAGCAAACAAGGTTTGGAAGTTAAATCGATCCATTTATGGATTGAAGCAAGCATTGCGTTCTTGGAACTATCATTTTGATGTAATCATAATGGTATATGATTTAATTCAAAACGAAAATGATTCTTGTATATATAAGAGGTTAGTGGGAGCACACTGACAATGATTGTCCTATAAAATGATGATATATCATTTCTTGGAAATGACATTCCCATAATACAATCGGTGAAAGCTTGGCTTTCATGAAAATTCTCCGTATAATACTTGGGAGAGACAACCTTTATTCTAGGAATAAGGATCTACTAGGATAGATCTAAATGTTGTTGGCACTCTCCGAGAACTCGTACATTGAAAAATATGTACGCGACCTGGTGCCTCATATGCTTTGAGCATATGGAGTCACAATCAGGCCAATCCAAGTGATAGTCACTGGATTGATGTTAAGAACATCCTTAAGTATCTTAGAGGAACTAAGAATGCCTTCTTAAGCTATGAGAATGAGAACTTGAAGTGACTGGATTCACCGTTGCAAGTTTCCAAACCGATAAAAATGATTATAAGTCGTAATAAGGATACTGTATAGTTTGAATAATGGAACAGTGAGCTGGAAATCTTCCAAGCAAGATATTGTTGCCGAATAAAAAACAAAAGTGGAATATTGCTGCAGCTGAGGCAGCAATAGAAGCGATTTGGATCTATAATAATCCTAATTAGATTAGGTGTAGTTCTGTTAGCGGCTGAGCTAGGCTACAGCACATGCTAAAGAATTAATGGTCTCATCAATGATCCAAGTCTGTACTTCAACTATTTCATCTGATTCGTTCGGATCATACATCGTGGCGATGTGATGATCGAATAAATCGCATCAGATGATAACTTTGCAAATCCGCTGACGAAAGCATTTTTCTCAGCAGAAGTTTGAGCGACCCGTACATAGTTCAAGTGTAGGACACTTGAGTGATTGGCTATAGGCCAAGTGGGAGATTGTTGGACAATTATGACCCATAGCATCACTATTTGTACAGAACATGGTGTTGTTGTACAAATTAACTATGTGACAAAGGAAATTGCTCTTTTATCATTTGTAATTGGATTACCAAGATATATAAATGATAAAAGTCCATATGATTAGTACCGGATTAATAAGATATGAGACAATATTAATCCACTAAGGTTTAATCATTAAAACATCCCTAGTCGTAGTATTATCGAGATTGGACATCGATAATGCGGAATAGACTAGTATTGCACTTGTGCGCGTTGTGGGAGCATAACATCATAGTTCTCATATATTTAAGTATTGGATACTTATGCAAGTGTAATAGGAGGTCGTGTTTACCGATGGTACGGGAACAGCTTCGCTCTGGATAGACCCCTCGGAATTCCATTGGTAGTATGACTATGTGTCTATGGAAGTCCGAATCAGGGTAGGTGTATTTGGTCTTAACCTGAGACTTACATCGCTAATACTTGCGACAATAAATATACTTTGGTTTTGGTCGTACAAGGCTTTAACATGTTCTGTGTACGCCTCTTCTGGGTATATTGAGAATTGTAGTGTATTGGGTGTGATGTCAAGATGGAAGTGTCACTTCAGTCATATGGAGATGATGATCACGTAGGATAAGGAACTGGTACTCTTGTATGCTGCAGCTATCGGGATAATATGACTAGGTCATGTTTATCCGATTATAGAGACTAGTTACCAGAGATCCGATATATGCTTCGTACGGGGCAGACACAATTTCAGCCTCAGGCCTAGCATGTGACATCTGATACTGGATCGCAATACGCTATACTACGTATACTACGCCTGATACAAATTACATATTCCTTTAAGAATATTTCTGGAGAATTAGGTAGGCACGGTGCTTTGCTAGAAGCCAACCATGTCTTGTAAATCGGTAAAAATGTAGTATTAGGTACGTACGTGTTCGGATAGTCCGATGACAGGATTTACTGCCAACATATCCAGGGATCTCATGGGTCGCTTCCCGAAGATTCACCGATGACGTATGACTCGCACATAATTAATCTGGGATTAATTATAAGAGAAATAAAATTAATGTAGGATTAATTACGGAGAGATTTTATCTGGGATAAAATTCTATTTAAAGAGAGAGAACGATTAATTTGGAATTAATCGATAAAATAATATATTCAATATATTATACGAAATTAGATTTCGACGCGGAATTAAAATTAGATTTTAATTCTGGCAAACGAGTTAATTTAGAATTAATTCGCTAGCGACGTGAATAGTAATTTTGCTAGGCATAATTATTTAATTAAATTTGATTTAATTACGTTGCAACGGAAAATTCGTTAATTTGGAATTAGCGAACCTGAGCCCGGGAGTGTTTGCAGGCCCGCTCGTATTTTGAATTAAAGTGCGACCCACAAGTCACATCACGCGTCACATCATTAGTCACTCAAGTGATGGAAGTCTTGTCACTTTTTGGTGATTGACATCTTGTCACTCTTTGATTGATGTGAGTTGTTGAAGGCATTAATGCCTTGTACCAATTTTTTGGAAAATTGAAAAATGGTATATCTTTTATTTGAATTTTGGAAATTAAATGCAACAACACAACTCTTCTCTCTTCTCTCCCTCACCTCTTGGCTTGGCCTAGAGTCACACAAGACTTAGGGAAACAATTTGTTGTAAATTTTTCCAAGTGCTAGCACACTAAAGAGATCATTCAAAGGTAATAGGGAAACTCATCTATGAGCATGGAATTTACATTCAAATCTTGGAGCTTGAAGATCAACACAAGGAGCACAACCAAGGGCTTGGCCGAGAGTCTCAAGCAGAAATTTTTGTGTTCAACGCATCGCAAAGCCGATCAAAGTGAGTATTTCCGCTACTTTACTTTGTTGTATTCGCACATTTCATTGCTAAATTTGATCTTGGTTAGACCTAGAAAACCCAACAGTAAGGTCCGTGCCGGTTCCAGTGAGCATGCAAAACTCAGCATCTCACCGGTATGGACACCGATAAGGGACCGGTATGCTGGTCTCTGTACCAAAAATGCAAATATGAAGGTTTTAATGCATTTTGTACATGAACCTAATGCATCTAAGTGAATGTGCATATTTCCTATGAGCTTAGGCACTTGAATATTCAAATCACATTACAATTAGAGCCATAAGCTAAGACTTCATATAAAATCTTCATTGTATGCAAGTATTCACATTCTTCGCTCTTCACCATCGTGTGCTTCGACATCTTTTTGTATTGTCTCGCATTTGCGCGTCGAAGATTTCACTCTCGTTGCATCATCAAAATCCATTATGTGATTGTGTCGCTAACACTCCTAGGATGATTGGTTGCTTCTTGAAAAAGGGCACTCCTTTCTTCAAGAATTTGAACTAGGACAATGGTGGAAACTCTCTCACTTTGAAAATTTGAGACTCTCTAACAAATGCCTAAGACTTGTGGAAATAACATTGAATGTAGAATGAATTGAGTGAGTAAAAAATGAGAACCCAATGCCTTATTTATAGACATGAAAAGTTGTCATTGAAGAGGTACCCTTAGATTTAAGAATGCGATCCTTAAAAGGGTCATAACTCTTCAATGTATCATTCAAACTCAAAAGTTATATCATTTCCCTCTAAATAATATGTTCATTCATTTGGTGTATTTCCTAAAGGTCATATATAAATGACATGTCACAAGAAGTCTGAAGAAGGTGCTGCGGGTGCCGGGTGTACACAGGAGAAGCTGCCCGGACATCACAGTGAAGACGAGAAAGTGAAGCACAAGGAAAATTGAAAGGAATCTACGAAAGAATTGCTATGCGGAAATCACTGTTTTGTTGTTATGTTTGTTTAGTGTTTCTCTGTTTATGTGGACGTTCTTCAAGTAGTTGTCTGTTTTGCCTAGTTGCATAAAAAAAAGTGTTCCTAGAAGTTTGAGATTGGAGAATCAAGGAAGAAGAAGAACATAAATCTATTTTGAAGATGATCATACCCCACAAGCATTAAAAGAATTGTAAAACAAGCTATGATGATGTCAATCTATCAAGAGTAGAAAGAAAAGAATTGAACAAGAAACAGCTGCAAAAGGGTAAATCTAGCTTTCAATTCGAATCGCATGTACTAAAATTCACATTTCCAATGAAAAGGGATAATACAAATCCAACTCGAATTCCTCCATTTAATACGTGAACTGTTGGTTTATTCTAAGGTCCCAAGATCAAATCAAGACATGAAATAATGCGTGAATACATCAACGGAGGTAGCGGAATACTCACATTGATCGGTTATGTCGATTTGGAGACGAATGAAGGCCAAAAACGCACGGCCCTTCACGCCAAACTGCAACAGTCCACTGTCCCTGCAAAACAGAATTTCGGGTCTCAAAACGAAGCTCCATACTCCGTCGGATGAGTCCCGCCTCATGGGTGAACCTCCCTACCACCTTCGCAAGACTCGTAGTGTGCTAGCACTTGCGGTTTTCACCATGAAAACCCAACCCTTGCTTCCCTTTTGTGTCACGTTTTTCTGGTTCAAAACCAGTCCCCATTTCAAGCTTTGGGCGTGAGAGAAGAGAGAAAATTGAGAGAGAAGAAGTTTTGTGTTAAGTTAAAAATGATTTACCAAAAATCAATTTATATTTATGCCATAATATTTATTAAATAAATAATAAATTTATGACACAAAACATGCAATGGCTTAGAGTGTCAAACACTCAATTTCCATGCAATAACATTGAGTGCATTGTACACTATCAACATGCAATGCATTAGAATAAAATAATGCATAAAATGACATGTGTCATGTGGGCCCCACACGTTTCCAAATGAAAGTGGGCCCACGTGCACTCACGCGTTCGGGTTCGATATTTCCGAAATACCGAGCTTACGTCGCGACGTTAATTCAATCGAATTTAAATAAATAATTACGCCTGGCGAAATTATTATTTACGTCGCTAACGAATTAATTCTAAATTAACTCGTTTGCCCGAATTAAAATCTAATTTTAATTCCGCGTCGAAATCTAATTTCGTCTAATATATCGAATATATTAATACATCGATTAATTCCGAATTAATCGTTCTCTCTCTTTAGACGACATTTTATCCCGGATAAAATATCTCCGTAATTAATCCTAGATTAATTTTTTTTCTCTCTTCTATATAATCCCAGATTATTCAAGAGTGCGAGTTGTGCGTCATCGGTGGATTATCGGGAAGCGACCCATGAGATCCCCGGATAATCTGGCAGTAAATACGGTCGTCGGAGTATCCGAATCACGTACGTACCAAGTACTACGTTCTACCGATTTACGAGACAAGGTCGACTCCTAGCAAAGCACCAAGTCTACCTAATTCTCCGGACATATCCATTAAAGAATATCTAGATCTGTATCAAGCGTAGTATACTAATGTATTGTGCATATCGGCCCAGTATCGGATAATCACGTGCTAGGGCTGGGGCTGGATAAGTGTCTGCCCCGTCCGAAACACATATCGGATGTCTGGTAACTAGTCTCTATAATCGGATATTCATGACCTGGTCATAATATCACGATTGGATGCGCATCACTTAAGAGCACTAATACCGTATCCTGCGTGACATCATCTCCATTATGACTGGAGTGACACTTCCGTCTTGACATCACATCCAATACACTACGATTCCTGATAAACCCAGAAGAGGTGAACACAGAACCAGTTAAGATCCCCCACCACCAAAACCAAAGTTTACCGATTGTCGTAAGTATTAGCGATGTAAGTCTCAGGTTAAGACTATACACACCTACCTTGATTTCGGCCTCCCATAGACACCTAGTCATAATACCAATGGGATTCCGAAGGGTCTATCCAGAGCGAAGCTGTTTCCCGTACCATCGGTGAAACACGACCTCCTATCGCACTTGCACAAGTATCCAATACTTATATATATGAGAACTATGCCGTTGTGCCCTCACAACGCGCACAAGTGCAATACTAGCATATTCCGCATTATCGATGTCCAGTCTCGATAATACTACGGCTAGGGATATTTAATGATTAATCCTTCGTGGACTGATACTGTCTCATATCATCTCAATCCAGGAACTAATCATAGAGACCTCTCTTCATTTATATATCTATGGTGATCTAATCACAAATGATGAGAGTGCAATTTCCTTATTACATAGTTAATTTGCTACAACAACACAATGATCTGTGCAAATAGTGACGCTATGGGTCATATTATCCAACATGAACAACAGAAAATTTATAGAAAGTATATTTCAATCAATGATAAACACATGCATTAGTCATATTAAGAGGCTTTCCAAGTTTATTGCCTCTTAATGTAACAGAACATCTAATCGAGCGATAGAACTTAGACTTAACCAGTCTACCCAAAATGTAAGCCCTTGACCTCATAACAAATGTCAGGTTCAACGGAACTTCAACTTTATCAATGTGGTCTGTAGCACCTGCAAGAACCGGAACCCCGCCATAGAGTGGCACTTGATACCCTTCCACCACTGTTACTACCGTTCGCTGACTCTTCCTTGATTGAGTAAACTTCTCCATCTAACATTACATTTAAAAATAACTGTATCATTAAATGGCCTTAATAAGTTGAGCACGAATCAGAAGTTGCATGAAGCATAATCTAACATATGATAATGAGTAATTTCATTATACCTAAACTGAACTCCTTCAGAATTCGACTCCACTCTGAATATCAACGAGGCTGCCTTATCAAGTAAAATTTTAACGATTCTAATATTAATATCTGCTATTCCCAAAAATGCTGCTAGTACGATTTCGTTTTTCTAGCCCTGTTGTCATTTTGCAGGCATTTCAATAAATACAGCCCAATTGACATTCAAAGCATTGGCCATGCCTTCAATGCCTCAATCAGAACTCAGAAGAAAGATTTTGTCCCTAAAATGACCATTTTGACCTTTGACTAAGGATAATAATAAAAGAGTTATTATATACCCGTCCATAGGCAAGTTTGAGCTGGAAATAGTGAAGCTCCAGAAGGGTGGAAGTTACGTGGACGGCAAAGAATGTAGCTGGGTTCCTGTATATAATCTTGACCGTTGAATTCAATGATAGCATGTCTGTTGCCACCCCTGATTCATCGCTCCCCGCTTGTACATTAAAATTCTCGATCACTACGTTCTGCCCACAACAATTTAATTTATACAAAAAAAAAAAATTAAAAAAAAAAATTAAAAAATGGCTTAAAAAGTGGGCTTTTGAATATCCAACGGCGTGTAATCCAGTTACTGAGTTACCAGCTCTACTCGGATGATACTGAGTCAACTCAGTAAAAAAAAAGGTCACCGAAACCCAGTGACAAAAAACGTACCTTGACGATGATTTTCGGATTGTACGGCTTGCTGGAGGCCCACAAGATCAAGCAAAACACAGTGAACAAAAGCACGAAGAACAAGCAAATGCACACGTACAACCTCATGTTACGACCAGAACCCTCATCACGACCGTCCAATTCGTCGTCGTCGTCGTCAACGCCATCACGATGAAGCTGCACGTGTCTCCAAGCTGAGGCGCCTCCGCCTCTGGGGTTCTTGAGAGGAGCCGAGAACCGGGAAGTGGAGGACTCGCGAGAGTGGTGAATGGGCGAGCTGTGGTAGTAGTGGTGGTGAGCCGGAGAGCCAGTTGGACTCGACCCGTACGACATCTTCTCGACGTCGGGATGCGATGGGCTCTGCACGTAGTATATTGGCCGACGAGGTGGTGACCGCGGCGGCCACGTGGCGTCGTTAATGCTTGTGCCTTCTGAATCAGTCTTCGCATGCATCGTGTAAATATCAAGTAAATGAGGAGATACAATATTAGGGTTTTTGATTTTGTTCTTAAAATTTTGTGTGAATGAAGGAATAGTAACGTAATGAAAGAGACAAGTTGATAAGAAAAGGAAATGACAGTTAATAATACTGTTTAAAGCTCCCCAAGTGAGGACATGTGAATCCTACGCGCAAGATAAGGGTTGATGGATGCTGTGGGTTGATCGGACGGATGGTAGTGAAGCGTTGTGTCACGAGATTTGAAATGCGAGTGGTTTAATAATTTGTATTCTTTGCTTGATTAAATGTTGGAATGTTTGAATTGACTTTCGTTTAAACAATTGACAATGTAAGAAACAGGGATATTGTTAAGGAATAGAGAGACAGATTTGAGATTTAAAAATAGAAAATTGATCTCCCCCCCCCCCCACACAACTGACACATCCCCCTCCCCCTCTCTCCTTTGGAATTTACAAAAAACCCTTATCAATATTTACAATTTTTTTTTTTTTTTTGAAAATTTACACATTATAAAATTTAAATATTTTATTAATAATTAATAAAATGTTAATTATTTTTTTTTTTAATTTTTTATTTTTTTTTATAAATATTACTATTTTTTTTCTCTATTCGTTTAATTTTTTTAATTCATTTTAATTTTATTAAAACTACTTATGTATAAAAAAAATATTTTAAACAATATAATTTTTTTATTATTCGAAATTTATAAAAAAAAAAAAAAAAAAAAAAAAAAAAAAATTGGCCCCAAGGGAATCATCCCCTTGGGGCCTGGAGCCCTGGACGATGCGATTGTTCCCCTTTTGAGGGGAACAATCGTCCCCCCCCTCCCTTTTTTTTTTTTTTTTTATTATTATATATATTTTTTTTTTAATTTCGAAAAAAAAGTTTAATAATTTAAAAAAATTATATATATATATATATATTAAATTTAAAGTTGTGTTGATTTTGATTTTGATTCTGATTTCGATTTCGATTTTATATTTTCTTTATTAAAATTTTTTTATCTTATTTAATTTCGTAAATCAGTATCCATATCTACTTTTACTTTTTTTTTTTTTTAAAATATTTTATTAAAAGTTGTGTTGATTTTTATTCTGATTCTGATTTTAAATTTATTTATTAAAAGTTTTTTGTCTTATTTAATTTCGTAAATAAGTAACCATATCTACTTTTTTTTTAAAATATTTTATTAAAAGTTGTATTGATTCTCTGTTCTGATTTTATATTTTATTTATTAAAAGTTGTTTGTCTTATTTAATTTCGTAAATCAGTATCCATATCTTCTTTTACTTTTTAAAAAATCTATTTTATTAAAAGATGTGTTGATTCTTATTCTGATTTATAATTTTATTTATTAAAAGTTGTTTTTCTTATTTAATTTCGTAAATCAGTATCCATATCTTCTTTTACTTTTTAAAAAATCTATTTTATTAAAAGATGTGTTGATTCTTATTCTGATTCTGATTTTATATTTTCTTTATTAAAAGTTGTTTGTCTTTTTAATTTCGTAAATCAGTATCCATATCTTCTTTTACTTTTTTTTTAAAGTTATTTGTTTTATTTGTGTTTATTTATTATATAAAGAGATAGTTTGTAAGTTTGAATGTAATATCATTTGAGCCTCTCTCATCTCATTCTCTTTTTCTCCTTCAACATATCATTCTCTCTTCTTATATATAGCTATCATCTTCGGGAAACATTATGGATAACTGTAACTTGGGCTCATTTTCAGATAGTTGGTCAGGCGAGAATGAAGTTCGAAGTGGGGAAAGCATCTACAGCAATAGTCGTGATTATACAACTGAATTTACTATAGACCAGGTTATTTTTATGTTTGTATTATGTACATTCGTTATTTATTTTTAAAGTGTAGAAATTACATATATTTGTTATTTATATATCTTCATTATTTTGTATATAGATCTTTGAAAGTAGAGAAGATATGATAAATTGGGCGAAAAGAGTTGGTCTAGAGAATAATATTGCGATAGTGATTAAAAATTCTGCTAATTTGAAAGGCGGCAAGCTGCCAAAGTGTCATCTTATGTGTGAAAGAGGAGGAAAGTACAAACCACCGCCACCGTATTCTTGTTGAAGGTCAATCCATAGTAAAAAATAGTGGGACAAAAAATATGAATGCCCATTTGAGCTGCGAGGTATACCAAAACCTCCAGACGGTATTATGTGGGGATTAAAGGTTACATGTGGTTTCCATAACCATCAAGTTGCAGAATATCTTGATGGCCATGAATATCCGTCTAGGCTAAAACCGTTAGAGAAACAATTTGTGCTTGATATGGCCAACAGCACCGCACCTCGTGAATTCTTAGTGTTTTAAAGGAAAGAGACCCGTCAAATAGTACGGACATCAGAAGCATTTACAATGCTATTTCCAGAAATAAAGAAGCAAAACGGGGTGGTCTAACTGCTATTCAATATGTTTTGGATCAATTGATTAAGAAAAATTATCTTCATGATTACCTTACAAATCCAGACACCAATGAAATTACAGATATTCTTTGGTTCATCCAAAAAGCTTAGAGCTGTCTGTTAACTTTCCTTCTTCTGTGTTAATCATTGATGCAACATACAAGACCAACGAGTATCGGATACCACTATTGGAGGTTGTTGGTATCACATCCACAATGCGAACTTACTCGCTTATGTTCGCATATCTTAGTAATGAGACGACTGGGCAACTAACATGGGCATTATCAATCTTGAAGAAATGGATGGTTGAAAAAGGAGCATCATTCATTGCCATCAGTTTTTGTTTCAGATCGGGATTTGGGGCTTATTAAAGCCATTGAAACATGTTTTCCCATGGCTCGTCACATTCTTTGTATTTGGCACATAAATCAGTGCGTAATGAAGAAATGTAGTCCTATGCTTGGTATACAATGGAAACACTTTTATTCATCATGGCACTCCCTTATTAATTCATCAACACAATGGTCTTACCAACAGAAATGGGAGGTGATGCGCGAAGAGTTTAGACAATTCAATGGTGCTATAAATTACCTTTGGGAGACATGGTTACACCCTTACAGAGACCGATTTGTTTCAGCATGGATGATACATGTATGCACCTGGGAAGCAATTCAAGTCAGAGGTACAATATTTTTTTTTTACTATTTAAATTATTGATCATTATTGTAATTTTCACTAATGAAAAATACAATATTTTTTAAATTACAGGGCAGAGTCTGCACATTCGAGACTGAAATTATATTTGGGAAATACCATGTCATCCCTACAATTATCTTTTGAAAAAATACACAAGATGTTGAGAAATTAGTTTGGGGAAATTCAAAAGTCATTCGAGAAATCTCTGAACATTCCACGACATACACATTTACGTGTGGAGATTTTTAATGAAATAAGGTGTCGGATTTCATTAGAGGCGATGGAGTTTATTTATGATCAGCTGAAATGTGTTGATGAAACATGTCACCAACTAGCCGGCATGTGCAACTGCTCGTTCAAAATAATATATGGATTGCCATGTATGCACGATATTGCATATTGTCTTCATCTTTCCATCCCAATTTCGATAGAAAGTGTTGACGCACATTGGAGAAGGTTATCAATGCACGTACACCAGTTCAATTATAATGCAGCACGACCTGACAGGATATCAAACGTTGTTGAATTATTACATGAGATGGATCCATGTATGCGAGAGCATATGATAGACAAGTTTCTCGATATGGCAGATCCATCTCAAAGCACAGTTCGAGTCCCTTCGTACAACACTGAACATAGAGGTCGACCTACAGGCAGAGATGAGCAAAGCAAACGTCGCATACCTTCTTTTGGATATGCTTCCACTTCAGGATCTAGGGTCACTCAACCAACTGTACCGACTCTAGGAAGAGGAGGTCGTGGGAGGCGATCAACTCATGACCAGTCTCAACTTCCACCGATTTGTGATACTTATATTCAGAAATTACCTGTGGCATATCAACGTTATATTTCTCACACTATTGACGTTCAAGCTGATGGTCATTGTGGATTCAGAGCAATAGCTGCACTAATCGGGTATGGCGAAGAAGGTTGGAGTCAAGTACGATGCGACCTTATTGAAGAGATTCAACAAAATAAAGATTTATATGATCGACTTTATCCATCAAACGGATGGGCTGACAATCTATTACACTTACTGGCATTTTTCCAGTCGCCGGCACCAGAGGTACATTGGATGGACTCAATGAGTTTAGGAATTGTCATCGCTTCGAGGTACAATATTGTACTGCATACATTTGCTGAGAATGTTTGGAGTTGTTTTACTCACTTGCCATTAAGGTCCCCTGCAGTTCCAGAGCAAGAGCGTCAAGAAATAGCTATTGCTCATGTTGGCATACACTTTGTGCAAGTTTTTTTACACCCTCATTACCCTGTACCACCCATCCCAATGTGGTGGTGGGAACATTCATCGTATGAAGCTAAAGAATGGGCCACTCGTTATATGATTCGTAATCAATTATGGTACGAAGTATTGGGTATATCACCAAGTGCGCCAGGAGGAGACTTTGGAGGCAACATAGATTAGAATTTATGTTTTTATATTTTTAAGTGTAACTTTTTATGTTGTTATTTGTACTATTTTCAAATAAATATTAAGAATATTTTATAATAATTAAATTATAAAATATATTTAAAAAAAATTAAAAGAAAAAAAAAAGAGGGGCGAATTGCTGCAGCCAAAGCCTTTTTTTTTTTAAATTAATCAAAATATATATATATATATAAATATTACTATATATATATATATATAAATATATGTATATATCATAAATAAAAAAATTAGATATATATGGTTTATTTGAAAATTGAAAATAGAATTTTGGTGAAAGGAAGAGGGTAATTAGGGAATTTTAGGGGAGACACAAAAGGTAAATGTGTAAGAGGGAGGGGAGAAGATAAAGCCTCTTAAAAATATCCTATTTTTAAAACGAATGGGATCTGATATGATAACATAATTTAATAGGATAGAGACGAAATTTAACGAGATATGTGACAGGAACATGATGATTTTTAGACCCTAGAAAATATAACGGGACATGATCATTACTATTTTTCGTCCCAATTTTATAAACGGGACATGATCAATATAAAAAATCTTGTCTCGTTCTGGCTCATTGCCAACGCTAGTGGCAATACGGTGAGTTATTTTACATATTGCAAAAAAATTATATGATATTTAAAATTTAATGGATATTTAATATTGGATATTCGATATTCGATTAATAAAATATTAAATAATATATGAATACTAATGACATTAATTCTAATTTTTTATTTTATTTTGATAGGTATTAAATATCTAAAAAATTTGATATACGAATTCCAATAATGAATATTTTTTTCAATCTATGAATTAATATAATATATTATTGGATATGGATTTCGATTTAGATTTGGTAAAAATAATTGGATACTCATGTATTATCATCCTTACTATTATTGATATGTGGGATAAATTGTATTGTGTTATGAAACGAGTTATAAATAATCGTTCTTAAAGGACGTGACTTGGTTCTGTATGATTCAAGATCTAATCTTGAGGTCCTGATTTCGAATCTAGTTAGTGTGTTTTTTTGTAAAAATCTGAGACAGTTGGGAGTTTTACCTACTCTACTTAAGTTCGGAAGAAATGATTTTACGGCGAAATTTCCAACGATTCAAAAAAAAAAAAAAAAAAAAAGCTATACATAATCTTTAGGGTAGGCACGTCTTTGGAATGCATCAAACATAATAAAGCTTTACAGGTAGGCTGTAGGCACGTCTCAATTTGGATTTTGTTTCGCCTCAAATTGGGTCCAAATGTTCAATTTAGTTAAACATTAATTCAAATAAAACTAATGGTATTTAAATCATATTACCTTTTTTTTTTTTAGCCGCATGATAGATAGATAATCTACATGTTTTTCTTTTCAGATATACAAAATTTGTAATCATATGGCTAATATTAAAGATAGAAAAATCAGTCAATCGTATCAACTTTATTAATAATATTCTCTTAAATAAAAATTAAACTAATTAATTAAACATTAAAATAAAGTAATTAAAGGAAATAAAAAGGTGAGATTTTGAACATCCAAAACCGCGTGTAATCATCCACATCACACAGACCCCTAAGTAGTAGACTCGGTCATTCGGAATCAAAACCGAACCGGTATAAAAATCATAATCAAACCGGTCACCACTGATTCGGTTACGATTAGAGGAATTTTGGAACCGCTTAACTGGTAGTTCCAAGTTTGGAACCGACTCAAACTGGTAATCATAACGGGTTACGATTACCGATTTAAATCAGGTAAGGTTCCAGTTTGGAATTGACCTCTTAACCCCATTTTATAGTTACCAAACGGTGAAATGGGGCCATTTTATTGTTTGGCAACAGTAAAATGATCGGTGTGCAGACAGCAACCCCATGCATTTTTTTTTGTTTTTTAATTAAATAAAAAAAATATTTGTTATAAAATCCAAAATTACTTAATTATCCTTATAACAACTATAATTTTTGGCATAATAAATTTATCCAAAAAATTTATAAATACCCCATCAAATCAATTTCTAAACTCACTCAATTTATCTCAATTCTATTAATCTCTAAATTATAAATTCTCATTCGCATTCCCAATTTCAATATCAATCTCTCAAATTCTCTATATTTTTTTTAAAAAAATTAATGGCAAGATCATCATAAAATATCGATGTTCCATTTATGAATGATAAAGATGGGCAATTCCCTACTCAAGAAAGCAACATCTCCACCGCCACCAGACGAGCTCGTCAAGACCCGAGAGTCTAATATATTTATAAAATATTTTCACATAATAGAGTTATTGCATTTTGTATTTTTGATGGTTCACACACTGCACATAATATATATTTAATTATTAGCAATATTTTAAAAGAATATTCATTATCGCATAAGGTTTTAACAATTGGATTTGATAATGCATATGGAAACACGACCTCAATTGATGAACTTAAATCAATTTGTCAACCTAATGTTAGGAGGAAAATTTTTCATATTTGTTGTGTATGCCATATTTTAAATTTATGTGTACAAGACGGTTTAAAAACTTTGAATTCGTAAATTATACCAATTAAAAAAGTACTTAATTTAATAGGACATACAATGAATATAGAAAAGAATAGGTTAAGTTTTGTAATTTAAACGGTGTTCGACCCAAAATATTTTCTCGTGATGTTCCAACATGTTGGAGTTCAACGTATTTTCTATTTAATGAAAGTTTTGAATATAAAGATTTGTTGCGTGCATTTGTATCTCAATATCAGACTCAAAAATTTTTTGTATCCTAGTAATTGAGATGTTTGTGCTAAAATTTTGAATATCTTAAATTTTTAATGATACAACAAATAATGTAAACGATATTTTATTATCCTACTTCTAACATTGCCAGTCGACTGGTGGCGTCGGCATGAAGGATTATTTCCAGTTCTTTTTGTTATAGCCAATGAGCTTTTTGCAGCACCAGTGTCAACTGTAGCAATGGAGCAAGCCTTCAGCTCATGAGGCAATATCCAAGACACCAGAAGATTTACTTTGCATCCTTCATCATTAGAAGCCCAAGCTTGTATTGATGATTGGTCGAGAGCAGAACTACGACAACAAGAGTAAGTTTCGGATTCTTTTAAAGATTTGTGTGATCACACCGATACTGGAACTGAAGCTCAGTGACGACGGGCCTGCCTTCCCTCGAAGAAGAAGAAGAATAAAAATAAAATGTAACTTGTAAATTTTTAAATTTTAATTGTGTAAAATTTATGAGATATAATAAATTATAAAATATTTTAACATTTATTGCAATCTATTTATTTTTATTTTATAATTTTTTAAATTAAAAAATGGTTATCTTTGGTTATAGTTAAAAAAGGTTCACCCCAAAAGTGAACCATAACTGTATTAGTAACAAACTTTATTTCATTTTATTGATGAAATGAGTGTACCGAGTCACCAACTCAACAAAATGATAATTGATTCAACTCAATAAACAAAAACAATAAGCGTTGAAACTTGGTTAAAAATGTTGGGATTTTAGCGCAGGAGCAGCGGAAGCGCGCGGTTCAGGCGAAATCGTAACTTTCAAAATTTTTAAAATTACCAAATAAATTATTTAATATCCAATATGAATAATTCATTCATATTTCACCTAAACATATTTATTCGATATCAAATAACGACACAAATAGGTTAGAAACATCGTGAAACTTTTACGAAAATATTTTTCGGCAAAATGGCATAAAACGCGTTTTTGTCCGAACCGACCAACCGATACACATGAGGGCTGCCCAGGTAAGCCCCAATAGTACTTGGGCAGTTCATGGGCTGCCTGAACAATGCCCAATTCACTGTTTTGATAGCGGACACCGGTAAGCCCGAAACTCACTCGGTAACACCGTTTTTCGCCGTTTTCGTATATTTCAACTCCGAAATAATTTTCGGCAATTGTTCCAATGCCCAAAACACATCCAATATATTTATACAACATACTTTTAATCACAAAAATTCTAGATCTGATTTGGTAACCAAAAATATCATTTTTCATGCTTTAAATCCAATTTTCTCAATATTAATCATATTAATAGTTACACCAACCAAAGTCACCATAAATGAAAAACTCAAGAACAATTCTAGGAGTTACAAGAGTGGTCATAACACTCTAGAATGGCAAAAAGTCATCAAATGACAAAATTGAACTAATATTACACTAATATTATTCAATCAAACTTCACACATGCATCAAGCTTCCAAATCCATCCTCAAAATCAAAAAGCCCCAAAATCTAGAAAGGAAAAAACCTAGAACTATTCTAGATATTCAAGAACAAGAAACAAGCTTTCTAAGTTTAAGATTATTGAAGATTACCTCAAAATCTCCTAATTTCCTTAAACTTTCTTCTTGATTTCTTCACTTTCTTCCTTGGTTCTTCAAGAAAATTTTGGGAACTTTTCTTCTTCAATGGTCTGGCCATGGAGTCTTATTTATGAGAAAACAACATTTTCTAACTTAAAAAACAAGGCTTGACCGACTTGGGAAGGGTAAAATGGTCATTTGGTCACTTTAATCAAATTAAATAATAATAAGCTTTAAGTTAACAAATCCAATTTGTATACTTCAAGCTTAAAAGAATCATGCCACATGTAACCAATAATAATCAAACATATTACATAACATTTATGTAATATTGAAATAATTTAATTATTTAGATATTTAACATTTAAACACCTAAATAATTAATTAATGTGATTATTATTATATATGTATTTTTATTTACATTAAATAACAAATACATATATTAATGGCATGTGTCAAAGTCTCATTTGATAATTAATTAATATGTATTAAATCAAATTTTGTATCAAATACAAATACACATTAATTATTAATTGACCGAAATGCCCATAATGCATTTATTTTTGTTTAACCATTTAAACTATTCGAATTAACTCATTTAATCCGATGAAGTATTATGAATAATCTGTATTATTCATAATGCGTTGCCCAAGTGCTCAACAAGTACACTTCATATTGTGGAACTCTCTAAGTTTAGGTTTATCCGTTACGAAATCCAATTTCGTGTCCATACTTTACCCACTCGTAAATTATTATGACCACAAATAATCTCGCTAAACTATGCAAGTCGAGGTAATTGCATACGTATAATCTCTTCGTCACAGGCTATCAATATTATACCGGGGATATAGAAGGGAACGTCAAATCCTTAAGGTATAATATAGTCGACTTTTAAATTTACGATCTCTAAATAACACTCGGAACTCGCTTCCGAAGTATACCACGGCCATGGATTTACTAGATCGCAAATACGTACATGATACCTATGCCCTGTACACAAGACTGACGGATTCTATCTGATACTCACAGGATATCATGAGCTAGACCCGAACATGGTTCTGGTTCGGTACCAGAATTGAACCGGTTGGAACCAGACGGTTCCGGTTCTGGTTCTGGAATCAGAACCGTAAAGGACCGGTTCAGTTAGGGTTCGATCCCCAACCAAACTGGTTTGAACCGCTGGAACCGTTCGGTTCCAACGGTTTCGGTTGGAACCATAGGGTTCCAACAGGAACCCTCCCCAACGGCTAGTAAACCCTAAACGGCTCCCTGCCTCTAAAAAAAAAAACGGCAACGGCCCAAAAAAAATTCTTATTGTAATTCCTTACCCCTAATAACAGTAATAAAACGGTTATTGTTAGGGGCATTTTCGGTATCAAAAAAGATTCTAAAATTCTATAAATAAGGGTCATTTTTCATTATTTCAACACACTAATTTTTCAACTCTCTCAATTCCTACAATTCTCTTATTCTCAATTCTCTCATTTATAATAACAAATTAGTTATTATCATTCTCAATTTTCTTATTATTCTTACTCATTTCTTAAACAAAAAATGGCAAGCTCATCTGATAACATAATGTCAAATATGCCAACCCAAGAGAGCGATCCTAGTGTCGGTTCATAATCACGGAGAAGAGAAGTTAAGTCTCGTTCCTCGGATGTTTTCAAAATTCATTTTCATTTAGACGATACCGATGAAGGTTCAAGAGCAGTTTGCAACCATTGTGGGGTTTCCTACAAATTTTCTGGTGGAGACGATAATATGATCAAGCACATGGAAAAACATCATGCGGTTGAACTTGGACTTGATACGACGCAAACTCAAATGGCCAGGTACGCATCATCTAGTAGAGGTACGAGTGTTGTAGATTTATTTAAATATTCTGATGCAAAAAATATAGAAGAATTTGCGAAATTAACTTGTATGGCACATCTTTCTTTAAGCTTTGGTGAAAAACTTCATTTTACTAATTACGTGCATAATGCTTTAAATCCTGCTGCATGTAGAATGACTCGAAACACAACAAAATGTCATATTTTTAAATTATACAAAGTTGGTAAAATTATTTTAAATGAAATATTTAAAGTTATTAAAGGTCGTATTTCTATATATTCTCATATTTGGAGTGACCATTGGCGAACACACTCATACATGGGTCGGTTTTTTCATATTCGTTGCACATGTCATGTCCTTAACTTATGTGTTCAAAATGATTTGGAAAAATTATCACCTTTCATTGATCCTATTAAGAAAACACTTAATTGCATTTGGTCATATTCTCAAGTTATGAGAGAATGGGTCAAGTTTTGTAAAATAAATGGTATTAAACCGATTAAATTTTCAAGAGATGTTCCAACACGTTGGAATTCAACTAATTTTCTTTTATGTCAAGCATTACAATACAAAGATGCATTATGTAGTTTTTTTTTCTCAACATGTTAAAAATATCACACTTTTTCCTAGTCAATGGGATATTTGTGAATTTTTTTTAGAAATTTTAAAAGTTTTTAATGATGCTACTTTAATTTTTAGCGGAGTTTATTATCCTACAACACATTTATTTCGTATTGAAAGTTTGAATATTGTTGGTACTCTCGATGAACATCTTGAAAGTAACGATCCTAATGATATTGTTTTGTTAGAAGCCATTACTGTTATGAAGGTAAAATGATTGAATTATTTTAGAGAAATTCATTTACTTTATCTTATTGCTGCTATTTTTTTATCCTAGATTTAAATTAGAAGGTTTGAATAGTACTTTACAAGCTTACTATGGTTATTTAGGAATATTAGATGATATTGATATTACAAGAATAATAGTGAGATTAATAAATGATTTAATTGAGTTATTTAATGATTATATTGTAAGATATAACTTAGGAATATTATGTGAATCTAGTAGTAGCGAACCAGTAATTCAAACAAGACTTAGCGCAGGGGATCGTTGATTACTGCAACGAAATAAAAAAAACTAGGGATACGACAACTAATAACCCCGAATTAGATAATTATTTATCTACAAATTTCGAGTTTCATACTGAAAGTTTAGTTAGTAAAAATTTTAAAATCCTTGAATGGTGGAACCGACATCAAAATATATATCATGTTTTATCAATTATTGCTAAAGAGATATTGGCAGCACCTATTTCCACCGTTGCGATTGAGCAAGCCTTCAGCTTGAGAGGCAATATATTGGAAGCTAGACGATCTTCATTACATACAAGCACTCTAGAAGTAACAGCTTGTGTGGATGATTGGACTCGAGCTGATATGAGACAACAAGAAGATGCCCCCGATGATTTTGAAGACTTGTTCGATAATGCATCTGCAACAACAAGTGCAAGTGGAACATGAGTTGAAGGATCAACTGATAATGATGATTGATAATTACAAAATTATAAATTTCCAAAGGGGAAATATCTTAAAATTGTAATGGAACTACGTGAGCTTTGATTCCTCTCACCCCTGGAGGATACGTAGGTGTACGGGCCAAATTTGGTCCAGGGGCAATTTCGTCCTTTTACTCTAGGCCCAAGCTTCTACCTCAAAAGGAAGCCCCAATGTTTAAAGTGTATAGAGGCCCATGGATTCACAAGCCCAGGCCCAATGAGATACCACGTGCTCGAAGCATAATCGGGGCTCATCCTACTCCAGTACACATAACGCCCAGGCTCATAAATGCAATTCACAACCCATCCGTTTCAGCCTACAACGCAGTTATAGCTCCTCACGAAGTCGACTGTTACCATAATCCAACGGACGATTAATCCAAAGGCAATAAAGGCACACGTTACTAGAGCATGTATATATAGGGAACAAGGCTCCAAGAGGGGGGGCCATTGAACTTCTAACTCTCCTACTCACAGCTTTAGGACATCTTCAAGCAGACCACTCCTTCCACTTACCGCCCTCACGGCATCCTACGGAGTTCAAGGTAGCATCTAACCTAGACCTCCCATTTATTGCTTCATTTGTTCAATTACTGACTTGGGCGTCGGAGTGCCCCCGACATCCACCACACCGATGGGTAGTCTACTCCCGCTCACTCTACATCTTTGTTTTGCAGGATCGCTAGTGCCCCCATCCTCACAAAATCTCAATTGTAGGCCTTGGGCGAAAACCAGCGTCTACAGTTTGGCGCCCACCGTGGGGCCCACGGCGATTCACAGCGTGCAAAGAACCCTCCTTCTATGATCCTTTCAGATACCAGCAGACCAATCACCACCGTCTCTTCACCAATCATCTTTTTCAAACGACTTGAGGGATTGCCATTTATTCCAGGAACAATGCACGTCCCTTTGATGGAACAATACTTCCTACCATTTCACCTCATATGATGAAACGATGTACGTGGCGTGAGGAAGATGTCCTAGTCGACAATACTCGAATGAAGACTTATCGTAGACATCCCGGTCAACATTACCAGGTATGGCTGGCACTTTTAACGACTCCTCAGTTGATATAGTTAAGCTTGGAACTTATAATGTGTCATAGTTTGGGACTTATTATACGTGTCTCAATCGATACTTCATTTACAACTTGGTAATTGTTATGGGTGTCCCAATCGACATCAATATGTGGCGTGAGACTCGTAATAGATGTTCTAGTTGGTATTACAATTTATAGAATAAGACTTGCTACGGTTGTCCCAGTCGATACTACAATTTACATCTAGGTAATTGTTATGAATGGCCCAGTCGGCGTTAACAATGTCTGACATAAGACTTGTTAGAAATATCCCAATTGACAATACTACACACAGCTTGTCACAATCGACATTATATGATAATTTAGTATTTAGCAAAGATTTCACTCGACACTCCACGTATGAGACTTGACACTTGTTTAAAATCCCATTCAACATGAGATAGAATAAGACTTAGCTTGACTGGGGTACCATTAGACAAACAACTTCATGCATATGATTTATCATATTACGTGGGATGGTTGTTATCTCCCCCAGATGACATAAGAGGATAGTCATTTTTTTCCCATATGACAAGGCGGTCATCAAACTCCTCACTACATCCAAAGAATGACGTCTTCTCCGAACGATGAAGAACATCATTATTCCTCTGAATGATATGTATGACTTACCATCTCCCCCAGACTACATGATGTCACCTTCCCTATATTACATTGTTCGAATGTCGTCTGCTCCATAAGACATGAAATGATGCTACCTCTTCCAGACGACAAGAATGGAAGGATTGTGTTACTCTCTAAATGACATAAAGAGGTTATATAGACTGAGTGGACAACTTCATGGACTTCCACCAGGTCCATTCGGTTATAGACCCGTGGATTCTCTTCAGATCTTGTAGAATGGACTCTCATTGATCTCCATTAGGTTCAGAAGATAATTGCTTCATGGACACCCCTCGGGTCCGGTCTACCATGGATTTATTGACCTTTCACAAGGTCTATGGATCTTTCAACTGAGCAATATCAGGTGGCGTGGAGCATGTCCTATTGCATGACCATGATATTATATCTACACTGGACGTAAAAAGAAATTAGGCCAGACGCATCCGAATTTTCCATATGTGAGAGGAATTTCCAGTCCACACTTGCTAAAAGAAAAAAACAGTAGGCCCATATCCATGAAGAGGCTCAACAAACGTCGTATAAAACACAAACGTCGTATGAAACACAGTCAGATAACAATGTGATGACAACCTTCGAAGTATAGCCCAAGTATGAGAAGATGAGTCCTGAAGCCGAGCCTAATGATGATGAGGGAATAGAACCACATCCACATGATCCTGGGATGCATCCACATGTCCCACATCGCTTGTTGCAAGGAAGGGTCAGCTAATACAATGGGAAACAAACACCTAGTCATCATTCTCTTCATCTTGTCGGCTCGGACAGTAGAGTAGGAGAAATCGAGGATCATGAATCTGCCCCAGAAAGTCTGACCAAATCAATGCAACTTCATATGAGGATCCGAAGAGGCACCAACCAAAAGAACAAAAAATTACTGCTAATTTTTCAAACGACAGCGAGAACTTTCAATAAACACTGGGAGTATGTCGAACCAAATATAACAACACCTGGGACGTGAAACAATCACAATCACAGCCCAATTGCAAGCCAACAAGTCGTGACAACATGCTCAACAAATAGAAGCAGCCCACATATACCAGGCCAGCCCACATCGTCTATTGGAGCGACAAACACGCCTCCATTAATACATCAACACAACCTGTGTTGTCGTTTGTGGCTAGAAAATTCTCTTTGTCATGCTTTTGCTCAAATGGGACCTTCACAAACCAATTGTTCATTTATCATCTAGACAAGCTAGACACCAATCTGTCACTATCAGCCTTCCGTGTAGACTGACATGTGGATACCTTGCTAAGTGTCAAATGAAGGCAGCACATTGTGATAATCCAACCATGTAGAAGAAGACAAATTCAGATGAGCTGAGCATATTACCAAGTCACATGTGCCTCACCTCAACGCATATCTACACACTTTGCAACGTGGAGCAAAGTACCACTCATATTTCCAATACTGGGAGTCCTACCGAGCAGAATGTAGCATATAGACCCGTCTCCATGTTCGTGGGTTCAATTGAGATTTCGCCAGCCTAAAATCCCACATTGCTTCTTTCAAGGCCACAGCCCTTCAAACACTGTCCACGCATAACTAAAACACCCAAGCCTAACCCATGAGCAAAAATGTGTAGGCTTCAAAAGATTGCAAGTTATTTACAACTAAAGTCATTCCATGCTTAAAAATATCCTTCGTCAAGCCACGCTACATGCAAAGAAGAAATGGCCACAACGTGCCAACTGAAGCAGCCCCACTCGCGGAAACCCCATACGCTCTGCTGTCGGAAACGGGGTCGTATGGAGGAAACTGCCAACATAATACACGTAGGAAAATTCCATTGCCAAGCTTATTCTATAAAAGGCCACCAGAAAATCAAGTCCCACATCGGTTTCCAACTCTTGACAGGACATAGCAGAACTCCAAGAAAGAAACCCCCAGCCCTCTGGCCTCAGGCTACAGGGTCGAAGTTATCTGAGCTCGTTAAGGTAGTGTCGTCAGTGTTGCTGGGTTGAGAAGATGAGGATGGAAGTCTTCGACGAAGTAGAGTGAAATATTTGAATAGAGGGTAGTGTGGGTATTCCAGGGAAAGATGAGTGTGGCATTGTAGGAAATGAAGTAGAGTATTGCAGTGGCTTATGGTAAATTTGATTCTTGGTGGTGTCGCTGGCCACTCTTTGTGCGATGCTCACACGGGATGCTCAAAATCAAAAGAAGGATTAAAAGCTTAAAGTGCCAAAACCCTTCACACAAGTGTATGAATAAAATCCCAAACGATGTGGACTTCATCCATTCAAAAGGCAGCATCCTGCCCAGTCGACAAAATAAGAAACCATATCCTGTGGCACTCCATCTTATGGCTTCGACATCGGCGCATCGTCATGGGAGTTATGGTCTCCTTTCTTGTGTATTAGATTTGCAGTGGGGATGTGGGAGTTATGGAACTTGAGCAGTTATGGTTCTTGAGCTGTGGATCTTTGTTTTGGTGTGTCTTTTGAGCCGGTCGAACCGATGAGATATGATTTCCTCTGGCAAAGGTGTCACTGCAGAAACTGTAATTGATGCCACATGATCGTGAGATGATTGCAATAGATTATTCTCTGGAATGTGAAACTCCACTCCATCCTCTGATGTATTATCAATAGACAAACATATGCTGCCACTCTCGTTGTGTCTCATGCTGGGAAGTGCCCAATATCGCCTGTTTCTGAAACAGACTCACTTTCAATTTCATCATCCACTTGAAAGGCCACGGCAGTTGATGAACTTAAAGAGCGCATTCTCAATAAAGAACTTGCACTGATTGTCTGACCAAATGATACACTTCGCCTAAAGTCAGAGTAGCTAGTTCCATTATCCATAGTAATTCACCAGCCACCAGCCACAAGAGCTTTTAGCCTTTGTGGCATTTTCTCGAACAGTTGGTAGGCTCTATCTGAATCTGCAGTGAGAGTCGAAAGCCAAGTTTCGTATCCCCTTACAATCAATTTGCCACAAGAAAACATAAAAAAAGGTATATATATATATATATATTCATGGTTGGACCATATTCTTCAACCTTGTCCTGCTTCTGGGATGAAGATGATTAAATCCAGTTTTGTAGAAGAAACTGTCAAATCATTTTATACTGATCCGAAATAATTTAGCTGGTCAGAAAATGTTCTACGCATCGGCTAGAAATTTAATGCTTCAGGGCATACTGAGAAACTCAAGCATTGACATCAGAATTCACAGGAAAGCGGTGTTTCTAGTTGGTGATCGGGTCGAGTGACAATTGGAAAATATACATAAAACTGAGTAGCCTTTGTTCAGCAATCGCTTCTTCTTGAAGTCTATGGTTGATTTAACAACCTCAGCTGACATTGATATGCAAGAGAAGGCCCTTGCAGCGGTTAAGAATCTGCTGCAACTCGGAACAACTGAAGCACTAGTTTTCAAAGACTTTTGTGGTTTGGATACTGCCTTGGAGAGGTTGAGGGAGCAGCTGAAAGAATTAATGCTAGAGGAATGTCGAAGAAATTATGTCATGGAAGTGGAAGCCCTCCGTAGAGAAGTGGAGCTAATTTTCCACATAAGGCTGGGCAAAGTAACAGCGGTTTCGACATGATTAGATGATCGCAGCCTCTTGCCAACATACACCAGACAACTGTTTCACGTTGCCTACCAGAAACAGAGACACGTTGCAACATGAGCAGCTGTGTATAAAAATGATTTGACCGAGTACGATAATTTTAATAAGGGCACATGAATCAGCTTAACATGGAGGTAAGGCTTCACATATGTTGGAGCAGTTAACAGCCCCACGTGGAACGTGGCAATAATCAAATAAAAGTTCAGAATTCCCATTCGACAATGTGCCTATAGAGGTTTAGCATCAGATGGAAATGCTACAAGACAAGGCAAACATAAAGTTCTACCATGCGACTCAGCATGTATCAAATGCTAGGCGCTCATTCGACACAGCTCATACAACAAACCTGCCAGCCCACTAACCAACATGCTGGTCGAGCCAAGGGAAATTAACTAGCCCATGTTTTCCAACAAAATAAAACCATAATACCCATGCAGCCAACTCAGTCCAATTCGCAGGAAGCCAACCAACGAAACACCACTGAGCAATATGACAACTCAACAAACCAGACCCGTGACACTCAAAGCCACAAGACTTCAAACAGCTTCACATACATGTAGAAATGGCGTACATAAACGTTTGGCAACGAGTGAACATGTCATTTGACAAGACAAAATTGAACACACGACCTTGTATGGAGTATATCCTCAACCTTCATATGATTCAGTCGACTGGGAACATCTCTCATGGCTCGTGTAGAGTCAACATATGACCTTCATCTGGTCTAGAAAAATTTAAAGACTCCTCTGGTCCATGACAAGTAGTATGGAGATCGTCTTAACCTTCATCTAGTCCAGTCGACAGGGGACATCCCCCAAAGACTCATGTCGAATCAAGTTGGAGACATGGATTACACATGTCGTATGATTTGTATCTTCCTGGCCTCATCAAGTCCAGACGACCAGAGACATCCCCCAAAGACTCATGTCGAATCAAGTTGGAGAGATGGATTACACATGTCGTATGATTTGTATCTTCCTGGCCTCATCAAGTCCAGACGACCGGGGACATCCCCCAAAGACTCATGTCGAGTCAAGTTGGAGACATGGATTACACATGTCATATGATTTTTATCTTCCTGGCCTCATCAAATCCAAACGACCGGAGACATCCCCCAAAGACTCTTGTCGAATCAAGTTGGAGACATGGATTACATATGTCGTATGATTTGTATATTCCTGGCCTCATCAAGTCTAGACGACCGGGGACATCCCCCAAAGACTCATGTCGAGTCAAGTTGGAGACATGGATTACACATGTCGTATGATTTTTATCTTCCTGGCCTCATCAAGTCCAGACGACCGGGGACATCCCCCAAAGACTCATGTCGAGTCAAGTTGGAGACATGGATTACACATGTCGTATGATTTTTATCTTTCTGGCCTCATCAAGTCCAGACGACTGGGGACATCCCCTAAAGACTCATGTCGAGTCAAGTTGGAGACATGGATTACACATGTCGTATGATTTGTATCTTCCTGGCCTCATCAAGTCCAGACGACCGGGGACATCGCCCAAAGACTCATGTCGAGTCAAGTTGGAGACATGGATTACACATGTCGTATGATTTGTATCTTCCTGGCCTCATCAAGTCCAGACGACCGGGGACATCGCCCAAAGACTCATGTCGAGTCAAGTTGGAGACATGGATTACACATGTCGTATGATTTGTATCTTCCTGGCCTCATCAAGTCCAGACGACCGGGGACATCCCCCATGGACTCATGTCGAGTCAAGTTGGAGACATGGATTACACATGTCGTATGATTTATATCTTCATGGTCTCACCAAGTCCAGTCGACCGAAGACATCCCTCATGGACTCGCGACGAGTCAAGTTGTAGATATTGAACACACATGTCGTGTGACTTATAATCTGACCTTCATCTGGTCCTATTGATTGGGTACTTCCCCAATGGATCTAGCAGAGTCGAGTTCATTATCCCGACCATCATCTGGCTCGGATGACTGTGTACTTCCCCAATGACACTTGTAGAGTCAAGCTCATAACTTGACATTCGTTTGGTCCAATCAATAGGCAGCATCAACGCTCGAGTACACCTACATAGGTATGGCATCGTCCCAGCGACACATGCGTCAAGTACTCTCCAAGCCAAGGACTCATTGACTTAGAGAGTAGGGGACAAACTGTACTGGCCAAATTTGGTCCAGGGGCAATTTCGTCCTTTTACTCTAGGCCCAAGCTTCTACCTCAAAAGGAAGCCCCAATGTTTAAAGTGTATAGAGGCCCATGGATTCACAAGCCCAGGCCCAATGAGATACCACGTGCTCGAAGCATAATCGGGGCTCATCCTACTCCAGTACACATAACGCCCAGGCTCATAAATGCAATTCACAACCCATCCGTTTCAGCCTACAACGCAGTTATAGCTCCTCATGAAGTCGACTGTTACCATAATCCAACGGACGATTAATCCAAAGGCAATAAAGGCACACGTTACTAGAGCATGTATATATAGGGAACAAGGCTCCAAGAGGGGGGGCCATTGAACTTCTAACTCTCCTACTCATAGCTTTAGGACATCTTCAAGCTGACCACTCCTTCCACTTACCGCCCTCACGGCATCCTACGGAGTTCAAGGTAGCATCTAACCTAGACATTCCATTTACTGCTTCATTTGTTCATTTACTGACTTGGGCGTCAGAGTGCCCCCGGCATCCACCACACCGGTGGGTAGTCTACTCCCGCTCACTCTACATCTTTGTTTTGCAGGATCGCCAGTGCCCCCATCCTCACGAAATCTCAATTGTAGGCCTCGGGCGAAAACCAGCGTCTACAGTAGACAACTTAAATTTTTTAAAATTTAAGTTCAGCTCTTTAATTTAATGATTTTATTAATTTATTAAATTAATCTAATTTATTTTAAATTATTTTCGATTTTTTATATAATTAAAAAAAAGGTTCGAACTTAAAATTGTAATGGAACTACGTGAGCTTTGATTTCTCTCACCTCTGGAGGATACGTAGGCAACTTAAATTTTTTAAAATTTTAGTTCAAGCTCTTTAATTTAATAATTTTATTAATTTATTAAATTAATCTAATTTATTTTAAATTATTTTCGATTTTTTTATATAATTAAAAAAAAGGTTCGAACCGGAACCGGAACCAGAACCGACCGGTTCGGTTCTGGTTCGGTTTACGATTCCGGTTCCACTTAAGTGTGGAACAGGGAACCGGCCGGTTCGGTTCAGTTCTGAATCGGAACCGAATCGCCGGCCAGGTCTATCATGATCATCAGTCCACACCCAACAAGCAGGCGGATGTCTGATCTAAATAGATCGGTGATGTGACTGCCATCAAAGTGTGGATGATATCTCATATGTCCACAGTAGTATCTCAAGTTGAAGGACCATTATGCTACTCGACTTGAGAAGATTCCTATTGACGTTGGTGTATCATCTATTAGGAAATCTTCGGTGAGTCGTTTAGTGTTTATCAAATAAATACCTACATGTCTATACGAGTCTCCCGAGATTCATGGTTCATTGGGATAAACCATCGGACCATGTCACGATATACGACATGTACTGGTCTCAGCAGATTTTACTAACCGATCCGTGTCAGTAAATCTTGACCATGAACTTTATTTGAGAATAAACAACTTATAGTGACGCTTCCCAATGTCAATTACAAACTACGTTGTAACTGCGCTCTACATTGTAAATCCTTGGGTCTTTGTCTAATATATACGTCACTAAATCAGATTTAGTTTCAATCTAATCGTAATTAAATCGAATACGTATATAAAAACAAGAGGTGCAGCCATTAAGTAAGTAATATTATGGAAAAAAGAATTGTTCATATTCATGAATCAGACATAAATACAATACGGATTGGCACTCCGAGCACCAAACCTAACAAAAAAATATACCTTGACGATGGTTTTCGACTTGTAAGGCTTGTTAATGGAATCCCATAAGATCAAATAAAACATAGACTAATGAAAAGACATAGTAAATTTAGCATACGCAAGGCATGTGCTTGTTATATTTCAGTCAAAAAATAAGACTTTAATTCGATAATATTTTAACTAAATATTTTTTTGAGAAATCATGAAGATGATTTATAACTTTAATTCATTGTAAACAAACTGAAAGGTTGGATCACATTTTACTATGACATCTCAAAAATTCCAAGAGTGATCATCACTTCGGTGCACATCCATTATGGAGTGATGTCAGTTATTTCGGTACACTTCCATTTTGGAATGATATTAGTCACACTGGTGTGCTTCCATTTCAGAATGATGTCAGTCACTCCGCTGTACTTCCATTCCTGAGTGAGGCCAGTCACTCCGGTGTAATTCCATTCCGGGGTGATCATCCATCCAGTGTACATCCATTCCAGAGTGCTGTCAAACAATCTGGTGCACTTCCATTCTAGAGTGATCATTACTCGAGTGTACTTCCATTCCAGAGGAATGTCAACCACTCCGGGATACTTTTATTCTAGAGTGATGTCAGTCACCCCGATATACTTTCATTCTGAAATGATCATCACTCTGGTGTACTTTAATTCCGGTGTGATCATCAATCTGGTGTATTTCCTTTCAGAGTGATGTCAGTTGATATACTTTCTTTATGGAGGGATGCCGGTCACTCAAGTGTACTTTCATACCAGAGTAATGTCAGTCACTCTAGTGTATATTCATTATAGAGATATATCAGTCGCTTCAGTATACTTTCATTCCGGAGAGTGATCATCACCCCGATTTAATATCATTCCGGAGCGATTATCACTCTTGTGTACATCCATTCCAGAGTTATGTTAGTCATTTCGACATACTTACTTTATGGAGTGATGCCAGTCACTCCATTGTACTTTCATTCTGGGGTGATTTCACTCTGGTGTATTTCCATTTTAGAATGATGTTAGTCATTTCGGTTTATTTTTTCCGGAGTGATGTCAGTCACTCTGGGGTACATTCATTCATGAGATATATCAGTCACTTCGGTGTACTTTCATTTCGGAGTGATCATCACTCCAGTTTAATATCATTCCAGAGTAATCATCATTCCGGTGTACATCCATTCTGGAGTAATGTCAGTCATTTCGGTATACTTTCTTTCCACAGTGATTCCAGTCGCTCCGGTGTACTTTCATTCCGAAGTATAGTCATTCACTCCGTTGTGCTTTCATTCCGGAGTGATCTCCTTCACTCCGGTGTGCTTTCATTACAGAGTGATGTCAGTCACTTCAGTGTACATCCGTTCCGGAGGAAAAAAAAAGGTAAAATGGTGATCATCACTCCGATGTGAAATGGTAAAATGGTGATCTCATTCACCTCGGTATACTTCCATTCTGGATTGACGTCAGTCATTTCAATGTACTTTCATTCCAGAGTGATGTCATTTCCTCCTAGGTTCTAACATACGAATATAAATAAATTTTTGTGAATATCCGAGAACGTGCCAAAGCTGTGAGGATATAATTTATGGAAATTTATTTGTACCAAATATATATTTGATATGTAAAATCCTCGATCCGGGAGATGCTACCGGCAGAGGATAGACTGTACTAACCCCATAAGCCTCTGACTTTCTAATCACGAACAAAGATAATATTTTTTTCTTAAGTAAAATCTTACACATGAGACCATCGCCCAACTCATCAACATGAAATACAAACTCAATAATTATGACTGTAAACTTAATAACGCTTGTTTACAATGACTTTCACATTTCTCATGACTAATACATGACTTCTGACTGATTCTGACTGGACTCTTACTCTTCTGACTTCAACTGGTGGACTCCAAACCCTAGTGAACGCATCAGTATCCGCCCTCCCGAGCTCTTCCCCCGAGAATACCTGCAAGACAGAAAACTGGAGTGGGGGTTAGATCACTGTACGATCTAAGTGAATGGACGTAAAACTAAAATACTGTTATAAAAACATTCAGTTCTAAAACCAAAAGTTTGAGAAACCGTTTTATACCAAAAACTCTTTTTCTGTTTGAAATCTCTGAGCTTATTCCAAAAACTTATCTTTCTGAAAACTGTTTTTGAAAGTCTGGATTTCTGAAAAACTGTCTCTAAAATCTGTTTTCTGAAAACTATTTTCTGAAAATATGGTAACTGAAAACTAGTATGTGTCTGAAAAACTTGACGTATAGAGGCGTTACGTATCACCGTCCTCCATACGCCTAACTAGAGCCAGCAGTGCAAATCCATGACTTTGGGGCGTTACGTATCGTCGTCCCCTAAAGCATGCCACTATTGTCCCTGAAACTGGTAGTCTTGGGGTGTTACATATCGCTGTCCCCCAAACCATTGAACTAGAGCCGGTAGTGCTGATCTATGTTACTACCTGACCCTGAACTAGGGTCTAGGGGCGTTACGTATCACCGTCCCCCTAGCCCTGAACTAGAATCTGGGGGCGTTACGTATCGTCGTCCCCCCAGTCCTCTACATGTGCATATGTTCTCTGTCCGTCAATTCCAAACTGTATCAAGTTACATACTGGGGTGGGTTTTTTCCCCATGCCCCGAAAACACAATTCTCATGTTTGAAAATATTTATAACTGAAAACTCATGCTGAAAAACAATCTTTCTGAATCATCACTGAATCTAAAAACATCTGTAATAAAATTCGATCTAACGCCCTACATACTTTTAAAAAGTAAGTCTGAATTCAAAAACCGTTAAATAAAATCAGTTCTGAGAAAAGAGGTCCACTCACAGTTTTGGAGTTCCGCTAGCCTTTTATCAATTCGCCGAAGAATGTGTGTTTCCTGTGATGATTTTTCATCGGATAAACTAGATTAGAATAGACTAGGAAACACATTACATGATCAGATTAAAATTTGCTTATTCACGTAAGCGTTATCTCTCAAAAGGTATCGTACACTTATCATGATGTATCATGAACGTACGAGTTGATACGAGACTTATAGGGTAGTCCCTAACGTGTTCGGGTGAAACTGGAATGACTTGAACTGATTTGGGCCATTATTTGACCGCGCGTTGCGACGCGAATTGTCCAAAGAAGTGCCCGAATTTTTGTCGAGCGCACCGTGACGCACGAACCCTTCGCGTCACGACGCGACCTGCACCAGAGGCATTCCTGGGTAATTTTCCCAGATCGCGTCGCGACGCGGGGCTTCATGTGTTGCGACGCAAGGTAAGAATTTGGCATTATCTTCATCATTTTAAACTCATTTTGCTCAACACTCTCCCACTAACAATCCTCACAAGTAATATCCTCAATACATATCCTATAACATCTTCAAAATCATCCTCAAATACCCATTTATCTCATTGTTTTTACCTTTCATTAAATCTTTAAAATTTTCTCAAAATCAAAAAATAAACACTAAATCTTACCATCAATCTCTATTCATATAAATTACTAATAAGCAATCCTTATTTTTCCAATAATCATATCATAACACAAAACTCATAAAATTCCATAATTTAGTATTTGGATCAAGATTCTTTACCTTATTTTCTTTGATTTCCTTCATCCTCTAAGTCCTCATTTGTTTCCAATCATCTTCTTAGCCCTTGGGGATTGGTAATTGCATCACTCCTTTGCTTTTTCTTCTTTATTCTTCTTCCATCTTTCTTCTTCTTTTCCCGCCTCTTCCTTCTACGTTTTCTTATTCTTCATCTTATTTTCTAATTTTGTGAAATGTCAATAGTAACCCTTTTTTATACTTGGGCTTCTTTGAAATTGTCAAAGGTAGAGAAAAGTATGGAGTTTTGTAGAAGTTTTGAGATTTCTCTAGAATGACCCTTGGGCACTATTCATACGAATTTGTGATCTGCATTTTTGACTCGTTTCTGTTCCAAATTTAGAAAAAGTTTCAACTCGAAAGTTGTAGATCTCGATCTAAAATTTCCGTCGATATAAAATTCATAAAAATTGGAGTTCATATGAAAAAGTTATGGTCCAAATACTATGAGCTATCCTAAATGGAACATCGTAAAATTTTCACTTCGAAGTTTCGAAGAATATACCGTTTATATCCAAAGTCGCTCCATGATTGTATAAATATATATACTCAGACAAAATTTATATTACGTAACACTCGCTCCGTGATGAAATAATTCTACAATACAACAGTAGTAGAAACTACCGGTCGTTACATGATATTAGACAAATTCAAGTGAAAATGGATTCTGAACGTGCCAAAGCTATCAGGACTACATCAGTAGCTAAGGCTGAGCACTGGTTTCGGTTCTACCTAGAAACGGTTGGAACTGGACCGGTTTTTTTGTGTTTGGAATCAGAATCAGAATCGATTGGAACCAGACCGGTTCCGGTTCCAAAATAGAATAACTAAATTTAAACGGTCCGGTTCCGGTTCTGTCATGGACGGAACCAGAACCTGTTTTGGGAACCAAATTTCAGAACCGAAACCGGAACCTGTTTTGGGAATCGAATTTATAACCAATTTCGGAACCAAATTAAAACCCAATTTCATAACTGTAGGCACTGCATTTTTACATGTAAGACCCAATGATGAGTCTCATTTGGAGGCACTACCTTTTAAGTCGCGGAAGCCGCGGGAAACGGACGTCGGAAGGGAAAAGATGGAAATCAGTACTTTGTCGAATTTGACTCGCTTTTTTAGCTTTGGGCTCGCTCGTGGACCTCCGTTTTAAAGCACCTTTAGCCTAAAAAAAAACCGCAAACACTTAACCTTGGCCCAAAACCCCACATCCAAGCCCATCTCACCCAAGCCCAATCCAAAATAATTAAAACCTTTAAAATACCTGTCACAATTAAATTAAATTAAATTAAAGTTAACTAATTTAAAATTAAATTAAAATCCATCACAAATTAAAATCCAACACAAATTAAATTCCAATTTAAAATTAAATTAAAACAAATTAAATTAAAATTAAATCTAAATTAATTAAATAAACATTTAATTAAAATCTAATACCAAAATTAAAATAAATCACTTCCTAATTTAATAAATCACTCACCAATTTACTCACATAATTAACAAATTAAATGCCTAATTAAAATCAATCATAACAAATTAAATATATTGTATTCCTAATCTAATACCAAAATTAAAACAAATCACTTCCTAATCTAAACCAATCAAATATTCAACCTTCCTAATTCACCAAAATTTATCCCCCAATCAAATATATATTTTCCTTTTGTGACACTAATTAGATATTAAAATCTCTATCCATGCAAACCCTAATTGACAACTATAAAACACACACTAAATCAACCCTAAGGGCTCTCAGACATTCACGACTTCAACCAAAAAAAAACAAAAAGAAAAGCAAAACCCTTTCCCCTCTCTTGAATCCCCACAACAACAAACACAAAAACCACAAACCCTAAAAGCTTCCTACCTCTCTGTCGTAGACCACAACCAGTCCACACAAACCTTGCACACAAAGACTCAAGCCACACGCACCAAACAAGCCCCTAACCTCCACAAACTGCCCAGTAATTACCGAGAAGAACACTCCCTAAACCGCACCATGATAAGCCCTTAAACTGCCTCACCTACGCATCAAATAACCCCTGAAACCAACAGCCATCCACGCTCAACATACCTCACTTAAAGAACCCACGCACACTCCCCATATTAAACACGGCCTCACTAGGCGCACATAACAACAAACCCCACTGCCACACACATAAACCCTAGCAAGCACTCGCTCTCTCTCATCTTTAACAACCCTCACGCACACTGGACATTAGGGATGCACACGTGAAACCCCTAAAACATCACAGTTCACCAGTCTCCTCTCATCACGTAACTAAGCTACTCCTTCACACAGCCCTTCACGCCAAAAATCAACTCTTTGACTAGCCCTTCATGTCCCCAACAGCACCCATTTCATAACGTCCACGCAGCAAGCCATTCACTGCCTCCACTCAGCCTTCAACTTAGCCAGTAAACTACTTCACAAATCACCGAAACTATCCCCTGTACTGCACTATTTCACTGCCCAAAACTGTACCTGAAATACACCCAAAAAATAGTCCCATAATCTCTGAAAACAGTCCCCAAACCGAGCCAGCAAACAGCAGCCCGATACCCATTAAAACCGCACAAAACAGTCCCTAAATGCACCTGAAACAATAACCAGAAAACCGCGAGGAAATAACAGCAAAACAGGGAGAAAACAGCGAGCAAAACAGCGAAACAGCGAGGTAAAACGCAAACCAGTGAACCAGGAAAGTTGCGGAGTGATAGCCCTTCCGACGGCCGTGAAACGCGAGTCCGAAAGTCGAAATAAAAGGTTAGACCTGAGGGTATTTTCCACATTTGTTTTCTGTTTTATTTTCATTATTTATTGAGTATTGTTAGCATGATTGTTATGTTAAAATGCATGTTGTGGCCCTTGAGTAGATAAATATGCATGGATTACGAAATATTGTATGTTGTGGCTTTGGAATAAAATGAAAGATGTGTTAACTCTCCCGGTATATCGGATGGAAACCCGGACATAAATTTCATAGCCGATTCCGAATGGACGGTAGTATGATCTGTACTCGGGATACAACTCCATGTATCGCTTGAGTAAACGGCACTTTCTTTTGTTTTATATTGCTTTGATTTATTTATTTTTCGTCATTTGAATTCCGCATGTTACTTGTTTATTCATGATGCAATCGAGCGCATGGGCTTAGTAAGTCGGGTTAAAGGTCCCCTATTTGGAGGGGTCAAAACCCTTTACCACGATGCTTTGCCGCGCCGATTGATGTGTGTTCGGTTGAATGTAAGATATGTTCAATCGGGCATACAAAGTTTGATGTTATTGTCTTTATTATTTGTATGTATGATGCAATCGAGCGCATGGGCTTAGTAAGTCGGATTAAATGTCCCCTATTTGGAGGGGTTAAAACCCTTTACCATAATGTTTTGCCGCGCCGGTTGATGTGTGTTCGGTTGGATGTAAGATATGTCCAATCAGGCATACTAAGTTTGATATTATTGTCTTTATTCTTTGTATGCATGATGCGATCGAGTGCATGGGCTTAGTAAGTCGGATTAAAGGTCCCCTATTTGGAGGGGTTAAAATCTTTTACCACGATGATTTGCCACGCCGGTTGATGTATATTCGTTTGAATGTAAGATGTGTTCAATCGGGTATACGAAGTTTCATATAGTTATCATTGTCTTTGTACGCATTGTAATGAAAGGCGCATCGGCTTATTGTGTTGGATTAAAAGGTTCTCCATTTGGGGTAAGAAAAGCCTAAAAGGCTACCTTTACCACGATATTTGCCGTGTCTTTCATCTATTGATTGCATCATTTACCTTAGTCTTGGCTTAACGTAGTATAATTCATAGATCCATGTTATGATAGCATTTGAGTATTATTTCCTGTAGTATATCGGATGGAAACCCAGACATAAATTCTGTAGCCGATTCCGAATGGACGGTAATGGTCAGTACTTGGGATACAATTCCACGTACCACTTGGAAAAGTGCTCACATGTGTGTTTGTGTCCATATTAGTTATCTTCTTTTGCACCACGTCATATCATGCTTACTTTAATGCCTAATTGCATCCTTAAGTGTCTTTTTGCATTATGTACTTAGTTGACTCTTTTATTTATGCATGGACATGTAATGGCTATTTGTTTATGATATGTCTATGAAATCACATGTTCACCATTATTTGATTCACCTTTATGTGTGCTTGTGTTGTTAGTATGTGCTTGTGTTTCCATGAATACAATATGCCAATGAAGTTGTATGTTCGTTGCTACTTTGATGTACTTTCAAGCATGCAATCTTAGATGTGAAATATATGCAAATTTAGGTGTAAGTTTTATTTTTGTGCATATGGATTTAGAAGCATGATACTCTTGGAAATAAGTGTTACTTAAGCTTGATTAAATTATTACACAAATCCTTTCATTACAAGTGACATAAGTAAGAGACCTTTCCAAACCCAACGGTTTGAGGTCTTCCCTTGCGAGGGGTGAGTGCGGCCTTAAATCTCATTTTCCCGGTTCACACCGGGTAGCGACTTCATTATTCTCCGGTTTAGTCCCCCGTGGCTACTCCGTACTCCCGACCAGGCCGCGAGCCCGGGACAGCATGCATCGCCCAGTTCCTGTGTCCCACAGTCTAGCGACTCCATTGGGGATAGAGAATCGGCCCCGAAATATTGTCTTGTAATGTTTGGATTTATGTTCTAATTGACAGTGTCTATAGTGGATAAAATGGGGTTTTAATCAAAGGCATTTTGAGGCTAGGTAATGGTTTGGTGTCTTCCTTCATTCAATACCTTTCTAGAAGGAAAAGCTGTGAAGGCACCTATAAAGCCATATACTCGTAGCCTATTGTGATGGACTAATTTGGAGGACTCGTTGTTTATTCCTGTCACCAAGCGATAAGAGCCTAAGAGGCTAGGGTACTTAAGAGAGCCTCACTCCACCCTCCCTCTGGGGAATCTACAATGGGAAATCCATTTGACAGTCAGTCACACACCATAGCTCATTGGCACGTACCTTATTGTATAAAAAAGAGTGCGCTCACTTGGTCGCTCGAACCCTTGATTGGGGAGACCTAGTTGTGGGCCATCCTTCGCGGTGAGAGCCTTTGTCTACACTCTTGCGAATCCAACCATAGACCGGGTTTGTATGGTTAAAGTAACAATTATTTCCTTGAATATGTGCTTGTGGACCATCCTCATTGGATGCAGTTGGACTATTGTCAGAAATACGAACTTACTGGGCCATTTAAACTGGGGCGAGTTCGTACCTTTTGACAATTAGGCCCAAAGCTTCTGAAATGTTGATGGGCCATTCTGTAGAAATCATTGTTTTATGTTTGCATTATCTTTCTTTTATGCTTGTGTTTGGGAACATCGTGGTTTGGATCCATTTGGACCATTTGTCATGGGATATGGGCTTGTTGGGCCATTTAAACTGGGATAAGAACGTATCTTATGACGATTGGGCCAAAGGCTTCTAAATATTGATGAGCCATTTTGTGCTTATGTTAGGAACATTATCATTTGGATACAGTTGGACTTCTTGCCATGAGATGTGAACTTGTGGGCCATTTAAACTGGGACGAGTTCACTCCCATGACAGTTAGCCCAAAAGCTTCTAAAATGATGATGGGCCAATTTGTATGAAAATTTTAATAAATTGATATATTCATTGTATCACATGCGTCTCATTCATTTCATGCATACACGCATCATGCTAACCCCTTGTGTTCTGAAAGCCATCATAGATTCCCGTTGGGTTAGGGAAGAAGGAAGACTCACCAAAAGACCGGTAACAGATATGAGTACATCCGATAATGAGGTATCCCGGATAGATCAGTTGGAAAATGGTTTCGCCAAAATTACCGAACAGTTGCAAGCCTTGACTACCGCCATGGCAAATATGGCTGTACCCCGTGCTGGGGGGAATTCTGAGAATGTGAGGTGTGAGGAGCCTCGAATGGGTTGGGGGATGATCCCACTTTTGATGATGACATGGCAGAGTATGCAACAGGCAGAGTGATTGGTCTCAGGCAGAATTTCAGAAGCTTCGGATCAGGTTGAAACAGTTACCCGCAAAATGAGGGGTAAGAATGAGGAGTTGCTAGATTATGAGGCAATGACCTTCGGAGAACAGCTGCCAGCTCAGTTTAAAATGCCCGACATGGCCAAGTTTAATGGGAATAGAGACCCGAGGGTCCATCTGCAGCAATATGTCTCAGTCATGAGTTCAATGGGCCTATCACAACGCCAAGTCCAAAAGATGTTTGGGATGTCACTCGAGGGGGCACCGTGGTTTTGGTATCATATCCTTAAGAAGAAGGTTAAGGAAGATTGAAGGAACTAGCTGATGCTTTTCTGAAGCAGTATGTTACAGACTTAGAGATTGACTTGTCACTCCGTGATTTGGAGAACACTAAGCAGAAGCCAGAGGAAAGTTTCAAAGAGTTTGTGGATCGCTGGAGAAGCCAGCTTTTGAAAATGCAGACTCGGCCCTCAGAGAAAGACCAAATTAGATGATTATCAAGGGCACCAAGCCCTCTATTTATGGTAAGCTGAGGAGGATGACTTCGATGATTTCTGATTTTCGACAGTTGAGGGAAACTGTCATGGATATTGAAGAAGATGAGGCTGAAAACAGAAAGTTTTATGGCCAGAATAAAAGAAATTTTATGGGGCCTTCTGAGACCAAACCCGCTACTGCTGAGGTCGCTACCGTCAGAAACAGGTAATTCTCCAACCTTGGTAGACCTTTGTCAAGGGTGTTTGAAAAGTTACAGGGACAAGGACTCTTGAAACCATTAGAAAGCAACACTTCAACATCCCCCACCGCCCACATAAATATGAACCTTTATTGTCACTTCCACCAGCTACATGGCCATGACACACCGACAACTGCACCCGCCCCAGGCATGAAATTCAAGATCTCATAGATTCCCATAAAATACCCACCCATGAAAAAACAACCCAACACACACAGAAACCCTCTACCAAACTACCACTCCGTTCCACCACCACATACATGATCAACTCTGGATTGCCCGAAACTTTTTTCCTCCAAACCCTCAACCACCAAGTTTCTTACATGGATGACAGCGAAGAACCATAGGCCAAGGAAGAAGGCAATGCTGCGGATGATGGAGCTATTCCTCCTAGTCTATTTGATCATGCATTTTTAATAAAGACATTGATTTAGTCTACCTGTTCGAACCATTTTCTTAAATGATAATAAAGATGTTCATTTCGCTGAATCTCTTCTGCAACATGAGTATATTTGAGAAAAGTATTCAACCTTGGTTCTATGGAATCCAGTGATGAACACGGGGAACCCTCGAAATAAGCAAACAGAAAAGATAAGATAAACATTCAGAAATTGGGAAATAGAGGCAGTGAAAATATCAGACTTGGAAGGGAATTAGTTCACCGAGCCGATCAACGTAGACAGATTGAAGTAGTAGCTTGCCTGAGGAAAAGAAGACTGAGCAGTCGCCAAGAGAATTGGCAGAAGACCTAACCCAACGGGATAGAAAATTCACTCATACATGCATGCATACACGTAACATATTTTGCATTCTTTTTTGTGTTTGTTTTTTTTTCTGTATTCAAAGGTTTCAAAGAAGAAAAAGAGAAAACGGCAAAGACAAGCCAACTAGAATCAACAACATATGAGTAGTAGTTTCGGGGATGAGTCCCAGGGTTGAGGCCCATATCAGTTTCAGTCTTGGGGTTGAGTCCCAGGGGCGAGGCCCACATCAGTATCAGTTGGGGGCGAGGCCCATATCAGTATCAGTTGGGGGTGAGGCCCATATCAGTGTTAGTTGGGGGAGAGGCCCATATCAGTGTCAGTTGGGGGCGAGGCCCATATCAGCATCACTCTGGGAGCAAGGCCCACATCCTCATCAGAATCTGTCTTGCCGGATATGGCACTCTGGGGGCGAGGCCCACAACAACATCAATATCAGTTTAGCCGGGAATGGCACTCCAAGAATGGAAACACAGTTCAAGAATGAACAAGCCGGGAATGGCACTCCAAGAATGGAAACACAGTTCGAGAATGAACAAGCCGGGAATGGCACTCCAAGAATGGAAACACAGTTCGAGAATGAACAAGCCGGGAATGACACTCCAAGAATGGAAGCACAGTTCGGGAATTAACAAGCCGGGAATGGCACTCCAAGAATGGAAACACAGTTCGAGAATGAACAAGCCGAGAATAGCACTCCAAGAATGGAAGCACAGTTCGAGAATGAACAAGCCGGGAATGGCACTCCAAGAATGGAAGCACAGTTCATGAATGAACAAGCCGGGAATGGCACTCTAAGAATGGAAGCACAGTTCGGGAATGAACAAGCCGGGAATGGCACTCCAAGAATGGAAACACAGTTCAGGAATGAACAAGCCGGGAATGGCACTCCAAGAATGGAGCAAGGTTCGGGAGTGGACCGCATCACAGTAATGGTTCGGGAATGGATAAGTCGGGAATGACACTCCGAGAATGGAGCACAGATCGGGAATGGACCACACCATGGTAACGGTTTGAGAATGGACCACCTCTCATCGAAACGGTCCGAGAATGGACCACCTCTCCTCAACTTGGTTCGAGAATGGACCACCTCACAACAAAATGGACTCAACACAACAGTAAGTTAAGCAACAGCTGGCGAGCCAGGTAAGTGAAAATGCATTGCATAACTTTGATAGGATTGTCACTGTTACACATTACACAAGTCCCATCAAAGTGGGGGCGACTGTAGGCACTGCATTTTTACATGTAAGATCCAATGATGAGTCTCATTTGGAGGCACTACCTTTTAAGTCGCGGAAGCCGCGGGAAACGGACGTCGGAATGGAAAAGATGGAAATCAGTACTTTGTCGAATTTGACTCGCTTTTTTAGCTTTGGGCTCGCTGGTGGACCTCCGTTTTAAAGCTCCTTTAGCCTAAAAAAAAAACCGCAAACACTTAACCTTGGCCCAAAACCCCACATCCAAGCCCATCTCACCCAAGCCCAATTCCAAAATAATTAAAACCTTCAAAATACATGTCACAAATTAAATTAAATTAAATAAAGTTAACTAATTTAAAATTAAATTAAAAAGCCAAACAAAATTAAAATCCAACACAATTAAAATCCAACACAAATTAAATTCCAATTTAAAATTAAATTAAAACAAATTAATTTAAAATTAAATCTAAATTAAATTAAACAAATATTTAATTAAAATCTAATATCAAAATTAATAAATCACTTCCTAATTTAATAAATCACTCACCAATTTACTCACATAATTAACAAATTAAATGCCTAATTAAAATCAATCATAACAAATTAAATATATTGTATTCCTAATCTAATACCAAAATTAAACAAATCACTTCCTAATCTAAACCAATCAAATATTCAACCTTCCTAATTCACCAAAATTTGTCCCCCAATCAAATATATATTTTCCTTTTGTGACACTAATTAGATATTACAAATCTCTATCCATGCAAAACCTAATTGAAAACTATAAAACACACACTAAATCAACCCTAAGGGCTCTCAGACATTCACGACTTCAACAAAAAAAAAATAAAAAGAAAAGCAAAACCCTTTTCCCCTCTCTTGAATCCCCACAACAACAAACACAAAAACCACAAACCCTAAAAGCTTCCCCCTTCTTTCTCGTAGACCACAACCAGTCCACACAAACCTTGCACACAAAGACTCAAACCACACGCACCAAGCAAGCCCCTAAGCTCCATAAACTGCCCAGTAATTACCGAGAAGAACACTCCCTAAACCGCACCATGATAAGCCCTTAAACTGCCCTCACCTACGCATCAAATAACCCCTGAAACCAACAGCCATCCACGCTCAACATACCTCACTTAAAGAACCCACGCACACTCCCCACATCAAACACGGCCTCACTAGGCGCACATAACAACAAACCCCACTGCCACACAAATAAACCCTAGCAAGCACTCGCTCTCTCTCATCTTTAACAACCCTCACGCACACTGGACATTAGGGATGCACACGTGAAACCCCTAAAACATCACAGTTCACCAGTCTCCTCTCATCACGTAACTAAGCTACTCCTTCACACAGCCCTTCACGCAAAAATCAACTCCTTGACTAGCCTTTCACGTCCCCAATAGCACCCCTTTCATAACGTCCAAGCAGCAAGCCATTCACTGTCTCTACTCAGCCTTCAACTTAGCCAGTAAACTACTTCACAAATCACCGAAACTACCCCCCTGCACTGCACTATTTCACTGCCCAAAACTGTACCAGAAATACACCCCAAAAATTGTCCCCTAATCTCTGAAAACAGTCCCCAAACCGAGCCAGCAAACAGCAGCCCGATACCCATTAAAACTGCACAAAACAGTCCCTAAATGCACCTGAAACAGTGACCAGAAAACCGCAAAGAAATAGCAGCAAAAGGGGTGAAAACAGCGAGCAAAACAGCGAAACAGCGAGGTAAAATGTAAACCAGTGAACCAGAAAAGTTGCGGAGTGATAGCCCTTCCGACGGCCGTGAAACGCGAGTCCGAAAGTTGAAATAAAAGGTTAGACCTGAGGGTATTTTCCACATTCGTTTTCTATTTTATTTTCATTATTTATTGAGTATTGTTAGCATGATTGTTATGTTAAAATGCATGTTGTGGCCCTTGAGTAGATAAATATGCATGGATTACGAAATATTGTATGTTGTGGCTTTGGAATAAAATGAAAGATGTGTCAAATCTCGCGGTATATCGGATGGAAACCCGGACATAAATTTCATAGCCGATTCCGAATGGACGGTAGTATGATCTGTACTCGGGATACAACTCCACGTATCGCTTGAGTAAACGACACTTTCTTTTGTTTTATATTGCTTTGATTTATTTATTTTTCGTCATTTGAATTCCGCATGTTACTTGTTTATTCATGATGCAATCGAGCGCATGGGCTTAGTAAGTCGGATTAAAGGTCCCCTATTTGGAGGGGTCAAAACCCTTACCACGATGCTTTGCCGCGCCGGTTGATGTGTGTTCGGTTGAATGTAAGATATGTTCAATCGGGCATACAAAGTTTGATGTTATTGTCTTTATTATTTGTATGTATGATGCAATCGAGCGCATGGGCTTAGTAAGTCGGATTAAATGTCCCATATTTGGAGGGGTTAAAACCCTTTACCACGATGTTTTGCCGCGCCGGTTGATGTGTGTTCGTTGGATGTAGATATGTCCAATCAGGCATACTAAGTTTGATATTATTGTCTTTATTCTTTGTATGCATGATGCGATCGAGTGCATGGGCTTAGTAAGTCGGATTAAAGGTCCCCTATTTGGAGGGGTTAAAATCTTTTACCACGATGTTTTGCCGCGCCGGTTGATGTATATTCGTTTGAATGTAAGATGTGTTCAATCGGGTATACGAAGTTTCATAGTTATCATTGTCTTTGTACGCATGTAATGAAAGACGCATGGGCTTATTGTGTTGGATTAAATGTTCTCTATTTGGGGGAAGAAAAGCCTAAGAGGCTACCTTTACCATGATATTTGCGTGTCTTTCATCTATTGATTGCATCATTACCTTAGTCTTGGCTTAACGTAGTATAATTCATATATCCTTGTTATGATAGCATTTGAGTATTATTTCTTGTAGTATATCGGATGGAAACCCAGACATAAATTCTGTAGCCAATTCCGAATGGACGGTAATGCGGTCTGTACTTGGGATACAATTCCACGTACCACTTGGAAAAGTGCTCACATGTGTGTTTGTGTCCATATTAGTTATCTTCTTTTGCACCACGTCATAGCATGCTTACTTTAATGCCTAATTGCATCCTGAAGTGTCTTTTTGCATTATGTACTTAGTTGACTCTTTTATTTGTGCATGGACTATAATGGCTATTTATTTATGATATGTCTATGAAATCACATGTTCACCATTATTTGATTCGCCTTTATGTGTGCTTGTGTGGTTAGTGTGTGCTTGTGTTTCCATGAATACAATATGCCAATGAAGTTGTATATTCGTTGCTACTTTGATGTACTTTCAAGCATGCAATTTTAGATGTGAAATATATGCAAATTTAGGTGTAAGTTTTATTTTTGTGCATATGGATTTAGAAGCATGATACTCTTAGAAATAAGTGTTACTTAAGCTTGATTAAATTATTACACAAATCCTTTCATTATAAGTGACATAAGTAAGAGACCATTCCGAACCCAACTGTTTGAGGTCTTCCCTTGCGAGGGGTGAGTGCGGCCTTAAATCTCATTTTCCCGATTCACACCGGGTGGCGACTCCATTATTCTCCGGTTTAGTCTCCCGTGGCTACTCCGTACTCCCGACCGGCCGCGAGCCCGGGGACGCATGCGTCGCCCATTTCCTGTGTCCCACAAAAACAGTTTTTAAAACCCAATTTCATAACTCAATTTCATAACCAGTTTTAAAATACTATTTAAACTCAATTTCATAACCCAAATTAAAACCCAATTTCATAACCCAATTCAAACCCAATTTAATAAACCAATTAAAACTTAATTTAAACTCAGACACTTTCTACAAGAATATTATGTATTGAATCAAAAATATTATGTAATATACAATTTTATTTATTGTTTTATTTTTGTATTGACAGTTGCCAAGAATATTATGTAATATTCAAGTGTGAGAAATAATTATATATTCAATGTTTGACAATAAAAAATAAATAGGGTAAATCAGAACCAGATCAGAATCGAATTGAACTGATTAATAGAGTACCCTATTTAATTAGGTAGGTTCCGGTTCCACACAGAACCGAATTGGAACTGAATTGATAGGGTACCTTATTTAATTGGGTAGGTTCCGATTCCACTTAGTTAGGAACCGATTTTTTCCGGGTACGTTCCAGTTCCACTAGGAACCGAAACCGAAACCTATTTTGCTCACCCCTATTGGTAGCTTGAGTTTGTCATTGACAAGTGTAGCCTTGATATGCCTCATGTGAACGTGCCAAAGCTGTTACAATGAGAAACAGTCAGGATCAAAATAAGGAGTAATAGTGAGTGTGATTGACAATGAGTTGTCTACATGTGAATATACGTAGGCGAGAACGTGCCAAAGCTATGAGTTAAAATATATTCAGTGGTTCAACTTCTCACTATGAAATTCAATTCAATTATTGAATTTTCATTTTTCATTGTAGATTACGGTATTACGTAAAATAATGGGAGGCATTGCTGGGTTAAAAATCCATAACTAAGGCAGTGTGTAATATTATGAAAATTATCGCTTGTATGTTTTCCTTATTCTATTTTGTAGATAGAATTAAAATTTTAATCCACTGCATGCATATTTTATATATGTTTTCTGACTCTTCTTATGATTACAGTTTTCTAGAATAAGTTCTAGATTAGAGTATGCTAGGATATAATCTTTCAGAGATAATAATTTCTTATGCAGTAAGGATTTACATGAATTGGTTCATGTCTCGAGATTCGTCACTGGAATTAAAAAAAAACCTCATTAGGTATTGTTTATTTGATAATGACGTTTCTTGGCTTTAGTGACCTTTAAAGGTCACGTGTCTCACACTGTTTTCTAATCAATTATTTATAATTATTGTGAATAGTTAAAGGTAAATTATAAAACTAAAGAAAGGAAATGTGTATAGTTTGGCGCAGAGAATATCAATTCTCACAACACGATAACTATAAGTATTAGATACCAGATTTCCCATCTAGTTATTTAAAATATTGTTTAATGACTGTTTTGATATTTGATATCAGATCTTGCGACTATTGGATAGTTACTTTTTCTTTATAAATAGTTGTTACATATTTAATAAGACTAAAAGTGTCATTGTAGTAGAGATAAATATTAGGAAAAATATTCGGTTAAGTAAATAACTTAGAAGAGTGCTTTATGGAATTTTTCACTTAAACATTAGATGCTTATTTCATATGGTAAAAGATGGTCTGATACGACATCACACCACATATCCTTATCTATTTAATGAATATTGTATTCAGGAATGTGATTAAATCTCATTTAACCAATGATCGTTATTGGACCACAAGATTTATTAAACTGATACATTAGATGTATGTAGTTTAATGAGTTATAAAATGCTTAAGGTAGTTTTCCTTACTTCATAACTTAGTCTATGAATTTCCATGACTCAGTTACTTGTTTCTGATCAAACACGGATAAAATATTTTGACTTGTTCAAAGATATTCCATCTGAACTTTTAAAAACTGTATCTTTAAAATTCATCGCGGGTATTTGAATTGTTCAAAGATGTATGATATAATCAAACTGATGAATTTATGGTAATAAGTTCTAAGATTATTTAATGAATACGATTCGTACTCAATATTATCTTTCTACGATTCCATCGCGATGGAATTAATGAGTAAGAGGAATCAAATCTTATACGATTTGATTTGATATATATTGAGTATTACCGAATTATTTGCAATACTCTTTGGGTTACACTTCGATAACACTGATTCATCTTTTTGATTAATGTTCCATTAATTTCTACAGTTACATATACGATATGTATAAGTAGAAAATTTGAATTGAAAGGTTTGAGATTTGAATCTTTTTTATTGTACAATGGTTATACAATTGAAAGAACTTTTGACTGAGAGGTACAAGTATAAGTTTTTCATTTATTCTATTTAATTGAAAATTATATTATATTTGATAGAAAATCTTTTCTATGATCCCGAGTAATAAAATTATTTTATTACTTGGTATGTAACATCAAATGTTGACAATTGTAGAAAAGACTTGACTTATTGAAGTCAAATGTGAGAGTGATAAACTATAAATGGAACTACATAATGAATTAGATGAAACTACCCTTAGACATCTTCCATATAAGTCCAATAGGATGTCAGAATCATTTGTTAAGTATTTGATACTTAATAATTCGACTGTTTTCTTATCAAAGAAAATTATCCTATAACTTATAGTGAAAACGATATTTGATATCGACTCTGGAAGTTAGCATTAAACCATAGATCTAAGATTGTTCATACCTTACTACAATCAAGCTTTGAACTTGATTGAGCTGTTGTTATGAATCGTTCATAAAATGTGCAAATGGTTTGTGCAACAAAACAAAGTGAGCTTATTAAAGGTTTGACCTTTATAGTATGACATTGAGAAAGGTTATACTCAGCAGTCTATTGTAGATTCTAAGGAAACTTGTCTTTAGTCGCACTAATTGAACAGTTAAAAATCTGTTGGTTAATGTTAAATTAAACTGTACATTTTGGTTTAGAATGCAAAGTGGCGTTCCGTTCTGGAATAGACCTGAAGTTTGCATTATGCTAACACCACTGTTTGGTATATCAGCTTATTGATACTATTGTAGACTCAGATAAGCTTTCCGAAAATGTGTGTTCTCTAATTTTGAAATGAGTCAAATTGTCTGATTCTATCAAAGCGTAGAGAATACATATGTAATTGTAGGGTTAGTGGAAGCGTACAAATTTCTTTCGAGTGTTGTATAGCCTAATGACATTATCATTATTAAGGTAATAATGAGGTGTTTGTGAGTTAAAAGGTTTACCTAATCTTATTTTCTCCGTGAATACAGTGGGAATAGTCTATGCTATATTCGATATAAAGTTTTATATATTTATAAAACTAAGAGACTTGTGAGATATTCCCATTAATCGTGCATTAGATATGATTTAATAAAAGGACACAACATGACTATCTGTGTGACAGTTAGTATAACTGTTGGACAGTTAGTGTGTCTTTTAGATATAGTATTCATTTTCGTAAATGATGATTCCTTAGTCAAAAGAGAAATTGATTAGAATGTCTAGTCAATCTTATGAATCATAAGATGATGGCATAATGAAACTGTATTGTGCGCGATTAAAGATATCAATTTAATCGTAATTATTACGAGCTATTTTGATACGTTGTAGACCATAGGATGGGTCTTGAAATATGTTCTCTATTATCTTTGAGATATTAAGAATGAGTTTCTTATTCATAAAGAATATAGTTCGCAACTATTAGGGGCAGATTATTTTTGAGTCTAATTATAATGTTAGACGGTCTACGTTATATAGAGTCATAAAAGATGCAATGAGAGTGTCATAGATGATTGTACTGTGTGAGTGGAATTAGTTACAACTTATAAAGTATTGACTTATAATTTGCATAGTGACCTTATATATTAGAAATTTTGATATTAGTATTGTGCTTGCGATTGTTTGCATAGTATTTTGGATTTGATCCATAAATACTTGATAACTCAGTAGCTATAACACAATATTGATGTCATATCTGAGTCATATTGATGTAGATCTTAGGTTCTATAAAATATGAATGAAGCTGGCTAAGGGAAACGTTTAGGTTTGTTTTACAAACTCAAAATATTATAGCAGACCTACATGTTGTTGCCTTCCTTTTTGAGTGCTATGTGAGCTCTTGAGGGGCATGCGTATGTGATACACATTTAGATATGTATATGATACCATGGATTGACACTAGAGCAAGTGGGAGAAATTGTTATGGTTAGTGCTCGTAGTGCCAATCCGGATCATATTTATGTCAGATTCATAAATATGAACAATTCATTTTTCCATAATAAATATGAACAATTCATTTTTCAATAATATTACTTATTGATGGTAACACCTCTTATCGTTTATATACATATTCGATCTAATATCGATTTGACTGAAACTAAATATGGTTTAATGATACGTATATATTAGACAAAGACCCGAGGATTTACAACGTATTGCACAGTTACAATGTAGTTTATAATTGACATTGGGAAGTGTCACTATAAGTTGTATATTCTCAAATAAAGTTCCTAGTCAAGATTTACTAACATTGGTCAATTAGTAAAATCCGTTGAGACCAGTACATGTCGTATATTGAGACTTAGTCTTGTGGTTTATCCTAATGAACCATGAGTCTCATGAGACTCGTATAGACATATAAATGTTTATTTGATAAACACTGAATGACTCACCGAATATTTTCTAATAGATGGTACACAAACGTCAATAGGAATTTTCTCGAGTTTAGTAGCATAGTGGTACTTCGACTTGAGATACCATTGTGGATATATGAGTTATCCTTCATATTTTGATGGCATTCACGTCAACGATCTATTCAAATTAGACCTCAGCATGTTCGTTGGGTGTGGACTCATGCTCATGATATCTTGTGAGTATCACAAACGCGTGCATGATACCTATGTACAGGGCATAGGTATCATGCACGTGTTTGTGATATGTTAAAACCATGATACACTGAGGAAGCGAGTTCTGAGTGTTATAAATAGGTCATAAATTTATAAGTCGATTGTATTATACCTTAGGGATTTGACGTTCCCATCTATATCCCCAGTATAATATGGATAGCCTGTGACAGAGGGATTATAACTATGAAATGACCTCAACTTAAATAGTTTAGCGAGATTATATGTGGTCGTCATAATTTATGAGTGGGTGAATTATGGACACAAAATTGGATTCTGTTACAGATAAACTTTAACTTAGAGAATCCTACAATATGAAGTGTACTCGTTGAGCACTTGGGCAATACGTTATGAATAATACCGATTATTCATAATACTTTATCAGATTAAATGAGCTATTTCGAATCGTTTAACAGTTAAACGAAATTACACATGCTTAGGGATATTTCGGTCATTTACTAATTAATGTGTATTTGTATTTAATACATGATTTTATTAAATGTACATTAATTAATTTTCAATTGAGTTTTTGATACATGTCATAAATATATGTATTTTGTTATTTAGTGTAAATAAAAGTACATATATATTAATAATCATATTAATTAATTGTTTACATATTTAAATGTTAAATATTTAAATAATATTTATAATTCATAATTGTTATGTAATATGTTTGATTATTAATGGTTACATATGACATGGCTTTTAATGTTGAAGTGTACAAATTGATTTTGTCAACTTAAAAGCTTTAATAATTTAATTTGATTAAATTAGATATTTTGACTAAAAATTCCCCTAATATTTCGGCCAACACATATACAAAGTAAAACATTATTTTTCTCTTTCATAAGTTGTCTTGGCAAAAAAATCCCTCATCATTTTAGAGAGCTTCCAAAATGATTCTTGAGAGAAACTTGAGAGAAAGTGATCAAATCAAGAAGAAAGCTTAAGGAAATATAGAGATTTTGAGGTAATCTTTAATATTCTTAAGCTTAGAAATTTTGTTTCTTATTTTTTAGTATCTAGAAATGTTTTAGGGTTTCTTTTCTTTCTTAAATTTTGGGGCTTTTTGATTTGGATGATGAATTGAGAGGCTAAATGCATGTGTGAAGTAATATTGATTAATATTAGTGTAATATTAATTCAATTTTATCATATGATGATAGGTTGACATTCTAGAGTGTTATGAACACTCTAATAATATCTAGAATTGTTCTTGAGTTCTTCATTTATGGTGGCTTTGATTGCTGTAGATATTAATTAGATTCATGATGAGAAAAATAGATTTAAAGTATGAATATGATTAATTTTGTCCCCTGATCAGATCCGAAAATTCTAGAATTTTGGTGATGAAATTATGATGTTTAAATATATTGGATGTGTATTGGGTATTAGAATAATTGTTAGAAATTATTTCAGAGTGAAAATACGTGAAAACGATGAAAACCGGCGTTACCGAGTAACATATGCCCAAACAGTGAATTGGTCACTTTTCGGGCAGTTGGAGTTGACCTGGGCAGCCCCATGTGGTATTGGTTCGTCGATTCGATCGTAAGCGTGTTTTATCTTATTTGACGGGAAAATATTTTCGTAAAAATTTCACAGTATTTTCTAAATTTATTATGTCGTTATTTGATATCGAATAAAATATTTAAGTGAAATATAAATAAATTATTCATATTCGATATTGAATAATTTATTCGGTAAGTTTAAAAATTTTAAAGTTATGATTTCGTCTGAATGCTTCCAACGCGTAAAATCCCAACACATTAGACATTGTGATTGTCTGAATTACGATTTGTACGGTATTTTTTTAAAACACATGCTCTATGAGAAATGAGAAGTTACTGTAACACATGTTTTCATACCATTATACAATTACGACAAATAAGGATAATACAACTAAAGATCTCAATCTTGATATTGTGTGAGACCCTTGAGATTATTTCAATCTCACACTGTACCCATTAAACTCTTGTTTACTTCTTAAAACTTAAATTTGGTGATCGCTATCTTGGAGTGTCACTAGAAGATCATGAGAGATTCAATCTAATAGAAGATCTTTGGAAAAGAAAATTGTATTAAGGTTGATAGATTCAAGAAAATAGAAAGATCATTATATTAATAATATCACATTAGCTTGTATTCATTGGTCGACCAATTATGTTGTTCTATGTGATCAATCATGATTGTGAAAACAAAATAAATATTACATTCGAAAAGAGATCGAGATAGATGTAATGTGATAAATGATCGAGGATACTGCATACTTAATCTACTATGATATCTATCAATTATTCGAGTAGCTATATATTCATAACAGGTGTATAGAAAGTGAGCTCTCGAAGTATGCTGGTCGCATGACACAATTGTTAAGTATGGTTTGTTGTTGCAGAGATAAATAAAAACTGTTGATCCCATCATGCGTGAGTGAGAGATGTTGGATGGAACCGAATCGGGTCACACATGATGGATCAACCTGGCCCAACCCATGGGCAAGATAATTTCCCACAATCCCACCTAAGGGAAGTTGCATGGGTAAGTTTATTAACTTCTCATGCATATTAATAAAGTGGATAAAACTTCCACTGCCATCAATTGCTCTATATATAAGCATTTGAAATGGTTAAACTGCTCTCATTTTGACGTGAATGATCATAAAAGAAATCTCTTTCTCTCTCTCTCTCTCTCTCATTTTTTGGTCAATAAAATGGAAAAGCAAAATTCTAAGTGTAACATCCCCGATTTGGGAGATGTTACCATCATGGAATAGACCATACTAACCTCATAAGCCTCAGACTCTCTAATCATGAACATATACTAATACTTTTTTTCTTTAATAATATGAGACCGTAGCCCAAGAAAAACATGACATACAAACTCAATATCTGCAAAAGAAATCTCAATAATACACTTTAACAATGACTGTCTTAAAACACAAGATTACTACATAACTTTCTTTTGACTCTGACTTGGACTGATGGACTCCATACCCAAGTGACTGCATCAGTATCCTCCCTCCCGAGCTTGTCCTCTGAGAGTACCTGCAACCACAGAAAATTGGGAATGGAGGGGTTAGATCGCTATTCGATCTAAGTGAGTGGACGTAAAACTAAAATCCTGATATAAAATTATTTGGTTCTAAAACCAAATTTCAGAAGTAATCTTATATAAAAACTCTTTTTCTGAATACTTTGCTTGAATTCTCTTTTATAAAGCTTATCTTTCTAAAATATGTTTTCTGAAAACTGTTTCTAAAATCTGATTCTGAAAACTGTTTTCTGAAAATCTGATATCTGAAAACTCTGTTTCTGAAATTCTAATATCTGGAAACTGGTCTGTATCTAAAAAACTTGACGTATGAGGGCGTTACGTATTTCCATCCCCCCATACGCCTATCTGGAGCCAGGAATGCAAAACCATGACTTTAGGGCATTACGTATCGCTATCCCCCAAAACATGCGACTTTTGTCCCTGAAATTGGTGGTCTTGGGGCGTTACGTATTGCCGTCCCCCAAGCCACTGAACTAGAGCTGGTAGTGCTGATCAATGCTACTAATTGACCCTGAAACTAGGGTCTAGGGCATTACGTATCGCTGTCCCCCAAGCCTTACTCTAGGATCTGGGGGCGTTACATATCTCTATCCCCCCAGTCCTCTACATGTGTACATGTTCTCTGTCCGTCAATTACAAACTGTATCCAGTTACATACTGGGGTGGGTTTTTCCCCCATGCTCCGAAAACACAAAAATCATGCTTTGAATCTCAAAAATGTAAAAAATACTTTCTGAAAAACATTTCTTTTCTTAAAACATAACTATGCATGAAATAACTGTAAAGAAAGTCTTCTAACGCCCTATAGCGTAAAAAATATAAGTCTGAAACAAAAATGACAAAATAAAAATCAATTTAAAAGAATAGTGTCCACTCACTGTGTTCAGAATCTGGCTGGAGTTATACCGCTTCGTTGAAGGAGATTGCAACCCCTGCAATAATCTATAGGTGATAACTTGATTAGACTAAAAACTACGAGATAAGTTCTGGAACTCGGCTAAACTACTAAATTCAAGTACGTGATTGCGTAACTTGGTATATCATATTTGTACTAAGGTGTAATTTGTGCATATGATCTGATGCGAGACCCTAAATGTGGTCTCTAATACGCTAGAGTGGAACTAGGGTGGTTTAAACTAATTCTGGGAAATTCTGTGCCACGCGTCGCGACGCAGCTCCTTGCGCGTCGCGACGCGCAACGTCCAGAAAAGTTCATCCATTTTTCACTTGTGCGTCGCGATGTACATCCCTTTTGCGTCGCAACACGAGGCAGTTTTCCAGGATTCTGCCACTTTCTTCTTCAACTCTAATTCACCCAATGCAAAACCCTAACATTCCCATATTACAACCAATACTCAAAATACCAGGTTACACTCAATTCCACATAAACTAAGTCATCATCTTATCAACAAATAACTTTCAATCTATTCCATAAACTCCATATGATTAAACCCAAACTTTAAAATTTTCAATCCATATGATTAATTACCCAATTATCATCTCAATCATCATCACATCCCAATCACCTACATAATAATCATCCCAACATCCCTATTCTATCATCATGCTTCTAAAATTTAACAACTAAGTTCATGGGTCAAGTCTTTTACCTTCTTTGTCTTGAATTTTCTTCATTCCTCAAGCCCCTATGGTAGCTTGTCTTCTTCTTAGATTGGTGAATGATTGATGAGCATTTCTTCTTCTTCCTTCTTCGTTTGTCTCTTCTTCCTTTTTCTCTTCTCCATCCCCACGTTTTTGCTTTCTCTTCTCATTTTTGTTTCAAATTTTTAAGTATTTGTAAATAGTGTCTCCTTTATATACTAGGGCTTTTTGGATATTTGGATAATTGGAGAAAAGTGTAGAAGTTTGTGGAAAGTTTGAGATTTTTACAATTGATCCCGAAATTACTATTCATCTAAATTTTTTACTTACGTTTTTGACCTATTTCAGGTCCGAATTTGGAAAAATATTCATCGCAAAAGTTGTAGATATCGATCTTAGCTTTCCGAAAATATAAAATTCATAAACATCGGAATTCGTATGAAAATGTTACGGCCCAAATACCATGGGCTGACCGTAATGGAATATCTTAGAATCTCGTATCGGACTTCCGAAGAATTTACTGATTGCCCCCAAAGTCGTTCCGTAAGTATATCTGTGTCCCAACGTAATTTATGTTATGATACCTTCATCCCGCAATACCATGGTATTATAATGTAACAGTAGCAGAACTACCGGTCGTTACAAATTCTCCCCCCTTAAATAGGATTCGTCCTCGAATCCTCTTTAAGCTTGGAATCTTATCTTAGATCGTAGGGTTTATGGGTTTCTTATCAACTACCAGCTTTAATTGATTACACCCCCACCATCTTTTCATCCATTGTGTGAAACTCTTACTTGGCTGTAACTATTCTGTATCATCGGGCTTCTATTTGGCTTAATAATTAAGGTTTTTGCCTAACTGATCATTTTCCACTTAATTAGTAAGTATATGATATTTTCTATCTTTCTTAATGTTTTGTACCTCTTGTCATGATTGGGTAAGCTGCTTCAGGGTTTGTGGCTTTAGTGAATATCTATTGGGTTCCTTGTTGAGAAATACTACCCCATTCTCGTTCCATAGGATTTTCGCTGAGTGTTCTTAACTACCTCAATTATGGACCTCAAGCTATGCTTAACATATCTTATTTCTAGGAAATCTCTTTATCTAGTTCTTTAACTTAAGAATCATTTGACTTGATCAGGTTCTTAATGGCTGCTACCTTTAACTCTTACTAAAAAAGATAATTTTCTCTCTACGGTTAGATTCTGATACTGTTGGGTTTTCCAGGTCAAACCAAGATCAATTAAGCGATGAAAAGTGCGAAAACATCAAAGTAAAGTTGCGGAATACTCACTTTGATCGGCTTTTGCGATGCGAAGAACAACAAAAAATTTCCTTGAAGCTTTCGGCCAATGACCCTTGATGTGCTCCTTGTGTTTCGGTCAACCCCATTTGTGTGCTCCAAGCTCCAAGCTTTGTGAATGGATTCCATGCTCATGAATATGTTTTCCTATCACCTTTGTAAGACTCCTTTGAGTGCTAGCTCTTGAGATTTTGCAACAAAATCATGAAGAACAATGAACCCTAGGCTCACGATTTTGGGAGAGAAAAATGGTGAAGGCCATTCGGCCATGTGAGAAAAGGGAGAGAGAGAAATTGTGTTTTTGGTTTCTAAAACCTAATACAAAATCCTTCACAATTTTGGTATTTGTTTTTCCAAAAAACAAAAGGCAAAAAAGAGGGAAAAATGGCATTAAATGCCTCCATCTACCACCATCATTAATAGTGACTGGTTGTCAATCACCAAAAGGTGACTTGACATCTATCACTAAAGTGACAGGTGATGTGACGCGTGATGTGACTTGTGGGCCCCACTCAATTCGAAATGCGAGTGGGCCCGCAAACACTCTCGGGCTCGGGTTCGCTAATTCCGAATTAACGAATTTTCCGTTGCGACGTAATTAAATCAAATTTATTTAAATAATTATGCCTAGCAAAATTACTATTCACGTCGCTAGCGAATTAATTCTAAATTAACTCGTTCGCCAGAATTAAAATCTAATTTTAATTCCGCGTCGAAATCTAATTTCATATAATATATCGAATATATTATTTTATCGATTAATTCCAAATTAATCGTTCTCTCTCTTTAAATAATATTTTATCCCAGATAAAATATCTCCGTAATTAATCGTAGATTAATTTTCTCTCTCTTATAATTAATCATAGATTAATTATATCTGAGTCATACGTCATTGGTGAATTTTCGGGAAGCGACCCATGAGATCCTCGGATATGTTGGCAGTAAATCCGGTCGTCGGACTATCCGAACACGTACGTATCTAGTACTACATTTTTACCGATTTACAAGACATGGTTGGCTTCTAGCAAAGCACTGTGCCTACCCAATTCTCCAGAAATATTCTTAAAGGAATATGTAATATATATCAGGTGTAATATACGTAGTATTACGTATTGCGATCTAGTATCGGATATCAGGTGCTAGGCCTGTGGCTGGAATTGTGTCTGCCCCATACGAAGCACATATCGGATCTCTGGTAACTAGTCTCTATAATCGGATAAACATGACCTAGTCATATTATCCCGATAGCTGCAGCATATAAGAGCATCAGTTACGTATCCTACGTGATCATCATCTCCACTATGATTGGAGTGATACTTCCATCTTGACATCACACCCAATACACTACGATTCTCAGCATACCCAGAAGAGGCGTACACAGAACCTGTTAAAGCCCAGGACGACCAAAACCAAAGTATATTGATTGTCGCAAGTATTAGCGGTGTAAGTCTCAGGTTAAGACCAAATACACCTACCCTGATTCGGACTTCCATAGACACATAGTCATACTACCAATGGAATTCCGAGGGGTCTATCCAGAGCGAAGCTGTTTCCATACCATCAGTAAACACAACCTCCTATTGCACTTGCATGAGTATCCAATACCCAAATATATGAGAACTATGCCGTTATGCTCCCATAAAACGCACAAGTGCAATACTAGTCTATTCCGCATTATCGATGTCCAATCTCGATAATACTACGACTAGGGATGTTTTAATGATTAAACCTTAGTGGATTAATGATGTCTCATATCTTATTAATCCGGAACTAATCATATGGACTTTTATCATTTATATATCCCGGTAATCTAATTACAAATGATAAAAGAACAATTTCCTTTGTCACATAGTTAATTTGTACAAAAACACCATGTTCTGTACAAATAGTGATGCTATGGGTCATAATTGTCCAACAATCTCCCATTTGGCCTATAGCCAATCACTCCAGTGTCTTACACTTGAACTATGTACGGGTCGCTCAAACTTCTGCTGAGAAACTGCTTTCATCAGCGGATTTGCAAGGTTATCATCTGATGCGATTTATTCGATCATCACATCGCCACGATGTATGATCTGAACGAATCAGATGAATAGTTGAAGTATATACTTGGATCGTTGATGAGACCATTAATTCTTTAGCTTGTGCTGTAGCCTAGCTAAGCTGCTAACAGAACTACTCCTAATCCAATTAGGATTATTATAGATCCAAAAGGCTTATATTGCTGCCTCAGCTGCAGCAATATTCCGCTTTAGTTATTTATTTGGCATCAATATCTTGCTTGGAAGATTTCCAGCTAACTGTTCCGTTATTCAAACTATATATTACCCTTATTACGACTTACAGTCGTTATTATCGGTTTGGAAACTTGCAGTAGTGAACACAGTCACTTCAAGTTCTCCTCTTCCATAGTTTAAGAAAGCATCCTTAGATCATCTAAGATACTTAAGGATGTTCTTAACATCAATCCAGTGACTATGACTTGGATTGGCCTGATTGTGACTCCATGTACTCAAAGCATATGAGACACCAGGTCACGTACATCTATTTCAATGTACGAGTTCTCGGAGAGTTTCAACAACTTTTAGATCTATCCCAGTAGATCTTTATTCCTAGAATAAAGGTTGTCTCTCCCAAGTATTCTACGGAGAATTTTTATGAAAGCCAAGCTTTCACCGATTGTATTATGGGAATGTCATTTCCAAGAAATGATATATCATCATTGTGTAGGACAATCACTGTCAGTGTGCTCTCACTAACCTCCTTATATACACAAGAATCATTTTCGTTTTGAATTAAATCATATACCATTATGATTACATCAAAATGATAGTTCCAAGAACGCAATGCTTGCTTCAATCCATAAATGGATCGAATTAACCTGCAAACCTTGTTTGCATGTTTTGGTACAAAAAAATCGTCAGGATGTTTTAAACATCCTCCAAAAGGTTTTCGTTTAAGGAAAGCGGTTTTGACGTTCAACTGCCATATTTCATAAATAAAACATGCAGCATTAGCAAGCATTATCCAAATGGATTTTAATCATGGCAACAGGTAAAAGGTTTCTTCGTAATCGACACAATGTTGATAACGATACCTTTTTCGCTACAAGCCTAGCTTTGTACGTTTGTATGTTGCCAATCATTTTTTGTCTTCCTTGAAGACTTATATAGTACCAATAGGCACAATGTCTTCATGTACAACAACTAGTGTCCTAACTTAGTTGGTATACATGGAATCCATTTCGGATATCATGGCACTTTGCCATAATAGGGAGTCGATACCTTGTATCACTTCCTCATACGTAGTCAGTTTGTCTCCCTCAATAAGATTGACATCTACATGAGGTGAGATCAGAAACCCATACCTCCCAGGTTGTTTACTGACTCTCTCCGACTTACGCGGTTCTTGTGTATTCGAAGATTGTGGTACAGTTTCATCCATGATGAACTATTTGTGTTCCGTTAAGAAATCGGTGCCTGGAACAGTATTACTCCGATTTTCATCGAGTTTTACTTTCCTCCCACTTACCACTGCATATCGGTATTCCTTTTAGGAAAACAACATGGCGAGCAACAATTAAATTGTTCTCTTCTGAGTTGCATAAGTACTATACTTTGGTTACCCTATGATAACCTACAAATTAGGCACTTATCCGATTTGGGTTCTAGTTTGGTATCATCCAAACATTTGCCTAGCATTCCCAAATCTTCAAGAATGAGAAAACCCGGTTTCTTTCCTGTTCATATCTAATATGAAATCTGTCTAACATATTTTTATGGAACCTTATTCAAAATAAGTTTTGCACTGTTTAATGCGTATCCCTTCAAGGAAAATGGTAGCTCAGAGCGACTCATGATTAACCTTATCATGTCTAACAAAATTCGGTTTCTCCATTCGGACACACCGTCCAATTGAGGTGTTCCGTGAAGAGTCCACATTGAAAGAATACTATACTCTTTCAAGTAATCGAGAAACTTATTGCTCAAGTATTTTCCGTCATGGTCTAACCGTGACGGTTTTATACTTTAGCCGATATGTCTGTCTACTTTGTGTCAAAAATCTTTGAATTTATCAAAAGTTTCTGATTCGTGTTTCAAAAGAAACACATAACCATAACGCGATGCCACATTCATAAAGGTTACGAAGTGTTCATATCCACCTCTAGCCTAGCTAGACATGGGCCCACTTACGTCACTATGAACAAGGGCTAACAGATCGATGGCACTTGTACTTTTACCAAGTAAAAGGTGTTTTAGGCACTTTGCCTAATAAACTAGATTCGTAGACATCATTTGAATAGGATCAAATCCATCCTAGTATCAACTCTTCAAAAGTGTGGATATACGAGTCTTGTTTAATGTGTCTCAGACAACAATGCCACAAATAAGTCTCATATGATTTTTCAGTTTGAGCTATTTGTTTGTCATGTCATACGTTTGAGATTAATTTATATTCAAAATATAAATACTGTTATTCACATCTAATGTGTTTATCTCAATATTATCTTTATAAAATAAAACACTTTAGTATTCTAGGATATAAAGGTATACCCGCAACGAGTTAAACTCTGATATAGAGATAATGTTTCTAGTCAAACTAGGTAAATTATAACAGTTTCCTAATTTAAGTACACACCCGAAGGGTAGTTCCTAAACTTAGGTTTCTACGGTTAAAACAGCGACTCTCGTCCCGTTTCTGATTCGTAGGTCAATCTCGATTGAAGTCAGTATCCTGCTAATCAGCAGATTCTGCACATCAGTATATATTTATGTACAATACTTAGTATCAAAAATCCAATTTTGAAACCAGTAGTGAACATGTTTATGATAAACATACTTAAAGTCGGAGCCTTGCCCCGTCTTCGTTTCCTTTCATGTATGCCTTGTCCATACGGCAGTCACACTTCCAGTGACCCCGTTTGCCACAATTTAGGCAGACATAATGGGATATGTCCTTTGTCTTCCCAGAAGACTGTGATGATTTTGCCTTTGCCCCTTTTAGAAGCTCTGGCTCTGCCTCCTTGAGCATAGCCGTCAACTCTCCAAGAGTTTACTCTTGGTTCATAATGAACCTACCACAGCTTTCGGGTAAAGACTATAAGATCAAATATTTGGTAGTCTAGGCCACGTAGGTAATGCCCAGCTAACCTGGCTGATCGATGCCAGCAATCATCTGCGACACCTAGTGCTCGAAAGATGTACCCTCTGACATACATGAGCGGAAGAGCTTCCTTTTGAAATTTGTACTTCTAAGATCTTAGAATAGATCTATGAAGATCTTTAATTTCATCACCAAGGTACAATGATCTAATTCTTAATTTTGACGACGTAATTAAAGAGTCATTGCATTAAGTATAAAGGATTGAGCACTAAAGTTATCATCACATGAATCTTCCAATGATCATGTTCTACTATTTGCTCAACTTCGGGCTTAGGACCGAGTTGTTTCTCTATCAAATAAAGTAACTCCTCAGTTCCCAGGACTATCCTGAGGTTTTATTCCCAATTTTAAAATTAAAGCCGTTTAATGACATTTTCTCCCAGGATTATGTTTTAAACACTAATCTTTCAGTTATCTTGATTGCTATAGTCCAACTATCCAATCAACGATTTCATGTACCATTAAATATAATGATTACTATAGTCTAACTATATAATCAATTATAATTTGATTGGTTAAATTCAAATATATTGATTACTATAGTCCAATTATATAATCAACTATAGTTTGAAGTAGTTTGAATACAGTCCAACTATTTAATTTAAAACAACGATTAAATATTAGTCCAACTAATATATTTATGTAATGACGAAAAATTGAAATGAGTGCGTATTGGAAAGTATCTAAACGAAATTACAAATTTAATACTTGCCTCCCACTATTTTTCGGCGAGTCTCTAACCCTCTGTTGAGTACTCGGGAAACCTTGTTTCCTAGTGGGCTAGGATCCCGTTAAATAACACACAACCTTGACTTTGGCCAACAAGCTGTATGATATTTAACTAGGTAGATCTCTAAGATCAATTGGATCTCATCAAATTCCTAGATCCAGTAGGTGGACATCCAAGTCCGAAACATATATCTAATATATGCCAATATATCCAATATATTCCCTAACCTTTTTTCTCTGAATCAATTAAGCCTTGGCTTTGGCACAACAAACTTAATGATTCTAGTCAATCGGGACCCATTGATCTTGGAAAGCTTCGTAATTGATGTCGATGGACAAGAAGTGATCTTGACTTTGGCCAACAAATCACAACTTGGACAAGACATGCGATATGGAACAAAGCCTTCATGATTCAAACACATCCGCGATGGACAAAGGTCTTGACTTTGGTCAACAAACCAGTGCCAATCTTGGATCTTGAGAATGAATCATTCAATGGAAGGAAAAACGCTTAATATTTGTTGAGGGTTTTTCGCGTAATTGGCAACCAATTAATTATCTTTGTTAAGGTCTTATCATACACCCTTAAACATGCAATCTAAAAGCATAATAAGGCGCGATAAATAAATTAATAATGATATGCGGATGGATATTTAAAACAACTTGTTCCTAGAACAAATCTCTCCATTTCCTCTCTCCTGCTAGCACAAATCTTACTTCTACCCAATTACATAACACTTCTAAAGAAACCTCATTTACATTGAGGGGAATATGTGAGAAGAGAAATACAAAGAGTCAAGAGGTAATAGGCTGGACACACAGGTCCAATTTAATAAATTCTAAATTTATTACAACAATTTCCAAAATTGCCATCACCCATCTAATATCCATCCGATATACATTATTCATACATCACATCCATGTATTCACACAAAGCATGTTATCAATCAATCTAATCCAATTAATTAATCTGAAATTAATGACCATCCAATGTTCAAAAAATGATTTGATTTGCGCGAGTCAAACTCGTTTTAAGAATAAGTACTCAAAGTACGAATTCTTGAACTATATCAAACTACAACATTAAATCCAATTTAATTTGTATTCAATACTAATTCTTTATTTAATTCCAAGTTAAATAATTACACTTTATTAATAAGCCTTTGCGACTTAGATTCTAAATCTAATTTTTACGGGTCTCAAAGCCCAATTAACATCCAATGTCATTTTAATTAAAGTCCAATGAGCTTTCAATTAATTTATAAGGCATGGACTTTGGCAACCAAAGCCCAATAAGGAATCACCATTTGCCAAAAATCAATTTAAGCCCATTAGGCCCAATTAAATTATTAAAGGCCCATTTTATTATATTTGGACTTTATGGATATGGTTTTGGACCCAATTGGATCCAACCAATTAACTTAAACCAAACTTGGCCCAACCAAGCCCATTAAGCCCAAATACAACTTTATAAGCCCAATTCCAAATTTAGCCCAACTAATTAAATTCCAAATTTCCAAATTTCACAATTTAATTAACTAAAGTGTATTAGCCATAATTAATTAGTCAAATTAACATTTCCAAAATACCAATTTACATAATTAATCATGCTTATCATCATCAACACATGTCTAACATTATTGAATCAAAAGATCAATTCATTTCCATGCTTATAGCTCACGACAATTTGGGGATTTAATGTCCAATTCCGATTTCAATCCAATTGAATCTCAAATCAACATTTCCCAAGTCTTTCAACTCATCCAATGATCAAAAGAACAAAAATTACCATGACATTAGGGTACCATCAACTTTCGGCCAAGCCAAAAATTGGGGGAAAAATTAATCCAATTCAATTTTCATCAAATTGATCATGCATAACTCTAAGTTATCATCATTCAAGCATATTCAAACAATCAATTTCATCAAATCATGCTCAAATCAATTTTACCCAAATTTTACCCTAAATCAATTTCATGTTTAATCAAGGCTCTGATACCATTGTTGGGTTTTTTAGGTCAAACCAAGATCAATTAAGCGATGAAAAGTGCGAATACATCAAAGTAAAGTTGCGGAATACTCACTTTGATCGACTTTTGCGATGTGAAGAACAACAAAAAATTTCCTTGAAGCTTTCGGCCAATGACCCTTGATGTGCTCCTTGTGTTTCGGTCAACCCTATTTGTGTGCTCCAAACTCCAAGCTTTGTGAATGGATTCCATACTCATGAATGGGTTTCCCTATCACCTTTGTAAGACTCCTTTGAGTGTTAGCTCTTGAGATTTTGCAACAAAATCATGAAGAACAATGAACCCTAGGCTCACGGTTTTGGGAGAGAAAAATGGTGAAGGCCATTCGACCATGTGAGAAAATGGAGAGAGAGAAATTGTGTTTTTGGTTTCTAAAACCTAATACAAAATCCTTCACAATTTGGTATTTGTTTTTCCAAAAAACAAAAGGCAAAAATGAGGGAAAAATGGCATTAAATGCCTCCATCTACCACCATCATTAATAGTGACTGGTTGTCAATCACCAAAAGATGACTTGACATCTATCACTAAAGTGACAGGTGATGTGACGCGTGATGTGACTTGTGGGCCCCACTCGATTCGAAATGCGAGTAGGCCCGCAAACATTCTCGGGCTCGGGTTTGCTAATTCCGAATTAACGAATTTTCCGTTGCGACGTAATTAAATCAAATTTAATTAAATAATTATGCCTAGAAAAATTACTATTCATATCGCTAGCGAATTAATTCTAAATTAACTCGTTCGCCAAAATTAAAATCTAATTTTAATTCCGCGTCGAAATCTAATTTCGTATAATATATCGATTATATTATTTTATCGATAAATTCCAAATTAATCGTTCTCTCTCTTTAAATAATATTTTATCCCAGATAAAATATCTCCGTAATTAATCCTAGATTAATTTTCTCTCTCTTATAATTAATCATAGATTAATTATATCCAAGTCATACGTCATCGGTGAATCTTCGGGAAGCGACCCATGAGATCCCCGGATATGTTGGCAGTAAATTCGGTCGTCGGACTATCCGAACATGTACGTATCTAGTACTACGTTTTTACCGATTTATAAGACATGGTTGGCTTCTAGCAAAGCACCGTGCCTACCAAATTCTCCAGAAATATTCTTAAAGGAATATGTAATCTATATCAGGCGTAATATACGTAGTATTGCGTATTGCGATCCTGTATCGGATGTCACGTTCTAGGCCTGGGGCTGGAATTGTGTCTGCCCCGTACGAAGCACATATCGGATCTCTGGTAACTAGTCTCTATAATCGGATAAACATGACCTAGTCATATTATCCCGATAGCTGCAGCATATAAGAACACCAATTACTTATCCTACGTGATCATCATATCCACTATGACTGGAGTGATACTTCCATCTTGACATCACACCCAATACACTACGATTCTCAACATACCCAGAAGAGGCGTACACAGAACCTGTTAAAGCCCTGGACGACCAAAACCAAAGTATATTGATTATCGCAAGTATTAGCGGTGTAAGTCTCAGGTTAAGAACAAACACATCTACCCTGATTCGGACTTCCATAGACACATAGTCATACTACCAATGGAATTTCGAGGGGTCTATCCAGAGCGAAGCTGTTTCCGTACCATCGGTAAACACAACCTCCTATTACACTTGCATGAGTATCCAATACCAAAATATATGAGTTTATCTCTTTATAATGATGCTAGTACTCAAAACGTTGCTTTGGATAGTTTACCCGTGGTTTCCCCTAAATTGGTTAAGGATTTCAGCTTAATAGCATGCAAGCTAGTGTCTAACCCACATTCCTTGTTATTAATATTGATGCTGGCGATTTAGTTCTGGCTAAAGTTCATTCTCTTTTGTTCTTTGCTTTCAAAGGTCGTTACTCACATACTTGCCTATATTCCATAGCTTGAGAATTCATTTTCTATGCCACTTACAGCTTTGCAATAACTTATCTCTTCAATTCCGTACTATGATACGAATCTACCAAACCACCCATACCTGTGGCTAAAATCGTCCCAAACCTGTAGTGGTTTGGTCAACTTAGACTAGGGTTGGGTACCTTATATGATTATCTGACCAAAATTACCTTATTTTTACTTACTTTTAACTTTACTTCTTAAGTATTCTATCCTACCGTTGTTGTACTTAAACAGCCTCACTCCCTAACTTTTTCGTAGTACTCTTTTCATTCTATGCTTCATCCTACGATCTACTGAGAGCTTCTTGGTCTATGTCTCTGCCTTCTTACCTGAGGAATATCTTCTTTCTTTACACACTCATTATTTTATCAAACCTTGGTTCTTTGGAGTTTCGGTTATTAATTGACTACTACTTTATTTATGTACTACTTCATCTTAACAACTTCTTTCCTGACTTTTTTACTCAGAATTATCTCTTACTTTTATTTCGTCTTTAAACTACATCTGAAGGTCTTATATTTTTGGTCTTCCTTTACTATACTTCCACTTATTTCTGGGAATATCTTGAGATAACCTTGAAGATACGTTTCTGCGATTGTTGTCCAACGAGGGTTAGGAGGGTGGGAACTTATCCTAAGGTTTTCTAGTTATGGTGATCTAAATACACATACTGCTCATCTATGAGCCTAGAACTCTCGTGAATGTATATATCTGATATATTTCCTTACACTTGGGTGCTACTTCTAAAAGTGTCTGATTTACCTTCTCCAACTTTACTTCTGATCATTTTTAACTAACATAGACACTACCTCTTCTACAAAATCCTTCTGGATCTATGGTCTCTAAAACCTTCCTCGTACTGTCTCTGCACTCCTTCTTATTTAGTCTCTATTATTAAATCTTCCGAAATCATTACTTTCTCTCTATGAACGCCGCTACCATCTCTTTGCTATTCTTCCTTAAGAAACTTACTCTGTTACAAGGTTTCTTTCTTGTCTCGAATCCTTGAACTCCTTACACCTTTACTTTCCTGAAGACTCTATTAACTTTGATTGCTTAGGATATCTCCTATTAAATCTTTGGTTCAAGGGCTACTCTTTACTCTAGTCTTTCATTCTCCATGTAATGATACTCTTATGAGTCATACTTTACTCTTGAAAGTCGCTCTCTCCAATTCCTTTATTCCTTTGAACCTTTACCGCCCCCAAGGGATTTAAGTCGACTTCTAGGTTTGGCTTGACTTACTGTGACTTCAAACTTTTCGATCTTACATAGAATTTTGTTATCTCGTAATTTTTTATCTATGTTTGGTTTGTTCTTATTAATCCAACTATCTAGGCGCCTCACAATCCATCTATTTTATCAAGTACTCTTATTTACTTATTCTTCCTCTTACTGGGTCCTAAATTTGGAACAGCTACATGCTTACATGTCTGGTTAAATGTCTAATTACTTACCATAATTGAGGACTATTGAAAAGAAAATTTTCTATTCATGCTGCTGGGAACTAAATTAACTAATCCATGCCTTAAAGTTCTTTACCTTTATCACTCATTTCGAGGTCTTCACTTTCATTGCTACTTCCAAACTACACTATCTACGTTATTATATGTTATGAATTCTCTTATCACCGCTTATTTCCTGCTTACTGCTTTCATATCCTGGTCCTTTGCTTTACGCCGTGCGACTGAGGCTAATAGTGGTTAGTTCTTCTGACTAATTCTTAAATTTCTGCTTTCTGCTCTTCCTATAAGTCACAATTATCACACTCCGTTCTACTGTCCATTCTGGTACTATTGTCATTCTTGATTATCTCCAACCTTACGGGTCTACCCTTTCATTGTTCCATATCTTTCGGCTGGCCTTAAGCTAATCTGTAGGACCTACTTTGTTTGATCTATTCTGTGAACTTCTACTGGTCTTGCAAACCTCGTGCTGTCTTACCTTGATCTTTGGACTATACTGGGTTCTCTTTTTGTATTTTTGAAAATTTCCTTAATCTCTTCCTGGGAAATTTACCTTCCTAGGTCTTTCCATTTCTGAACTCTCGTCGGGTTTCTACGGCCACCTATATGCTGTTAGGGCTAGGGCAAATATCTCAATGAGTTCCGGTATCTTTGTTCTTGGTACTATGTGTCTTGATAGAGTCTATTTCCCATGTAAGGTAGGTATGAGTTAGCCTTCATCAGGACAGATTCCTTGACTGGCACACGGAGGGGTGAAGGTCTGGGTAGGTCGGGCCTTATCTATTGGGTTCCTTGGTCGGGACAACTAATCATCTTTCTGATGTCATTCATCTTATTTGTCTGCAGGCCAGAGTTTGGGGAATCTAGAATCTCTGAATTGTCATGACATCTCACATATATTAGAAGTCTCTATGACTATTCATGGTTCCTTGCTTCTTCTGTTTTATGGTTACCATTGATCATTGAGGGAACTCACTATTTATACGAACTGTTCGAGAGTTATTAGATCAACTGGAAGAATTTCTGAGAATGAAAGGAATCTTACTTGGAAGGAAATGACTTTACTTAGGTTTACTCAGTATTTTACTTTTGTTCGGACTTGCTATATTCTACTTCTTTATTCCAAGTTATGGTGTCTTCCATATTATCTCACTCTGTATCTCTAATTCTTACTACTATAGGTTTTGGAATTTTCTTATCTATCTGCTTTCGTACCTCTATCTTCATTTACTTCTGATTGCTTAGATATCTACATTCTATCTTTTACTTCTCTTTCTAACTTTTTCTTTCTCTTTCTACTTTCCTGGGGTGAGTACTCTTAGAACTTACTATCTCTTTCTGTTTCTTTATCTTTTTTTGTCTCTGGCTGTCGAAACATCTATACCTTCTTTCTTGTTTTCTTATAGCTTTCCTACTCCATTTCCTTGGGTATTTTTTCTTATATTTTACTTTCGGATTTCATAGCATTGTTTGTACTTCAGGTAATAGGCTGAATAACTTCAAGAAGATTCCTAACTTGAATCTAGAGCGTAATTGTTCCCGCGAGGAATACTATTTGAATAGTTTTGGAAAGTTACTAACCCGTCTATGGATCTTGAGGACGTACTCGATGATCGAATACTGGAGAGGTAGATCCCTGCATATAAGTATCCCAGACATACTATGTATATAAGATCTCATCACTATACGGCTCTACCCACTGCAGTCACTGACTCCCTAGACCATGCTCTGATACCATCTTTGTAACATCCCTGATTCGGGATATGTTACCAGCGGAGAATAGACCGTACTAACCCCATAAGCCTCAGACTCTCTAATCATGAACATATACTAATACTTTTTTTCTTTATTAATATGGGACCGTAGCCCAAACAAAATGATGAGTGGTAAATGTATCACTTTTTGACACTCATTTGACCTAATATTTTGAATAGATTCTTGAGTTTTATGAATATTTTGATGTGCTTTGTGTTATTTTGTAGATAAATAAAGTTTCAGGACATTCTGGAGGTGATTCGGGGCTAAAATAGTGAAAAAGGGTAAAATTGTCATTTTGCGCGTCGCGACGCGCAATCCTTTGGCGTCGCGATGCCTAACGTGGGCCGCTCCATGCTAATATGCGCCGGGGACACGTGTCAGAATCTGAGAAGTTTGACTTTGCTAACGTGCACCGTGCCATGTGTCAACATCACAGCCCATCTACTAATGTGCGCCGTGCCACATGTCATCATCCTATGGTGCCAACAATCGCCATCGCCACGTGTCGCCACATGTCACCCCACGTGTCAGACATGTCATCCCCATGTCAGCAGAAGACCGAGTCAACTTTGCCATGTCACCGCCACGTCATCATCAGCCAATCACAGTGCGCCACGTGTCGCAATCCTACGGTGCCGCCAATCGCCATCACCACGTGTCGCCACATCATTTCCACGTCAGCTCAATCATTCAGCTCCCAGCCACCTCTGGCACCTTATCACCTTATCCATTGCCATATGTCGAGCTCTTTGCGTTCCACATCACCAATCACGCGCATCGCGACGCGTCACCACCACCGAGGCCTATAAAATCAGCTCATTCTTCTGATTTCAGATGTACCTTCCTCTCTGAATTCTCTGATGTAAATAAGGAGTTTGTATATAGTTTTCCTTAAATTTAAGTTTTGTAATTAATTTTTAGTTACTTTCTGTAATAATAATTTACTTTCTTTACTTTTTCAGTTTTTACTATTCAACATGAGGAGGTAACTTCCCCTGTTAGAGTGAAAGGTAAAACTTTTATTACTGCTATTTAGATTAATCTACCTTAATTATAATATATTCACTATTTAAAATTTGACTTAACAAGGATACCGCTATATTGGTCGGTTGGTAATCAATTATAAACTGGTTTTAATCTGATTAAGCATGGATACCGTCTGGTTGGTCGGTTGGTAATTTACCGCCTATATGGCTGGTTTATGGACAAATATTGATACCGCCTTTATGGCAGGTCGGACTTAATTTGACTTCATCAGGTTACCGCCTATATGGCTGATTGGTAATGTTATCACAAGTTAATAGATTATATTAAAGGGAGATATCTAAATTAGTAGTGGTAAAAGTAGATCATTTAACCCTAGTATTTTATTTTATTGTAATTTTATTTTTCAGTATTTACTTTACCGTATTTACTTTTCAGCATTTGTACTTTATGTCTTTTATTTTTAAGTTTTTACTAGCCTTAGATATGTGTCATAGCTAAATTAGTTATATGGGGTTGTGATGAATTTTAATACCACCGGTTTATAAGGGGTTATTTTATAGTTTGGGCAATAAGTCTTAAGCTTAATGCGTCTTGTTAACTGGCCATTAATAAGATTGATCTGGTAAATCTAAAATAAACTTGACAAAGGAATTTTAGGTTTTAGCCTTAGACTTAATAGCTCACGATCTTCCTTGAGGATAAATAACCCTTTAATAGATTTCCTTACAGGATAGACATATACCTGTCAGGCGGGGGTAGCCAGAATTGGAACTTAAAATTAATGAATCCAGTTAATTTGATTGACATAGACATATGGTTCAATTGAGTTATACTGGGTATTTACATCTGACCATCGACAAAGGCTTTTGCATAATTCCGTGTTCCAGGTTAGTAAACCGATATATTACACAAACATTAAATAACCACTTCATCTTTAAAATGATATTGGAAGAAATCACAACCCTGGATAGTTTTATAAATTTGAATTTTCCTCAACCTACTTTTGCGCAATTTTATTCACTTGTTTTTAAATTTAAAGTCATCACCCAATCAATCAATCAATCTGTTAGATACTAGTAATCATTTGGCCTCATAAAAATTAATAGCATATGTTTTAAGTCCTCGTGTGATCGATACTTTTTATACTACTTGAACGATACGTGCGCTTGCGTTATACACGTGTGATTTCGCACCGATCATAAAACATGACATACAAACTCAATATCTGCAAAAGAAATCTCAATAATACACTTTAACAATGACTGTCTTAAAACACAAGATTACTACATAACTTTCTTTTGACTTTGACTTGGATTGATGGACTCCATACCCAAGTGACTGCATCAGTATCCTCCCTCATGAGCTTGTCATTCGAGAGTACCTGCAACCACAGAAAATTGGGAATGGGGGGGGGGGGGGGGGGGTTAGATCGCTATTCGATCTAAGTGAGTGGACGTAAAACTAAAATTCTGATATAAAATTATTTGGTTCTAAAACCAAGTTTCAGAAGTAATCTTATATAAAAACTCTTTTTCTGAATACTTTGTCTGAATTCTCTTTTATAAAGCATAACTTTCTAAAATCTGTTTTCTGAAAATTGTTTCTAAAATCTGATTCTGAAAACTATTTTCTGAAAATCTGATATCTGAAAACTCTGTTTTTGAAATGCTGATATCTGGAAACTAGTCTGTATCTGAAAAACTTGACGTATGACGACGTTACGTATCGCCGTCCCCTCATACACCTATCTGGAGCCAAGAATGCAAAACCATGACTTTGGGGCGTTACGTATCGCCGTCCCCCAATGCATGCCACTCATGTCCCTAAAACTGGTGGTCTTGGGGTGTTACGTATCGACGTCCCCCAAGCCACTGAACTAGAGCCGGTAGTGCTGATCCATGCTATTACCTGACCCTAAAATTAGGGTCTAGGGGCGTTACATATCGCCGTCCACCTAGCCCTGCTCTAGGATCTAGGGGCGTTACGTATCGCCGTCCCCCCAGTCCTCTACATGTGCACATGTTCTCTGTCCGTCAATTCCAAACTGTATCCAGTTACATACTGGGGTGGGTTTTTCCCTCATACCCCGAAAACACAAAAATCATGCTTTGAATCTCAAAACTGCACAAAATATTTTCTAAAAAAACATTTTTTTTCTCAAAACATAACTTGCATGAAATAACTGTAAAGAAAGTCTTCTAATGCCCTAGAGCGTAAAAATATAAGTCTGAAACAAAAATGACAAAATAAAAGTTAATTTAAAAGAAGAGTGTCCACTCACTGTGTTCGAAATCTGGCTGGAGTTATACCGTTTCGTTGAATGAGATTGCAACCCCTGCAGTGATCTATAAATGATAACTTGATTAGACTAAAAACTACGAGATAAGTTTTGGAACTCGGTTAAACTACTAAATTCAATTGCGTGATAGCGTAACTTGGTATATCATATTTGTACTAAGGTGTAATGTGTGCATATGATCTGATGCGAGACCCTAAGGGTGGTCTCTAATACGCTAGGGTGGAACTGTGGTGGTTTAAAACTAATTCTGGGAAATTCTGTGCCACGTGTCGTGACGCGCAACGTCCAGAAACGTGCATCCATTTTTCACTTGCGCGTCGCGACACACATCCCTTTTGCGTCGCGACGCGAGGCAGTTTTCTAGGATTCTGCCCCTTTCTTCTTCAACTCCAATTCACCCAATGCAAAACCCTAACATTCCCATATTACAACCAATACTCAAAACACCATGTTACACTCAATTCCACATAAAGTAAGTCATCATCTCTGTAACATCCCCGTATCTGGGAGATGTCACTAGCATGTGATAGCAGTACTAACCTCATAAGCCTCTGACTTCCCGACTATATTCTTCACTATTAAACCTTTTAAATACAAAGTCATGCACATGGACCATAGCCCAACTCAACAACATAAAATGATTTTATTACTCATAACTGTGTACTCAAATATACTTCTCTTTACAACACTTTAACGGACACTTGTATTGACTTATACAACACTAATGTATACATGCAACTTTACTTTGACTCTAACTGGACTCTTATGCTCTCTGACTCTGAACTGGTGAACTCTAAACCCTAGAGATTGCATCAATATCCATCCTCACGAGCTTGTCCTCCAAGAAAACCTGCAACTATAGAAAACTGGGATCTAAGTGAGTGGACTTAGGGGTGTTCGCAGTGCGGTTTGTGGCGGTTTTTTCGTTTTTTACTTCAAACCGCGCAGGTTGGCGGTTTGGAAAATTAAAAAATGAAACCGCAAATTTGATAAGGAAAATCGCGGCGGTTTGGGTTGGCGGTTTAGCGGTTTGGGCGGTTCAGGTCGGCGGTTTGGATTATAAATTTTTTAAGAAAATTTTATGTGTTTTCACATTATAATTGAAGAAAAAATTACATAATTTTCATTTATTCATTACATATTGTTATATGATCATTAAATATCTTTATTTTCATAGTTAAAGAAGAAGAAAAATATAAAATAATATTTAATTTGAACGCGGATTGGCGGTTTAGGCGGTTCGGGTCGCGGTTCGAGTCAAAATTTACGGTTTGGGCGGTTCTCAGTTTGACATGGGTCAAAACCGCACACCGACCTGAAATTTGCGGTTCGATTTGGTGTTGTTCAAAATCATTTTTAATATTTTTTCAAACCGCGCGATTCGATTCGGTTCGGTGCGGTTCGTGGGGGTTGACCCGAAATTGTGTTCGCCCCTAAGTGGACTATAAAGTTGAAATGCTGCAATAAAATCATTTAGTTCTGAAATCAAAATCTGAAACTCTTTTTCTGAAATTTTCGTCTGAAATCTCTTTTATAAAACTTGTCTTTATGAAAACTGCTTTTGAAATTCTGGTTTCTGAAAACTGTTCCAAAAATCTGATTTTCTGAAAAACAATCTACTGAAATTCTGATCACTGTGAACTACTCTGTATCTTAAAAACCTTGACGTATGAGGGCGTTACATATCGCCGTCCCCCCATACGCCTAATGTTGGACAATTATGACCATAACATCACTATTTGTACAGAACATGGCGTTGTTGTACAAATTAACTATATGACAAAGGAAATTGCTCTTTTATCATTCGTAATTGGATTACCTAGATAAATAAATGATAAAAGTCCATATGATTAGTACCGGATTAATAAGATATGAGACAATATTAATCCACTAAGGTTTAATCATTAAATATCCCTAGTCGTAGTATTATCGAGACTGGACATCGATAATGCGGAATAGGCTAGTATTGCACTTGTGCGCATTATGGAGGCATAACGACATAGTTCTCATATATTTGGGTATTGGATACTCATGTAAGTGTAATAGGAGGTTCTGTTTACCGATGGTACGGAAACAGCTTCGCTCTGGATAGACCCCTCGGAATCCCATTGGTAGTATGACTATGTTTCTATGGGAATCCGAATCAGGGTAGGTGTATTTGGTCTTAACCTGAGACTTGCATCGCTATTACTTGCGATAATCAGTATACTTTGGTTTTGGTCGTCCGAGGCTTTAACAAGTTCTGTGTACGACTCTTCTGGGTATACTGAGAATTGTAGTGTATTGGGTGTGATGTCAAGATGAAAGTATCACTTCAATCACATGGAGATGATGATCACGCAGGATACGGAACTGGTACTCTTGTATGCTACAGCTATCGGGATAATATGACAAGGTCATGATTATCCGATTATAGAGACTAGTTACCTGTGATCCGATATATGCTTCGTACGGGGCAGACACAATTCCAGCCCCAGGCCCAGCATGTGATATTCTGATACTGGATCGTAATACGTAATACTACGTATGCTACGCCTGACAAAGATTACATATTCCTTTAAAGAATATTTCTAGAGAATTGGGTAGGCACGATGCTTTGCTAGAAACCAACCATGTCTTGTAAATCGGTAAGAACGTGGTACCAGGTACGCACGTATTCGGATAGTCCGATTACCGTATTTACTGCCAACATATCCAGGGATCTCTTGGGTCGCCTCCGAAAGATTCACCGATGATGTTTGACTCGAACAGAATTAATCTGGGATTAATTATGAGAGAGAGAGAGAGAAAATTAATATGGGATTAATTACGGCAAAGAATTAATCTGGGATTAATTAAAAGAGAAAGAACTAATATGGGATTAATTGCGACGAGAATTTATCTGGGATTAAATTTGTCAAGAAGAGAGAACACGATTAATTTAGAATTAATCGGTAAAGTAAATTTAATAGTGAAATTAGATTTTACTATTTAATTTATTTAATTGGGCTAAAATAATATATTAGATATATTAATTGAAATTAGATTTCAATGCGGAATTAAAATTGGATTTTAATTCAAGCGAACGAATTATTTTAGAATTAATTCGCAAGCGACTTCCGTAATAATTTTGCGAGGTATTATAATTTAATTAAATTGGATTTAATTACGTCGCGACAGAAAATTCATTTAATCGGATTAAACGAAACCGAGCCCGAAGTGTGTTGAGCCACCCAACTTGAATTTTGAATTTAAGTGTGGGACCCACTAGTCACATCACTTGTCAAAGGTGATGGTGGTAGTTGGCTAAAGTGAATGGTTTTCATAAAACCACTTACTTTTAACCAACCATGTTTTTGTTTTTGGAAAACAATTACATCATTTGGTTTTTGTAAAGAATCACACAATATAACAAAAACACTTCTCTCTCTCCCTCCTCCCTCTCAATTGCCGAATGCAAAGCTCATTGGAGGATAAATTTTTTCTTTCAATTCTTGTTCAAGCTAGCACTTAAAGGAGTGAATCAAGGTGATAGGGAAACTCACCCGAGAGTATGGAACTCGATTTCAAGCTCCAAAGCTTCCAACATATCCAACAAAGAAGGATTTTTTGAAATCTCCTCAACCAATCAATGTGAGTATTCCACAACTCTCTTGATAATTCACACACGAATCACTCTTAGACAATCTTGGCATGTTCTAGGAACACTTACAATGGTATCAGAGCGATTTAAGTTTGATTTGGAATTCTAGGGTTCAAGACTTTAATTTGGGAATTTTATGTTTGGAGCTTGATTTTCTTAAATTGATGGTTTGGATGAGTTTCTATGATGTTGAATTGGATTTGTGCATCATTGATTTTGTGAAAAATTGATTAGATTAATTTTCCCCAAATTCACATGCTTGGCCGAAAGTTACCCTAGAATAAGCTCATAGGAATTTTTGAAATTTGACATATTGGATGTGTTGTTGGCATGATAGAAATATTGAATGTTGATTTAAATTGGATTGAAATCAAATTGAATGATTTTTGTATGCCTTTGCCGTGAGTTTGAAGCATGTTTTAGAATTGATTTTGCTTCAATTTGTGTTGGACATGAATTGGAAATGTTGAGCATAATTAATTGGATTAATTAAATGTTTTGGAAACATTAGGTTAGTTAATTAATTGTGTTGATTACACTTGAATTAGATTAATATGTAATTTGGAATGATATTAATTTAATTTATTGTATTTGGGCTTAATGGGCTTGGTTGGACCAAGTTTGGTTTAGGATAATTGGTTGGATCCAATTGGGCCTAAAACCATTTCCATAAAGTCCAAATATTATAATTGGGCCTTTAAAATTTTAATTGGGCCTAAATTGATTTTTGGCATAGGGTGATTCCTAATTGGGCCTTGGCATCTTGGGTTTGACCCATAATTGCCAAAGCCCATGCCTAATAAATTAATTAAAAGGCCATTGGACTTTAATTGAATAGTATTGGATACTAATTGGGCCTTTGAGACCCGTTAAGATTGGATTTGGAATCCAAGTCTAAAAGGCACTATTAAAAGTGTAATTATTTAATTTGGAATTGAATATGAATTAGTATTGAATATAATTTAAATTGGATTTAAAATTATAGTTCGATATAATTCAAGAATACTTACTTTGAGTATTTATTCTTAAACGAGTTGGACTCGCGCAAATCAAATCGTTGTTTGAACATTGGATGGTCACTAATTAAAGATTAATTAATTGGATTAGATTGATTGATAACATACTTTGTGTGAATACTTGGATGTATGTATGAATAATGTATATCGGATGGATATTAGAAGGGTGAGGGCAATTTTGGAATTATTGTAATAAATTTACAATTTATTAAATTGGACCTGCGTGTACATCCTATTATCTCTTTATCTCATTATATTTCTCTTCTCACTAATTCCCTTCAATGTAAATGAGGTTTCTTTAGAAGTATTTTGTAATTGGGTAGAAGTATGAATAGTGCTAGCGGGAGAGAGAAAAATGAGAGATTGTTTCTAGGATCAAGTTTGTTGTATATCCATCCGCATATCATTATTAAATTTAACAAATCAAATTGTAGTTAATTATATAGTTAGACTATAGTAATCACTATATTCGATTGTACCCGAAATCGTTGATTGAATAGTTGTACTATTGGAATCAAGATAACTGAAAGATTAGCGTTTAAAACATAATCTTGGGTGAAAATGTCTTTAAGCGGCTTCAATTTTCAAATTTGGAAAAGAACCACATGATAGTCTTGGGAGCTAAGAAGTTACTTTATTTGATAGAGTGACATCTCGAGCCTGAGCCCGGAGTTGAGCAAATAGTGGAACATGAGCTTTGGAAGACTCATGATGATGATAACTTTAGTGCTCAATCCGTTATGTTTGCCGCAATGACTCCTTAATTTCTTCATCAGAACTAAGGATTAGATCCTTATAGTATGATATTGAAATTGAAGATCTTCATAGATCTATTCTTAGATCTTAGAAGTACTAATTGCAATAAGAAAACTCTTGGAGAGTTAATGGCTATGCTCAAGGAGACAGAGCCAGAGCTTACAAAAGGCAAGAAACGCAAGGCGCATCTTACTTCGACATCTTAGAAGGCCAAATCTTGGCCGAAGACTTCTGGGGGTGTGAAGAAAAGGGCAAGGCTAAATCGTCACAATCTTTTGGAAAGACAAAAGACATATCCCAAGATGTATGCCTAAACTGTGGCAAACAGAGTCACTAGAAGCGTGACTGCCGTATGGACAAGGCAGACATGAAGGAAGTGAAGACGGACAAGGCTCTGACTTCAGGTATGTTTGTTATAAACATGTCCACTGCTGGTTTTAAAATTGGATTTTAGATACTGGATGTGGTACATAAATATCTGTACTGATGTGCGGGATCTGCTGATTAGCAGGAGACCGGCTTCAGATGAGATCGACCTATGAGTTGGAAACGGGACGAGAGTCGCTGTTTTGGCCGTAGAAACCTAAGTTTTGAAACTGCCCTTTGGCCATGTACTTAAATTAGGAAACTGTTATAATGTATCTAGTTTGACTAGGAACATTATCTCTGTATCTAGTTTAACCCTTTGCGGGTATACCTTTATATTCTAAAACACTAAGTGTTTTGTTTATAAAGATGATATTGAGATAAACACATTAGATGTGAATAACAATATTTATATTTAGAATATAAATGAATCTCAAACATATTAATATGACAAACAAAACTCAAACTAAATAAATCTGTTGAGACTTAAAAGTGGCATTGTTGTCTGGGACACATTAACAAGACTCGTATATCTACACTTTTGAAGAGTGGATACTAGGACATATTTGATTCTAATTCAAATGATGTCTACAAATCTAGTTTATTAGGCAAAGTGCCTAAAACACCTTTTACTTGGTAAAAGTGTAAGTGCCACCGATCTGTTAGCCCTCGTTCATAGTGACGTAAGTGGGCCCATGTCTAGCTAGGCTAGAGGTGGATATGAATACTTCGTAACCTTTACGGATGTGGCATCGCGTTATGGTTATGTGTATCTAATGAAACACAGAGTTAGAAACTTTTGAGTAATTCAAAGAGACCGGTAAAAGTATTAAAAACATTACGGTCGGACCATAATGTAAAATACTTAAACAGATAAGTTTCAAGATTACTTGAAATAGTATAGTATTCTTTCACAGCGGACTCCTCACGGAACACCTCAATTGAGTGATGTGTCCGAACTGAGAAACCGAACTTTGTCAGACATAGTAAATTTAATGATGAGTCACTCTGAGCTACCAAATTCCTTCTAGGCATACGGATTAAAGAGTGGAATACTTATTTTGAATAAGATTCCATGTAAATCTGATAGACAGACTTCATATTAGATATGAACAGGAAAGAAACCGAGTTTCTCATTCCTGAAGATTTGGGAATGCTGGGCAAATGTTTGGATGATACTAAACTAGAACCCAAATTGGATAAGTGCCTATTTGTAGATTGTCCTAGGGAAACCAAAGTATAGTACTTATACAACTCACAAGAGAACAATGTAATTGTTGCTCTCCATGCGGTTTTCCTAAGAGGAGTTCCTATATGCAGTGGTAAGTGGGAGGAAAGTAAAACTCGATGAAAATCAAAGTAATACTGTTCTAACCACCGAGTCCTCACGGAACACTAATAGTTCATCAGGGATGAAAATATACCAATAATCCTCGAATACACAAGATTCACGTAGGTCGAAGATATTGGACAATTATGACCCATATCATCACTATTTTTACATAACATGGTGTTGTTGTACAAATTAACTATGTGACAAAGGAAATTGCTCTTTTATCATTTGTAATTAGATTACCGGGATATATAAATGATAAAAGTCCATATGATTAGTTCTGGATTGAGATGATATGAGACAGTATCAATCCACGAAGGTTTAATCATTAAAACATCCATAGTCAGAGTATTATCGAGATTGTACATCGATAATGCGGAATAGACTAGTATTACACTTGTGCGTGTTATGGGAGCATAACGACATAGTTCTCATATATTTGGGTATTGGATACTCATGCAAGTGTAATATGAGGTTGATTTTACCGATGGTATGGAAATAGCTTCGCTCTGGATAGACCCCTCGGAATCCCATTGGTAGTATGACTGTGTGTCTATGGGAGTCCGAATCAGGGTAGGTGTATTTGGTCTTAACCTGAGACTTGCACCGCTAATACTTGCGACAATCAATATACTTTGGTTTTGGTCGTCCAGGGCTTTAACGGTTCTGAGTACGCCTCTTCTGGGTACATTGAGAATCGTAGTGTATTGGGTGTGATGTCAAGATGGAAGTATCACTTCAGTCATAGTGAAGATGATGATCACGTAGGATACAGAACTGGTGCTCTTATATGCTGCAACAATCGGGATATTTTGACTAGGTCATGTTTATCCGATTATAGAGACTAGTTACCAGAGATCCGATATGTGCTTCGTACGGGATAGACACAATTCCAGCCCCAGGCCTTGCACGTGACATCCGATACTGGATCGTAATACGCAATAGTACGTATACTACGCCTGATATAGATCACATATTCCTTTAAGAATATTTCTGAGAATTGGGTAGACACAGTGCTTTGCTAGAAGCCAAACATGTCTTGTAAATCGGTAAAAATGTAGTACTAGGTACGTACGTGTTGGATAGTCCGACGACCGGATTTACTGCCAACATATCCGGGGATCTCATGGGTCGCTTCCTGAAGATTCACAAATGACGTATGACTCGGACATTATTAATCTGGGATTAATTATAAAAGAGAGAAAATTCATCTAGGATTAATTAAGGAGATATTTTATCTGGGATAAAATATTATTTATAGAGAGAGAACGATTAATTTGGAATTAATCGATAAAATAATATATTTGATATATTATACGAAATTAGATTTCGACGCGGAATTAAAATTAGATTTTAATTCGGGCAAACGAGTTAATTTAGAATTAATTCGCTAGCGACGTGAATAGTAATTTTGCTAGGCATAATTACTTAATTAAATTTGATTTAATTACGTCGCAACGGAAAATTCGTTAATTCAGAATTAGCGAACCCGTGCCCGGGAGTGTTTGTGGGCCCACTCGTATTTCGAATTAAGTGCGGCCCACAAGTCACATCACGCGTCACATCACATGTCACTTTAAGTGATGGATGTCAAGTCACCTTTTGGTGATTGACAACCAGTCACTATTCATGATGGTGGTGGTTGTGGGCAATAATTACAATTTTGCCTCCAAAATTGTTTTAAGTTTTTTGGAAAAGCTTTTACCTTTTTTGGTTAGGATTTTTGGTATATGTTTTTAGAAAAACAAAAATAGAAAAACCAACACACAACTTGCTCTTCTCTCTCTCTCCCTCATATTCGGCCAAGGGCCATTTTCCTCTCAAGTTCTTGGCTTGGCCGAGAACTACAACAAGAAAATGTGAAGATTTGTTGCAAATTTTCACAAGTGCTAGCACACATTAGGAGTCTTACAAAGGTGAGGGGAAACCCATTCATGAGCATGGAATTCATTCTCAAAGCTTGGAGCTTGAAGATAATACATGGAGCACAAAGAGGAGGTTGACCGAATCTTGGAGGAGCACAAATTTGGGCTTGGTCGAGAGCTTCATGGAGGAGTAAAGTTTTTTGTGTTCATCGTCTTCAACATCCGCTCATTGTAAGTATGATTCTGCCATACTTCTTTATTGTATTCACATATTTTCATTGCTTGAATGATCTTGGGACTATAGTGTAGAAACCCAACAATGGTATCAATAGCCTTATTTAAGCATGAAATTGATTTAGGGTAATTGGGTAAAATTGATTGAGCTGTGTTGGATGAAATTAATTGTTTGAGTATGCTTGAATGTGTGATATCCTAGAGTTATTTGTGATCAATTTGGATGAAAAATTGAATTGGATCAAATTTTCCCCAAAAACTTGGTTTGGCCTAAAGTTGGTGCCCTAAATGTCATGTGATTTTTTATTTTTGAATCATTGAGTTTGTCAAAGACTTGGGAAATGGTATGTTGAGAGATGTTGGACAGATCGGACGAAACGACTATCGTAATTGTGACGCATCATGTGCCGAATTGAATGAGTGTCGGAATACTCGGACAAACCAATTCGTCCAACTAGTTTGTGCATTCGATTGAGATGAAAGAGTGAAAAGAATGAATATTTTGTGATTAATTGATGTTGAGACAACTTATGTGATGATAATAAGCATGATTAATTATATAAATTGGTATTTTTGAAATGTTAATTTGGTTAATAATCATGGATATACACTTTAGATTAATTAATTGTTAAATTTGGAATTTTGTAATTTAATTAATTGGGCTTAATTTGGAATTGGGCTTATAAAGTTGTATTTGGGCTTAATGGGCTTGGTTGGGCTAAATTTGGTTAAGGTTAATTGGTTGGATCCAATTGGGCCCAAAACCATATCCATAAAGTCCAAATATAATAAAATGGGCCTTTAAAATTTTAATTAGCCTAATGGGCCTAAATTGGTTTCTTGGAATATAAGGGTGATTCCTTAAATGGGCTTTGGTATTTGGGTTTGACCCATATTGACCAAAGTCTATGCCTTAAGAAATTAATTGAAAGCCCATTGGACTTTAATTAAATTGACATTGGATGTTAATTGGGCTTTGAGATCTGTAATGATTAGATTTAGAATCTAAGTCGTAAAGGCACATTAAAAAGTATAATTATTTAATTTAGAATTAAATATAGAATTAGTATTAAATACAAATTAAATTGGATTTAATATTGTAGTTTATATAATTCAAGAATTCGTACTTTGAGTACTTATTCGCAAAACGAGTTGACTCGCGCAAAATCAAATCGTTGTTTGAGCATTGGATGGTCATTAATTTCAGATTAATTAATTAGATTAGATTGATTGATAACATGTTTTGTGTGAATACATGGATGTGATGTATGAATAATGTATATCAGATGGATATTAGATGGTGAGGGCAATTTTGGAAATTGTTGTAATAAATTTAGAATTTATTAATTGGACCTGCGTGTCCAGCCTATTACCTCTTGATTCTTTGTATTCTCTTCTCACCTATTTCCCTGAATGTAAATGAGGTTCTTTAGAAGTGTTATGTAATTGGATAGAAGAAGAATTGTGCTAGCGGGAAGAGGAAAGAGAGAGATTTGTTCTAGGATCAAGTTGTTTTAAATATCCATCCGCATATCATTATTAATTTATTTACGCGCCTTATTATGTTTTTTAGAATGCATGTTTAAAGGTGTATGATGAGACCTTAACAAAGATAATAAGGTTGCCAATTACGCGAAACCTTCAACATATATTAAGCGTTTTTCCTTCCATTGAATGATTCATTCTCAAGATCCAAGATTGGCACTTGTTTGTTGGCCAAAGTCAAGGCCTTTGTCCATCGCGGATGTGTTTGAATCATGAAGGCTTTGTTCCATATCGGTGTCTTGTCCAAGTTGTGATTTGTTGGCCAAAGTCAAGATCACTTCTTATCCATCAACATCGATTACGAAGCTTTCCAAGGTCAATGGGTCTCGCTTAACTGGAATCATTAAGTTTGTTGTGCCAAAGCCAATGCTTAATTGATTCAGAGGAAAAAGGTTAGGAAAATATATTGGATATATTGGCATATGTATTGTATATATGTTTCGGACTTGGATGTCCACCTACTGGATCTAGGAATTGGATGAGATCTAATTGATCTTAGATATACCTAGTTAAATATCATACAGCTTGTTGGCCAAAGTCAAGGTTGTGTGTTATTTAACGGGATCCTAGCCCACTAGGAAACAAGGTTTCCCGAGTACTCAACAAAGGGTTAGAGGCTCGCCGAAAAATAGTGGGAGGCAAGTATTAAATTTGCAAATTCCTTTAAATACTTGCCAATACGCGCTCATATCATTTTTCGTCGATTAATTAAATAAATATATTAGTTGGACTACTATTTAATCATTTTTTTAAATTAAACAGTTGGACTGTGTTCAAACTACTTCGAATTATAGTTGATTATATAATTGGATTATAGTAATCAATATATTTGAATTTAAATAATTAAATTATAGCTGATTATATAGTTAGACTATAGTAATCATTATATTAAATAGTACCTGAAATCGTTGATTGGATAGTTGGACTATAGCAATCAAGATAATTGAAAGATTAGCGTTTACAACATAACCTGGGTAAAAATGTCTTTAAACAGCTTTAATTTTCAAATTGGGAATAATACCTCAGGATTGTCCTGGAAACTAAGAAGTTACTCTATTTGATAGAAAAACCTCTTGGGCCTAAGCCTGGAGTTGAACAAATAAGTAGAACATAATTTTTGGAAGATTTATGTGATGATAACTTTAGTGCTCAATCCTTTATGCTAGATGCAATGACACTTTAATTCCGTCATCAAAATTAAGGATTAGATCTTTGTACCATGATGATGAAATTAAAGATCTTCATACATCTATTCTTAGATCTTAGAAGTACAAATTGCAAAAGAAGCTCTTTAGCTCGTGTATGTCAGAGGGTAAGCACTAGGTGTCGTAGATGATTGCTGACATCGATCAGCTAGGTTAGCTGGGCATTACCTACGTGGCCGAGACTACTAAAGATTTGATCTTATAGTCTTTACCCGATAGCTGGGCAGGTTCATTGTGAACCAAGAGTAAACTCTTGGAGAGTTGATGGCTATGCTGTAGGAGGCAGAGACAGAGCTTCTAAAAGGGGGAAAAGGCAAAATCATCACAGTTTTCTAGGAAGACAAATGACATATCCCAAGATGTCTGCCTAAACTGTGGCAAACGGGGTCACTAGTGTTGGTTTTCTATAAGGTCCCAAGATCAAACAAGACATGAAATTATGTGTGAACGCATCAACGGAGGTAGCGGAATACTCACATGATCGGTTGAGTCGATTTGGAGACGAATGAAGGCCAAAAACGTACTGCCTTTCACGCCCACTGCATGCAGTCCACTGCCCTGCAAAACAGAAAATTGGGTGAATGAAGAGAAAACGGAGCTCCAATCTTCGTCGGATGGATCCCGTCTCATGGGGGAACCTCCCTACCACCTTCGCAAGACTCGTAGTGTGCTAGCACTTGATTTCTCACCATGAGAAACCACTCTTGCTTCCCTTTAGCTCACGCCCAAACTGGTTCAAAACCAGTGAAGAATGGCCACCATTGCCGTGAGAGGAAGAGAGAATTTGAGAGAGAAGAAGTTGTGTTATGTTAATTAAAATGATTTACCAAAAATCAATTTATATTTATGCCATAATTTATTAAATTAATAATAAATTTATGACACAACACATGCAATAGCTTAGAGTGTCAAACACTCAATTTCCATGCATTAACATTGAGTGCATTGTACACTATCTACATGCAAAGCATTAGAATGACATGTGTCATGTGGGCCCCACACGTTTCTAAATGAAAGTGGGCCCACGTGCACTCACGCGTTCTGGTTCGATATTTCCGAAATACCGAGCTTACGTCGCGACGTTAATTCAATCGAATTAAATAAATAATTGCGCCTGGCGAAATTATTATTTACGTCGCTAACGAATTAATTCTAAATTAACTCGTTTGCCCGAATTAAAATCTAATTTTAATTCCGCGTCGAAATCTAATTTCGTTTAATATATCGAATATATTAATTCATCGATTAATTCCAAATTAATCGTTCTCTCTCTTTAGACGACATTTTATCCCGGATAAAATATCTCCGTTATTAATCCTAGATTAATTTTCTCTCTCTTCTATTATAATCCCAGATTATTCAAGAGTGCGAGTTGTGTGCGTCATCGGTGGATTATCGGGAAGCGACCCATGAGATCCCCGATAATCTGGCAGTAAATACGGTCGTCGGAGTATCCGAATCACGTACGTACCAAGTACTACGTTCTACCGATTTACGTGACAAGGTTGACTCCTAGCAAAGCACCAAGTCTTCCCAGGTTCTCCGGACATATTCATCAAAGAATATCTAGATCTGTATCAAGCGTAGTATACTAATGTATTGTGCATATTGGTCCAGTATCGGATAATCACGTGCTAGGGCTGGGGCTGGATAAGTGTCTGCCCCGTCCGAAACACATATCGGATGTCTGGTAACTAGTCTCTATAATCGGATATTCATGACCTGGTCATAATATCACGATTGGATGCGCATCACTTTTTAAGAGCACTAATACCGTATCCTGCGTGACATCATCTCCATTATGACTGGAGTGACACTTCCATCTCAACATCACATCCAATACACTACGATTCCTGATAAACCCAGAAGAGGTGAACACAGAACCAGTTAAGATCCCCCACCACCAAAACCAAGTTTATCGATTGTCGTAAGTATTAGCGATGTAAGTCTCAGGTTAAGACTATACACACCTACCTTGATTTCGGCCTCCCATAGACACCTAGTCATAATACCAATGGGATTCCGAAGGGTCTATCTAGAGCGAAGCTGTTTCCCGTACCATCGGTGAAACACGACCTCCTATCGCACTTGCACAAGTATCCAATACTTATATATATGAGAACTATGCCGTTGTGCCCTCAACGCGCACAAGTGCAATACTAGCCTATTCCGCATTATCGATGTCCAGTCTCGATAATACTACGGCTAGAGATATTTAATGATTAATCCTTCGCGGACTGATACTGTCTCATATCATCTCAATCCAGGAACTAATCATAGGGACCTCTCTTCATTTATATATCTAAGGTGATCTAATCACAAATGATGAGAGTGCAATTTCCTTGTTACATAGTTAATTTGCTACAACAACACAATGATCTGTGCAAATAGTGACGCTATGGGTCATTTTGTCCAACAACTAGAAGCATGACTGCCGTATGGACAAGGCAGACATGAAGGAAGTGAAGATGGGCAAGGCTCCGGCTTCAACTATGTTTGTCATAAACATGTTTGCTATTAGTTTCAAAATTGGATTTTGATACTAGATGTGGTACATAAATATGTACTAATGTGCAGAATCTGCTGATAAGCAGGATACTGACTTCAGTTGAGATTTATTTGCGAGTCGGAAATGGGATGAGAGTCGATGTTTTAACCGTAGAAACCTAAGTTTAGGAACTACCCTTTGGGTGTGTACTTAAATTAGGAAACTGTTACAATGTAACTAGTTTGACTAGAAACATTATCTCTATATCAGAGTATAACTCGTTGCGGGTATACCTTTATATTCTAGAACACTAAAGTGTTTTATTTTATAAAGATGATATTGAGATAAGCACATTAGATGTGAATAATAGTATTTATATTTTGAATATAAATGAATCTCAAACGTATAACATGACAAACAAATAGCTCAAACTGATTTGATCAGATGAGACTTATTTGTGGCATTTCTTTTTGTCTGGGACACATTAAACAAGACTCGTATATCCACACTTTTGAAGAGTGTATACTAGGACATATTTGATCATATTCAAATGATGTCTACGAATCTAGTTTATTAGGCAAAGTGCCTAAAACACCTTTTAGTTGGTAAAAGTATAAGTGCCACCGATCTGTTAGCCCTCGTTCATAGTGACGTAAGTGGGCCCATATCTTGCTAGGCTAGAGGTGGATATGAATACTTCGTAACCTTTACGGATGTGGCATCGCGTTATGGTTATGTGTTTCTTTTGAAACACGAATCAGAAACTTTTGATAAATTCAAAGAGTTTGGACACGAAGTTAGACAGATCGGCTAGAGTATTAATACATCCCGATTAGACTGTGATGGAAAATACTTAAGCAATAAGTTTCTCATATACCTGAAAGAGTATAGTATTCTTTCACAGTGGACTCCTCTCGGAACACCTCAATTTGACGGTGTGTCCGAACTGAGAAACCGAATTTTGTTGGACATGATAAGGTTAATCATGAGTCGCTCTAAGCTACCATTTTCCTTCAAGGGATACACATTTAACAGTGCAATACTTATTTTGAATAAGGTTTCATAAAATCTGTTAGACAGACTTCATATTAGATATGAACAGGAAAGAAACTGGTTTTTCTCATTCCTGAAGATTTGGGAATGCTAAGCATATGTTTGGATGATACCAAACTAGAACCCCAAATCGGATAAGTGCCTAATTTATGGGTTATCCTAGGGAAACCAAAGTATAGTACTTATACAACTCACAAGAGAACAATGTAATTGTTGCTCACCATGCGGTTTTCCTAAAAGGAATACCTATATGCAGTGGTAAGTGGGAGGAAAGTAAAACTCGATGAAAATCGGAGTAATACTGTTCCTGGCACCGATTCCTTAATGGAACACAAACAGTTTATCAAGGATGAAACTGTACCACAATCTTCGAATACACAAGAACCGCGTAAGTCGGAGAGAGTCAGAAAATAACCTGAGAGGTATGGGTTTCTGATCTCACCTCATGAAGATGTCAATCTTATTGAGGAAGACAAATTGACTACATATGAGGAAGTGATACAATGTATCGACTCCCTATTATGGCAAAGTGCCATGATGTCCCAACCAAGTTTGGACAATGGTTGTTGTACCAGAAGGCATTGTGCCTATTGGTACTATATTAGTCTTCAAGGAAGACATACATGGATGGCAACATACCAATGTACAAAGCTAGGCTTGTAGAGAAAAGGTATCGTTATCAACATTGTGTCGATTACGACGAAACCTTTTAATCGTTGCCATGGTTAAATCCATTTGGATAATGCTTGCTGATGCTGCATGTTTCATTTATGAAATGTGGCAGCTGAACGTCAAAATTGCTTTCCTTAAATGGAAACATTTTGTAGGATGTTTATGATATCCTGACGGTTTTATCGTACCAAAACGAGCAAACAAGGTTTGCAGGTTATTCGATCCATTTATGGATTGAAGCAAGCATTGCATTCTTGGAACTATAGTTTTGATGTAATCATAATGGTATATGATTTAATTCAAAACGAAAATGATTCTTGTGTATATAAGGAGGTTAGTAGGAGCGCACTGAAAGTGACTGTCCTAAATAATGATGATGTATCATTTCTTGGAAATGACATTCCCGTAATACAATCGGTGAAAGCTTGGTTTTCATGAAAATTCTCCATAGAATTCTTGGGAGAGACAACCTTATTCTAGGAATAATGATCTACTGGAATAGATATAAAAGTTGTTGATACTCTCCGAGAACTCGTACATTGAAAGAAATGTACATGACCTGGTGTCTCATAGGCTTTGAGCATATAGAGTCACAATCAGGCCAATCTAAGTGATAGTCAATGGATTGATGTTAAGAACATCCTTATGTATCTTAGATGATCTAAGGATGCTTTCTTAAGCTATGGAGAAGGAGAACTTGAAGTGATTGGATTCACTGCTGCAAGTTTCCAAACCGACAATAACGACTGTAAGTCGAAATAATGATATTATATAGTTTGAATAACGAAACAGTGAGCTAGAAATCTTCCAAGCAAGATACTGTTACCCGAATAAACAACAAAAGCGGAATATTGCTGTAGCTGAGGCAGCAATAGAAGCCATTTGGATCTAAATAATCCTAATCAGATTATGAGTAGTTCTGTTAGCAGCTGAGCTAGGCTACAACACAGGATAAAGAATTAATGGTCTCAACAACGATCCAAGTATATACTTCAACTATTCATCTGATTCGTTCGGATCATACATCGTGGCGATGTGATGATCAAATAAATCGCATCAGATGATAACTTTGTAAATCCGCTAACGAAAGCATATTTTCTTAGCAGAAGTTTGAGCGAACCGTACATAGTTCAAGTGTAGGACACTTGAGTGATTGGCTATAGGCCAAGTGGGAGATTGTTGGATAATTATGACCCATAACATCACTATTTGTACAGAACATGGTGTTGTTGTATACATTAACTATGTGACAAAGGAAATTGCTCTTTTATCATTTGTAATTGGATTACTGGGATATATAAATGATAAAAGTCCATATGATTAGTTCCGGATTAATAAGATATGAGACAATATTAATCCAATAAGGTTTAATCATTAAAATATCCCTAGTCATAGTATTATCGAGATTGGACATTGATAATGCGGATTAGACTAGTATTGCACTTGTGCGCGTTGTGGGAGCATAATGACATAGTTCTCATATATTTAAGTATTGGATACTTATGAAAGTGTGATAGGAGGTTATGTTTATCGATGGTACGGAAACAGCTTCGCTCTGGATAGACCCCTCAGAATTCCATTGGTAGTATGACTGTGTGTCTATGGGAGTCCGAATCAGGGTAGGTGTATTTGGTCTTAACCTGAGACTTGCACCGCTAATACTTGCAACAATCAATTTACTTTGGTTTTGGTCGTCCAGGGCTTTAACCGGTTCTGAGTACGCCTCTTCTGGGTATATTGAGAATCGTAGTGTATTGGGTGTGATGTCAAGATGGAAGTATCACTTCAGTCATAGTGAAGATGATGATCACGTATGATAAGAAACTGGTGCTCTTATAAGCTGCAACTATCGGGATATTATGACTACGTCATGTTTATCCGATTATAGAGACTAGTTACCAGAGATCCGATATGTGCTTCGTACGTGATATGCACAATTCCAGCCACAGGCCTTGCACGTGACATCCGATACTGGATCGCAATACGCAATAGTACGTATACTACGCCTGATATGGATCACATATTCCTTAAGAATATTTCTGGAGAATTGGGTAGACACAGTGCTTTGCTAGAAGCCAACCATGTCTTTTAAATCGGTAAAAACGTAGTAGTAGGTACGTATGTGTTCGGATAGTCCGACGACCGGATTTACTGCCAACATATCCGGGGATCTCATGGGTCGCTTCCCGAAGATTCACAAATGACGTATGACTCGCACATTATTAATCTGGGATTAATTATAAAAGAGAGAAAATTAATCTAAGATTAATTACGGAGATATTTTATCTGGGATAAAATATTATTTATAGAGAGAGAACGATTAATTTGGAATTAATCGATAAAATAATATATTTGATATATTATACGAAATTAGATTTCGACGCGGAATTAAAATTAGATTTTAATTCGGGCAAGCGAGTTAATTTAGAATTAATTCGCTAGCGACATGAATAGTAATTTTGCTAGGCATAATTATTTAATTAAATTTGATTTAATTACGTCGCAACAGAAAATTCGTTAATTCGGAATTAGGGAACCCGTGCCCGGGTGTGTTTGTGGGCCCACTCGGATTTCGAATTAAGGGCGGCCCACAAGTCACATCACGCATCACATCACCTGTCACTTTAAGTGATGGATGTCAAGTCACCTTTTGGTGATTGACAACCAGTCACTATTCATGATGGCGGTGGTTGTGGGCAATAATTGCAATTTTGCCTCCAAAATTGTTTTAAGTTTTTGGAAAAGCTTTTACCTTTTTTGGTTAGGATTTTTGGTATATGTTTTTAGAAAAAAAAAATACAAAAACCAACACACAACTTGCTCTTCTCTCTCTCTCTCCCTCATATTCGGCCAAGGGCAATTTTCCTCTCAAGTTCTTGGCTTGGCCGAGAACTACAACAAGAAAATGTGAAGATTTTTTGCAAATTTTCACAAGTGCTAGCACACATTAGGAGTCTTATAAAGGTGATAGGGAAACCCATTCATGAGCATGGAATTCATTCTCAAAGCTTGGAGCTTGAAGATCATCCATGAAGCACAAATAGGAGGTTGACCGAATCTTGGAGGAGCACAAATTTGGGCTTGGCCGAGAGCTTCATGGAGGAGCAAACTTTTTTTTTTGTGTTCATCGTCCTCAACATCCGCTCATTGTAAGTATGATTCCTCCATACTTCTTTATTGTATTCACATATTTTCATTGCTTGAATGATCTTGGGACTATATTAGAAACCCAACTGGAGAGAGTCAGAAAACAACCTGGGAGGTATGGGTTTCTGATCTCACCTCATGTAGATATCAATCTTATTGAGGAAGATGAATCGGCTACGTATGAGGAAGTGATACAAGGTATCGACTCCTTTATGGCAAAGTGCCATGAAGTCCGAAATGGATTCCATGTATACCAACTAAATTTGGACACTGGTTGATGTACCAGAAGGCATTGTGCCTATTGGTACTAAATAAGTCTTCAAGGAAGACATACATGGATGGCAACATATAAATGTACAAGGCTAGGCTTGTAGCGAAAGGGTATCGTCATCAACATTGTGTTGATAAAGATGAAACTTTTTCACTTGTTGCCATGATTAAATCCATTTGGATAATGCTTGCTTATGCTGCATATTTCATTTATAAAATATAACATATGGACGTCAAAACCGCTTTCCTTAACGGAAACCTTTTGGAGGATATTTACAACATCCTGACGGTTTTGCCATACCGAAACATGCAAACAAGGTTTGCAAGTTAATCGATCCATTTATGGATTGAAGCAAGCATAATGTTCTTGGAACCAGCGTTTTGATGTAATCATAATGGTATATGATTTAATTCAAAACGAATATGATTCTTGGGTATATAAGAAGGTTAGTGGGAGCGCACGGACAATGAATGTCCTATAAGTTGATGATGTATTGCTTCTTAGCAATAACATTCCCATAATATTATCGGTGAAAGCTTGGCTTTCATTAAAATTCTCCATAGAATACCTGAGAGAAGCAGGCTTTATTTTAGGAATAAAAATCTACTGGGATAAATCTAGAAAGCTGCTGACAACACTCTCTCAGTGTTCGTACGTTTTTGAAATTTATGTGACCTGATGTCTCATATGCTTTGAGCATGTGTAGACGCTTTAATACCAATCCAGGTGATGGTCACTGGATTGATGTAAAGAACATCCATGAGTATCTTGGACGAACTAAGGATGCTTTCTGGAAATATGGGGAAGGAGAACTTGAGGTGACTAGGTTCACCGCTGCAAGTTTCCAAACAGACAAAGATGACTTAAGTCGCAATAAAGGTACATATTTAGTTTGAATAACGGAACATTGAGCTGGAAATCTTCCAAGCAAGATACTGTTGCCGAATAAATAACAAAAGCATAACATTGCTGCAGCTGAGGCAGCAAAAGAAGCATTTTGGATCTATATAATCCTAATTGGATTAGGAGTAGTTCTGTTAGCAGCTGAGCTAGGCTACATCATAGGCTAAAGAACCACGGTCTCATCAATGATCCAAGTATATACTTCGACTATTTCATCTGATTCGTCGGATCATACATCGTGGCGATGTAATGATCGAATAAAACACATCAGATGATTACATTGCAAATCCGCTGACGAAAGCTGTTTCTCAGCAGAAATTTGAGCAACCCGTACATAGTCAGGTGTTAGAAACTTGAGTGATTGACTATAGGCCAAGTGGGAGATTGTTGGACAATTATGACCCATAGCATCACTATTTGTACAGAACATAGCGTTGTTATACAAATTAACTATGTGACAAAGGAAATTGCTCTTTTATCATTAGTAATTGGATTACCTAGATAAATAAATGATAAAAGTCCATATGATTAGTACCAGATTAATAAGATATGAGACAATATTAATCCACTAAGGTTTAATCATTAAATATCCATAGTCGTAGTATTATCGAGACTGGACATCGATAATGCGGAATAGGCTAGTATTGCACTTGTGCGCATTATGGAGGCATAACATCATTGTTCTTATATATTTGGGTATTGGATACTCATGCAAGTGTAATAGGAGGATCTGTTTACCGATGGTACGGAAACAGCTTCGCTCTGGATAGACCCCTCGGAATCCCATTGGTAGTATGACTATGTTCTATGGGAATCCGAATCAGGGTCGGTGTATTTGGTCTTAACTAGAGACTTGCATCGCTAATACTTGCGACAATCAGTATACTTTGGTTTTAGTCATCCGGGGCTTTAACATGTTCTATGTACGCCTCTTCTGGGTATATTGAGAATCGTAGTGTATTGGGTGTGATGTCAAGATGGAAGTATCACTTCAGTCATATGGAGATGATGATCACGCATAATATGAAACTGGTACTCTTGTATGCGGCAGCTATCGGGATAATATGAAAAGGTCATGATTATCCGATTATAGGGACAAGTTACCTCTGATCCGATATATGCTTCATAGGGGGCAGAAAATTCCAGCCCTAGGCCTAGCATCTGACATTTTGATACTGGATCGTAATACGCAATACTACGTATGCTACGCCTGACAAAGATTATATATTCCTTTAAAGTATATTTATGGAAAATTGGGTAGGCACAATGTTTTGCTAGAAGCCAACCATGTCTTGTAAATCGGTAAGAACGTGGTACCGGATACGCACGTATTCGGATAGTCCGATGACCTTATTTACTGCCAACATATCTAGGGATCTCTTGGGTCGCTTACCGAAGATTCACCGTTGAGATTTGACTCGAACAAAAAATTAATCTGGGATTAATTATGAAATAGAAAATTAATCTGGGATTAATTACGGCAATGAATTAATTTGAGATTAATTAAAAGAGAAAGAATTAATCTGAGATTAATTGCGACAAGAATTTATCTGGATTAAATTCGTCGAGAAGAGAGTACGCGATTAATTTTGAATTAATCGTAAAGTAAATTTAATAGTGAAATTAGATTTTACTATTTAATTTTTTTAATTGGGCTAAAATAATATATTAGATATATTAATTGAAATTAGATTTCAACGAGGAATTAAAATTGGATTTTAATTCAAGCGAACAAATTATTTTAGAATTAATTGGCAAGCGACTTTCGTAATAATTTTACGAGGCATTATTATTTAATTAAATTGGATTTAATTACGTCGCGACGGAAAATTCGTTTAATTGGATTAAACGAAACCGAGCCAGAAGTGTGTTGAGCCACCCAACTTGAATTTTGAATTTAAGTGTGGGACCCACTAGTCACATCACTTGTCAAAGGTGATGGTGGTAGTTGGCTAAAGTGAATGGTTTTCATAAAACCACTTACTTTTAACCAACCTTGTTTTTGTTTTTGGAATACAATTACATCATTTATTTTTTGTAAAGAAACACACAACATAAGAAAAACACTTCTCTCTCTCCCTCCTCCCTCTCAATTGCCGAATGCATAGCTTGTTGGAGGAGAAAATTTTTCTTTCAATTCTTGTTCAAGCTAGCACTTAAAGGAGTGAATCAATGTGATAGAGAAACTCACCCGAGAGTATGGAACTCGATTTCAAGCTCCAAAGCTTCCAACACATCCAACAAAGAAGGATTTTTTGAAATCTCCTCAACCAATCAATGTGAGTATTCCGTAACTCTCTTGATAATTCACACACGAATCACTCTTAGACAATCTTGGCATGTTCTAGGAACACTTACACCTAATTTTTGCCAGCAGTGCATTACGTATCGCCGTCCCCCAAAAACATGCCACTACTGTCTTTGAAACTGGTGGTTTTGGGGCGTTACATATCGCCATCCCCCAAGCCACAAAATCAGAACTGGGGGTGCGGATCTATGCTACCACCCAAGCTCTGAATCTAGGGTATAGGGGCATTACATATCGTCGTCCCCCTAGCCCTGCTTTAGGATCTGAGGGTGTTACGTATCGCCGTCCACTCAGTCCTCTACATGTGCACATGTCTCTGTCCGTCAATTCCAATTGTTTCAAGTTGCATAATGGGGTGAGTTTTTCCCTCATGCCCCGAAAAACATAATACACGTTCTTAAGAAAAACATTTCTTTCTCAAATGTAACTTGAATCATTTCTTAAATATGCTGAATAAAAACATAACTGTTAAATAAATGGCTAACGCCCTAAAAGCAGAAAAAGTAAGTCTGAATTTCAAAACTTAACAAAAATCAGTTTGAGAAAAGAGGTCCACTCACTGTTTTGGAATCTGGCCGGCATTACTCGATTGCTGAAGGAATTTTGGTTCCTACGATAATCTAAAACTGACAATCTTGGTTAGAACTGGGCTTGGGAACATATTCTGAAATAAACTAAATTCGTCCACTCAAGTACTTATATCATTTCAAATCGTATTATCTATATCATGATGTAGTGCGTAATTACGGACTGATACGAGACCCATATGGCGACCTCTAAAACGTTGGGGTGGAACATGAATGGTTTAAAATCAATTTGTCGGAATTTATGTCTTCGCATCGCGACACAAAGGTCTTGCGCGTCGCGATGCGCATCATCCAGAAGCTTCCCGTGAATTCCAGCACACGTCGCAACACGAGCTCTTCCTACATCGCAACGCATACCTGATTTCCAGGTTTCTATATTTTTTTCCTCATGAGTTTCTCACCCAAAAACATCTTTAATACTTCCATATCACTTCCAATACACAATCCAAAAATCACATCAATTCCACACATACTAAACTACCAAGTTATCATCATTAACTACTCACTCATTTAATCACAAATCCATTATTCTTAAATCAAACTTTAAACTTTTCAAACTCAAACACTTAACTCCCTAACTCATTTCTTTACTAATTAACCACTAATATGCAACACATAATATTCCACTACAACTACCATAACATCAATTTGCCAAAATCTCATAACTTGGGTTTAGTTTCATTACCTTATTTTTGTTGGATTCTCAAATCTTCCTTAAGTTCCATGGATGCCCAAGCTTCTTTGCTTCTCCCTCTCTTCTCTTCTCTTCTTTCTTTCATTCTTCATTCTTCTTCTTCTCTCTTTTCTTCCTCTCCTCACGTCTTCTTCTTTCTTTTCTTTTTTATTTCATTTAATTTTTGTGAAATAGTGAATAGTGAGTCCTTTATATAGTGGGGTTGTATAATAATTGTAAGGTTGGAGAAAAGTGTAGAAGTTTGTAGAAAACTTGAGATTTTTGCATTTAACCCTGAAATCACTATTCATCTGAAATTTTAACTTGTATTTTTTTTTTACCTATTTCTGGTCGGATTTTGGAAAAATATTCAATGCGGAAGTTGTAGGTCTCGATCTCATATTTTCGAAGATATAAAATTCATAAAAATCTAAGTTTGCATGAAAAAGTTACGCCCCAAATACCATAGGCTGTCCAAAGGGGAGCATTGTACAGTCTCGACCCGGGACTTCAAGGGATTTACCGATTGTCTCCAAAGTCATTCCATAAGTATATTTAAGTCTCAACATAATTTATTTTATGTGCCTTCATCCCGTATGTAACAGTACCACTGTATGCAGTAGTGAAAACTATCGATCGTTACAATCTCATCAACAACTAACTTCAATCTATTCCATAAACTCCATATGATTAAACCCAAAACTTAACAATTTTCAATCCATATTATTAATCACAATTTTCATCTCAATCATCAGCACATCCCAATCACCTACATAATAATCATCCCAACATCCTTATTCTATCATCATGCTTCTAAAATTTAACAACTAAGTTCATGGGTTAAGTCTTTTACCTTCTTTGTCTTGACTTTTCTTCATTCCTCAAGCCCACATGGTATCTTTTCTTCTTCTTAGATTGATGAATGATTGATTAGCACTTCTTCTTCTTCCTTTTTCCTTTTTCTTCTTCTCTTCTTCTCTTCTTCTTTCTTTTTCCTTCTTCATTCTTCCTTCTTCTCTTCTCCATCCCCACGTTTTTGCTTTCTCTTCTCATTTTTGTTTCAACTTTTGAGTATTTGTGAATAGTGTCTCCTTCATATACTAGGTCTTTTGGATAATTGGAGAAAAGTGTAGAAGTTTATGGAAAGTTTGAGATTTTTTACAATTGAGCCCGAAATTATTATTCATCTGAATTTTTGACTTACGTTTTTGACCTATTTCAGGTCCGAATTTGGAAACCTATTCAACGTGAAAGTTGTAGATCTAGATCTTAGCTTTCCGATGATATAAAATTCATAAAAATCAGAATTTGTATGAAAAATTTACGGTCTAAATACCATGGGCTAACCTGAATGGAATATCTTAGAATCTCGTATCGGACTTCCGAAGAATTTACTGATTGCCCCCAAAGTTGTTCCATAAGTATATATGTGTCCCAAATTAATTTATGTTATGATAGCTTCGTCCCGCAATACCATGGTATTACAATGTAATAGTAGCAGAACTATCGGTCGTTACACTAAGTGTATTTTTGGCAAATTCTCTGTAATGAACAAGGTACAATTGGGTTGTGATATTATGCTTTCATTTCATTGTGTATGTAATTGAATCATTTGACTAGTAATGAATGTATGAATATATTCTTGGTGTTTTTAATTTGGATTTGTTCCATAATATCTAGACATTATGATTTTTAACACTTGGCGTCAACACCTCTCGAAGAAGACAGTATCACTTAATTGTGAGAACCTACAAGTTCACACAGATTTTTTTTATGTATGTCATGGTTGTTAGACATTATGACCCATAGCGTCACTGTTTTGTAAATGATATTGTATTATTTTACAAAATTAACTATGTGATAATGAAATTGCCTTTTGCCGTTTTGTAATTTATTTACTTTGATATATAAATGGCGAAAGTCCATATGATTAATTCCGTATTGAGATGATATGAGACAGTATCAATACATAAAGGTTTAAATCATTAAATATCCCTAGTCGGAGTATTATCGAGATCAGACATCGATAATGCGGAATAGACTAATATTGCACTTGTGCATGTTGTGAGGGCACAACGGCATAGTTCTCATATATTTAAGTATAGGATACTTATGCAAGTGCGATAGGAGGTTGTGTTTTACCGATGGTACGGAAAACAGCTTCGCTCTGGATAGACCCCGCGGAATCCCATTGGTAGTATGTCTGCGTGTCTATGGGAGGCCGCATCAGGGTAGGTGTATATGGTCTTAACCTGAGACTTGCATCGCTAGTACTTGCGACAATAGGTAAACTTTGGTTTTGGTGGTTGGGGACCTTAACTGGTTCTGTGTTCACCTCTTCTGGGTTTATCAGGAATCGTAGTGCACTGGGTGTGATGTCAAGATGGAAGTGTCACTTCAGACATATGGAGTTGATGATCACGCAGGATACAGAACTAGTGCTCTATAAAAGGTTGCAACCGTCGGGACAATATGACTAGGTCAGTATTGCCCGATTTAAAGAGACTAGTTGCTTGATGTCCGATATATGTTTCGTACGGGGCAGACACATTTCCAGCCCCAGGCCTAACATGTGATCGTCCGATACTGGATCGATGTACGCAATACTACGGTATACTACGCTTGATATAGATCTAATATTCCAGTAAGAATATTTCTGGAGAATTGGGTAGGCATGGCGCTTTGCTAGAAGCCAACCTTGTCTTGTAAATCGGTAAAAACGTAGTACAAGGTACGTACGTGTTTGGATTATCCAACGACCGTATTACTGCCAACATATCCGGAGATCTCTTGGGTCGCTTCCTGAAGATTCACCTATGATGTTTGATTCGAACTTTATTAATCTTGGATTAATAACGGAGAAACTTTATCTTGGATAAAATGCCTTATTAGGAGAGAGAGAGAGATCGATTAATTGGAATTAATCGATAAAATAATATATTCGATATATTATTAAACGAAATTAGATTTCGACGCGTAATTAAAATCGGATTTTAATTCGGGCAAACGAATTAATTTAGAATTAATTCATTAGCGAACTGAATAGTAATTTCGCAAGGCGTAATTATTTAATTCACGTCGCGACGGAAATTCGTTAATTCGAAATTAACGAAACCGAGCCCGAAAGTGTTTGCGGACACATTCGTATTTTGAATCGAGTGATATCCGCAAATCACATCGCGATATCTCATTACTTAATACGAATAGATGGTGGATGTATCTAGTCACCTTTGAGGGATGATACATTGTCTCTAATCTCAAAGTGTGGTAATGATGGCAAATGATGGATTTCATTTTGGAGGGAAAGCCATGCACGGTTTTGAAGGATTTTTTGCATTAAAAAATTCTTTTAGTATTAGATATCATATCACTTTTCATTTCCTTTGTCTCTCACGTTTTTTGGCATGCAAAGGGAACAAAATTAAAAGTGAAACACTCTCCTCTTCTTTCTCTCTTGCTCACGCCGTGAGCTGCACATACAAGGCAGAAAATTGTTTTCTCATTCTCCATTTTTGCTAGCACAAGCAAGGAATCAAAGGAGGTGATAGGGAAACCACCTTGGAGCTTGGAATACACAAAGCTTGGAGCTTTCAACTCTTTTCTCCTCTTGGCCGAAACTGTTGGTTTATTCTAAGGTCCCAAGATCAAATCAAGACATGAAAACATGCGTGAACACATCAACGGAGGTAGCGGAATACTCACATTGATCGGTTGAGTCGATTTGGAGACGAATGAAGTCCAAAAACGCACTGCCCTTCACGCCAAACTGCAACAGTCCACTGTCCCTGCAAAACAGAAATTTGAGTGAAGAAACGGAGCTCCTAGCTTCGTCGGATGGATCCCGTCTCATGGGGGCACCTCCCTACCACCTTCGCAAGACTCGTAGTGTGCTAGCACTTGCGGTTTTGACCATGAAAACCCAACCCTTGCTTCCCTAAAGTCACGCCTGAACTGGTTCAAAACCAGTGAGCAAACCTTCTGTTTTGGCGTGAGGAGAGGAGAGTTTTGAGAGAGATGAAATTGTGTTAAGTTGAAAATGATTTACCAAAAATCAATTTATATTTATGCCATAATATTTATTAAATTGATAATAAATTTATGACACAAATCATGCAATGGTTTAGAGTGTCAAACACTCAAACTCCATGCAAGACCATTGAGTGTATTGTACACTATCACCATGCAATGCATTAGAATAAAATAATGCATAAAATGACATGTGTCATGTGGGCCCCACACGTTTCCAAATGATAGTGGGCCCACGTGCACTCACGCGTTCGGGTTCGATATTTCCGAAATACCGAGCTTACGTCGCGACGTTAATTCAATCGAATAATTGCGGCTAGCGAAATTATTATTTACGTCGCTAACGAATTAATTCTAAATTAACTCGTTTGCCCGAATTAAAATCTAATTTAATTCCGCGTCGAAATCTAATTTCGTATAATATATCGAATATATTAATTTACCGATTAATTCCAAATTAATCGTTATCTCTCTCTAGACGATATTTTATCCTAGATAAAATATCTCCGTAATTAATCCTAGATTACTTTTCTTTCTCTTCTATATAATCCCAGATTATTCAAGAGTGCAAGTTGTGCGTCATCGGTGGATTATCGGGAAGCGACCCATGAGATCCCCGGATAATCTGGCAGTAAATACGGTCGTCGGAGTATCCGAATCACGTACGTACAAGTACTACGTTCTACCGATTTACGAGACAAGGTCGACTCCTAGCAAAGCACCAAGTCTTCCCAAGTTCTCCGGACATATTCATCAAAGAATATCAAAGATCTGTTTCAAGCGTAGTATACTAATGTATTGCGTATCGGCCCAGTATCAGATAATCACGTGCTAGGGCTGGGGCTGGATAAGTGTCTGCCCCGTCCGAAACACATATCGGATGTCTGGTAACTAGTCTCTATAATCGGATATTCATGACCTGGTCATAATATCACGATTGGATGCGCATCACTGAAGAGCACTAATACCGTATCCTGCGTGACATCATCTCCATTATGACTGGAGTGACACTTCCGTCTTGACATCACATCCAATACACTACGATTCTCTGATAAACCCAGAAGTGGTGTACACAGAACCAGTTAAGATCCCCCACCACCAAAACCAAAGTTTACCGATTGTCGTAAGTATTAGCGATGTAAGTCTCAGGTTAAGACTATACACACCTACCTTGATTTCGGCCTCCCATAGACACCTAGTCATAATACCAATGGGATTCCGAAGGGTCTATCCAGAGCGAAGCTGTTTCCCGTACCATCGGTGGAAACACGACCTCCTATCGCACTTGCACAAGTATCCAATACTTATATATATGAGAACTATGCCGTTGTGCCCTCACAACGCGCACAAGTGCAATACTAGCCTATTCCGCATTATCGATGTCCAGTCTCGATAATACTACGGCTAGGGATATTTAATGATTAATCCTTCGTGGACTGATACTGTCTCATATCATCTCAATCCAGGAACTAATCTTAGGGACCTCTCTTCATTTATATGTCTATGGTGTCTAATCACAAAATGAAGAGAGTGCAATTTCCTTGTTACATAGTTAATTTGCTACAACAACACAATGATCTGTGCAAATAGTGACGCTATGGGTCATATTATCCAACAGAAACTTCAAGGATCTTGGAGCTTCAACCTTTGTTCATCTTTTCATCACAAAAGCTTTGTAAGTATGATTCCGCCATGCTTCAAGTTTATTATATATATTCATTTTGTTGTATTTCATATGTTTAATCTTTCCTTGGGACTAATTTTAGTAACCTACAATGGTATCATTGAGCTATGTTTAAGCATGAAATATATTAGGTTAAAATTTGGGTAAAATTGATTGAAGCATGTTCTTGTGAAATTTGATGAATGAGTATGCTTACATGTATATAGAATGATATATATGGAATCAATTTTGAGAAAAATGCATTGGATGATTTTTCCCCAAAAATGTAACCTTGGCCGAATGGGTATGAACATTGGATGTGTTGGAATTTTTGTGTACTAGATCATTGGATGACTTAAAACGTATACGGGACGTAGATTAGTGATTCAATCGGATTGAAAAACAAATCGACACAAAAATCTCACTTGGCCGAATACTTATGGACATGAAAATGGACTTGATTTTTGTTCAAATTAATGTTGGACATATGTTTTGAACAATAGATGATTAATAAATTAAATTGGTATTTTGATATATTTGGTTTAATGTATTAATCTTGGTTTTACACTTTAATTAATTGAATTTTAAAATTTGGAATATTGAAATTTAAATTAATGGGCTTAATTGTTAAATTGGGCTTGTAATATTATATTTGGGCATAATGGGCTTGGTTGGGCCAAGTAGATTTGGGCCAAAAGGATTGGATCCAATTTGGGCCTAAATCACTCCATTAAGTCCAAATGTAGTATAATGGGCTTTAAAGTTTAATTGGGCCTTATGGGCTCGAAATTGATTTTGTGGCATTTAAGGGTGATTCCTTATTTGGGCTTGGTAATTGGGTTTGACCCACATTGACCAAAGCCCAAGCCTTAATAAATCAATTGAAAGCCCATCGGACTTTAATTAAACAAACATTGGATGTTAGTTGGGCTTTGAGACCCAATTAGATTAGATTTAGAATCTAAGTCTTTAAAGCACATTAAAAGTGTAAACATTTAATTTGGAATTAAATAATTGAATTAGTATTGAATACGAATTAAATTAGATTTAATAAGTAGTTCGATATAATTCGTGAATTCGTACCTTATGTACTTATTCTCAAACGAGTGGGACTCGCGCAAAATCAAAACCGTTGTTTGAACATTGGATGATCATTTAAACAAAGACTAATTAATTGGATTAGATTGGTTGTAAAGCATGTCTTGTTTGAATATATATGTATGTGATGAATGAATAGTGTATATCGGATGGATATTAGAAGGGAAAGGGTAATTTTAGAAATTATTGTAAATTTAGAATTTATAAATTGGACCTGCGTGTCCAGCCTTATCTCTTTTATCTCTTTGTATTCTCTTCTCACCTGATTCCCCTCAATGCAAATGAGGTTTCTCTTATTGTATTATGTAATTGGGTAGTAGTAGAATAGTGCTAGCAGGGAGAGGAAAGGGAGTGATTTGTTCTAGGAACAAGTTGTGTTATATATCCATCTGTATATCACTATTAATTTACTTTACGCGCTTTATGATGTTTTAGAAGCATGCTTAAGGGTGTATGTTGATGAGACCTAACAAAGATAATAAATTGGTTGCCAATTACGCAAAAATCCCTCAATCTATATTAAGCGATTATCCTTCCATTGAATGATTCTTGTTCAAGATCCGATTGGCATTGGTTTGTTGGCCAAAGTCAAGACCTTGTCAATTAGGATGTACTTGAATCATGAGAGTTTTGTTCCACATCGGTGTCTTGTCCAAGTTGTGATTTGTTGGCCAAAGGCAAGATCACTTCTTGTCCAACGACATTGATTACGAAACTATCCTTGTCAATGGGTCCCGCTTAACTGGAATCATTAGGTTTGTTGTGCCAAAGCCAAGGCCTAGATGATTCGGAGGATATGGTTAGAAAATGTATTAGATACATTGGCATACGCAATATGTTTAGGACTTGGATGTCCACCTAACCGGATCTAGGAATTGGATTGGATCCAATTGATCTGTGAGATCTACCTAGTTAAATAGCATACAGCTTGTTGGCCAAAGTCAAGGTTGTGTGTTATTTAACGGGATCCTAGCCCACTAGGAAATATGATTTCCCGAGTTCTCAACAGAGGGTTAGAGACTTGATGAAAATAGTGGGAGGCTAGTATGTGAATTTGCAATTTCATTCAGATACTTTGCCTTACGCGTTCTTCAAAATTATTTCGTCTATTTTAATTAGTTGGACTAATACATTGTTATTTTTGTAACAGTTTGACTGTACCCACTTTATCGTTAACTAGATAGTTGGACTATCGTAGTTAAGATGGCAGGCAAAGGAAATGTCCGAGATATCATCATGGGTGATAATGTCTTTAAGGGCACAAACTTTGCTGACTGGGAAATGAACCTGAGGATAGTCCTTGGGGCTGAGAGGATGTTGTACACTATACAAATACCTCTCCCGCCTAAGCCCACTGACCCACTTGAGCTGGAGTTATGGAAAACTCACAGTGATGATTGTGACACAGCTCAGGCTGTTATGTTAGCTTCGATGACTCAGCACTTTCGTCGCCAGAATAGGGACTTGGATCCTTATAACATGATGGCTAGACTGCGAGATCTCCACCGCACCAATAAGCGGATGGAGAGGTATGAGTTGGTGAAGAAACTCTTCCGCCCCGAATGACTGATGGCGCATCAGTTGAGGCCCACGAGACTCAAATGATCGCCGATATTGATGAGTTGGCCAATATGGGAATAATCTTGGAGGCTGAGCTGACTGTGGATTTGATCTTACAATCGCTTCCCGATACTTGGAAACAAATCATAATCAACTATAAGTTGATGGACACGGATGACTCTCTTGGAGAGCTGTTATCCGTCTTGAAGGAGTCTGAAAAAGAACTCCTAAAAGGGGGCAAGCGCGAGGCGCACTATGCATCGACCTCTCAGGGGCCAAAGGCTGGGCTTAAGGCAACTGGAGGGGTGAGGAAGAGGAAACATAAGAACAAGGGTAAAGGCAAGTCGACAAAAGCTTCTGGGAAGCCAAGGAACAAATCTCAAGATGTCTGCCTCAACTGCGGCAAGAAGGGTCACTGGAAACGTGACTGCCGAATGGGCAAGGGACACAAGGAGGATATCAAAGCAGGCAAGGCACCAGCCTCTGGTATGTTTGTTATTGAAATAAATATGACTACTTCTAGTCTTAAAAATTGGATTTTTGATTCTGGTTGTGCTGCTCATATTTGTACTGATTTGCAGGATCTGCAGAATAGCAGGATGCTGGCTTCAGGGGAGGTTGACCTACGAGTCGGAAACGGAACACCAGTTGCTGTTTTGGCTGTAGGGACTTTTGTTTTGGAACTGCCCTCAGGGCATGTACTTAAACTTTTGAACTGTTATTATATACCTAGTTTAACTAGGAATATTATATATGTATCTTTGTTAACCCAGCATGGGTACACTTTTGTATTTAGAAACACTGGGTGTTATTTATATAAAAATGATGCAGAAATTTGCACTGTTGTTGCAAATAATGGTCTTTATATTTTGAATGTAAATGAATCTCCTAAACACAAAATGACAAACAAAAGGCTCAAAAGGAGTAATCTAAAAGATGAAGCTTACATGTGGCATTGTCGTCTAGGACACATTAACAAGACTCGCATATCCACACTTTCGAAGAGTGGGTACTTGGACGGATTTGATCCTAATTCATATGATGTCTGCGAATCTTGTCTTTTAGGCAAAATGCCTAAATCACCTTTTAGCGGTAAAGGTGAACGTGCCACAGAACTGTTAGCCCTCGTTCATAGTGACGTATGTGGGCCCATGTCTAGCCAGGCTAGAGGTGGATATCGATACTTCGTAACCTTTACGGATGATGCATCACGTTACGGTTATGTGTATCTAATGATGCACAAGTCGGAAACCTTTGAGAAATTCAAAGAGTTTCGACACGAAGTTGAAAAACAAACAGGCAAGAGTATTAAGACATTACGGTCGGACCGTGGTGGCGAATACTTAAGTTATGAGTTTCAAGATTACTTGAAAGAACATGGTATTCTTTCACAGTGGACTCCTCCTGGAACACCGCAATTAAACGGTGTGTCTGAACGGAGAAACCGTACCTTGTTAGACATGGTAAGGTAATGATGAGAGCGCACTGAGCTACCAATATCCTTCTGGGGATACCCATTAAGCAGTGCAATACTTATTTTGAATAAGGTTCCGTCAAAGTCTGTTGAACAGACTCCATACGAGATATGGACAGGAAGGAAACCGGGTTTCTCTTTCCTGAAGATTTGGGGTTGCTGGGCATATGTTAAACGTTTGGAAGGTACCAAATTAGAACCCAAATCAGATAAATGCCTTTTCGTAGGATATCCTAGGAAACCAAAGATATTACTTCTATCACCCGCAAGAGAACAAAGTATTGTTGCTCTACATGCATTTTTCCTTGAAAGGAATCTTAGATGCAGTGGTAAGTGGGAGGGAGGAAAGTGGAGCTCGATGAAAATCGTGGTGATACTGTTCCTGGGAATGAATCAACGACGGAACATGAACATACCATCTGGGATGAGTCTGTACCACAACCTTCATATACACAAGGACCGCGTAGGTCGGAGAGAGTCATGACAGTACCTGAGAGGTATGGGTACCTGATCTCGCCTCATGTAGATATTAATCTTATTGAGGATAATGAACCGTCTACGTATGAGGAAGCAATACAAGATATTGATTCCGCTTTATGGCAAGAAGCCATGAAGTCTGAGATGGATTCCATGTATGCCAACCAAGTTTGGACACTGGTTGATGCACCAGAAGGTGTAAAACCTATTGGATGCAGATGGATCTTCAAGAAGAAGACCGACATGGATGGCAACATGCAAACATACAAAGCTAGGCTTGTAACAAAGGGGTATCGTCAACAATATGGTGTTGATTATGACGAAACCTTCTCACCCGTTGCCATGATTAAATCCATTCGGATAATGCTTGCAATAGCTGCATATTTCGATTACGAGATATGGCAGATGGACGTTAAAACCGCTTTCCTTAACGGAAACCTTTTGGAGGATGTTTATATGCAACAGCCTGACGGTTTTATCGTACCTAGACTTGCAAACAAGGTTTGTAAGTTAAATCGATCCATTTATGGATTGAAGCAAGCATCACGGTCATGGAATCAGCGTTTTGATGAAATCATAAAAATATAATTTCGTGCAAAACGAAGATGACCCTTGTGTATACAAGAAGGTTAGTGGAGAGCACTGACTTTTATTGTCCTTTATGTCGACGATGTATTGCTTATAGGCAATGACATTCCCATGCTAACGTCGGTGAAAGCTTGGCTTTCATTAAAATTCTCCATGAAAGATCTGGGAGAAGTAGCCTTTATTCTGGGAATAAAGATCTACCGCGATAGATCTAGAAAGCTGCTTGGACTCTCGCAGAGTACATATTGACAAAGTGTTGAAGCGATTCAGCATGGATCAATCCAAGAGGGATTGATGCCAATGTTACGTGGTACCTCTCTGTCTAAGGACATGTGTCCTAAGACTCAAGAAGAGAGAGATAACATGAGTCGGATACCGTTCGCCTCGGCAGTCGGATCGATCATGTATGCCATGATATGTACACGACCTGATGTGTCATATGCTTGAGCATGTGCAGTCGCTATCAGGCCGATCCAGGTGAAGGTCACTGGATGGCAGTTAAGAATATCCTTAAGTATCTTAGACGAACTAAGGATGCTTTCTTAATTTACGGAGAAGGAGAACTTGTGGTATCTGGGTATGCCGATGCAAGTTTCCAAACCGACAAGGACGACTTCAAGTCGCAATCCGGGTACATTTTTTGTTTGAATAACGGAGCAGTGAGCTGGAAATCTTCCAAGCAAGATACTGTTGCCGATTCAACGACAGAAGCGGAGTATATTGCTGCGTCGGAAGCAGCAAAGGAGGCAGTTTGGATCCGAAAGTTCCTAATCGGATTAGGAGTAGTTCCGTTAGCAGCTGAGCCCGTTCCATTGTATTGTGACAATAACGGGGCTATAGCACAAGCTAAGGAACCAAGGTCTCATCAACGATCCAAGCATGTTCTTGTTCTTCGCGTTACCATCTGATTCGGGAGATTATACATCGTGGCGATGTAAAAGTCGAGAAGGTCGCATCAGATAACAACATTGCAGATCCGCTGACGAAAGCTGTTTATCCGCAAGTGTTGAACGACATATACATAGTTCAGGTATTAGATGCTTGAGTGACTGGCTATAGGCCAAGTGGGAGATTGTTAGACATTATGACCCATAGCGTCACTGTTTTGTAAATGATATTGTATTATTGTACAAAATTAACTATGTGATAATGAAATTGCCTTTTGCCATTTTGTAATTTATTTACTTTGATATATAAATGGCGAAAGTCCATATGATTAATTCCGTATTGAGATGATATGAGACAGTATCAATACATAAAGGTTTAAATCATTAATATCCCTAGTCGGAGTATTATCGAGATCGGACATCGATAATGCGGAATAGACTAGTATTGCACTTGTGCATGTTGTGAGGGCACAGCGGCATAGTTCTCATATATTTAAGTATAGGATACTTATGCAAGTGCGATAGGAGGTTGTGTTTTACCGATGGTACGGAAAACAGCTTCGCTCTGGATAGACCCCGCGGAATCCCATTGGTAGTATGTCTGCGTGTCTATGGGAGGCCGCATCAGGGTAGGTGTATATGGTCTTAACCTGAGACTTGCATCGCTAGTACTTGCGACAATAGGTAAACTTTGGTTTTGGTGGTTGAGGGATCTTAACTGGTTCTGTGTTCACCTCTTCTGGGTTTATCAGGAATCGTAGTGCACTGGGTGTGATGTCAAGATGGAAGTGTCACTTCAGACATATGGAGTTGATGATCACGCAGGATACATAACTAGTGCTCTATAAAAGGTTGCAACCGTCGGGACAATATGACTAGGTCAGTATTGCCCGATTTAAAGAGACTAGTTGCTTGATGTCCGATATATGTTTCGTACGGGGCAGACACATTTCCAGCCCCAGGCCTAACATGTGATCGTCCGATACTGGATCGATGTACGCAATACTACGGTATACTACGCTTGATATAGATCTAATATTCCAGTAAGAATATTTCTGGAGAATTGGGTAGGCATGGCGCTTTGCTAGAAGCCAACCTTGTCTTGTAAATCGGTAAAAACGTAGTACAAGGTACGTACGTGTTTGGATTATCCAACGACCGTATTTACTGCCAACATATCAGATCTCTTGGGTCGCTTCCTGAAGATTCACCTATGATGTTTGATTCGAACTTTATTAATCTTGGATTAATAACGGAGAAACTTTATCTTGGATAAAATGCCTTATTAGGAGAGAGAGAGAGATCGATTAATTTGGAATTAATCGATAAAATAATATATTCGATATATTATTAAACGAAATTAGATTTCGACGCGGAATTAAAATCGGATTTTAATTCGGGCAAACGAATTAATTTAGAATTAATTCATTAGCGAACTGAATAGTAATTTCGCAAGGCGTAATTATTTAATTCACGTCGCGACGGAAATTCGTTAATTCGGAATTAACAAAACCGAGCCCGAAAGTGTTTGCGGACACATTCGTATTTTGAATCGAGTGATATCCGCAAATCACATCGCGATATCTCATTACTTAATACGAATAGATGGTGGATGTATCTAGTCACCTTTGAGGGATGATACATTGTCTCTAATCTCAAAGTGTGGTAATGATGGCAAATGATGGATTTCATTTTGGAGGGAAAGCCATGCACGGTTTTGAAGGATTTTTTGCATTAAAAAATTCTTTTGGTATTAGATATCATATCACTTTTCATTTCCTTTGTCTCTCACGTTTTTTGGCATGCAAAGGGAACAAAATTAAAAGTGAAAAACTCTCATCTTCTTCTCTCTCTTGCTCACGCCGTGAGCTGCACATACAAGGCAGAAAATTGTTTTCTCATTCTCCATTTTTGCTAGCACAAGCAAGGAATCAAAGGAGGTGATAGGGAAACCACATTGGAGCTTGGAATACACAAAGCTTAGAGCTTTCAACTCTTTTCTCCTCTTGGCCGAAACTTCAAGGATCTTGGAGCTTCAACCTTTGTTCATCTTTTCATCACAAAAGCTTTGTAAGTATGATTCCGCCATGCTTTAAGTTTATTATATATATTCATTTTGTTGTATTTCATATGCTTAATCTTTCCTTGGGACTAATTTTAGTAACCTACAATGGTGTCAATAATGAGAATGCTTTGGTAAGTGGTAACTCAACAATACAAATGCCGAGTCTCTAATACAATGTAATAAATTCTCATTACAGATTCTTGCATTAATTCTTTAGTAATTATATAGAATATTGCCCCAAGAGGTGTGGCTTGGTGGCAAAGGGTTTAAGATTTCGTTGCCAGGTCTTGGATTCGAGTTTGAGAGTACATTTCTTGTAAGAGCATGAGGCAGTTGATGGTTTTACTGGTTCCGCTTAAGTTCGGATCGATTGGTTTAGCATGCAGGCTTTCAAACGTTTCCAAAGAAATATTATATAGAATATTCTTGTTTACTTCTTGTGTGAGAATCCGTCCATTGATTTTCTCATTGCGTAAAGCTATAAATGTAAGACGAGCTACATCCTACCTAATAAAAATATTTATAAACAACTCATTGTAAGAAGTTTGTATAGCAAATAAAGAAGGTAGTCCCACATCTAAAAAGAAAATAGAAAACACAACATTTATATATAAGTGTTCACTTGATACTCATATTAAATGGAAAACGTCTTGAGCTTGGGCTTGGATGTGTGGTTGGGTTATTGGGTATACTTGGCATATTTCAATATATTTAATATATTTAAAATAATCAAAAGATGGGCATTGGGCCTCTTGGGGTCTTGTGATGCATTACTTTAACATCACGTTAATATTATTATTTTGGTCTGACCAACACAACTCCTGGAAAATAACTGATAAAAAACGTCTTTTTTGCTTCTCTATATATAGAAAAGAAAATGTCAAAGTAGAATTATCCTTATTCCATTTTCGAATACAAATTTTTTTGATCACTTGAGAAAAATAAATACCTAGTAAATTCGTATATAATAAGAAAATATGGAATTACCGATCGAAAATACCGACCAAAGAGGATAAAAATAATTTCTGACCAATTACTGACCCAATATTTAATCGATAATCGGTCGGAAATACCACATGGAAGATTAATTTGGTGCCATTTTATGCCGTCAATAATTACCGACCGAATATTCGATTGGTAAGTGATAATAAATAGCGACCAAATGAATAATAAATAACGATCTAAGAAATAATTAGTCGATAAATTGATAATAAATAGCAATCGAATGAACATTCGGTTGCTAAAATAATATTAATTATAAAAAAATAAAAAATTAGACATTTTACCGACCGACCAATGGTCGGTCCGTAAAAAATAAAAAAATAAAAAAAATTTATTTAATATTATTATTATTTTACCTGATGTATATATACATTATATATATTATTACTCACACACACACACAAATATATATATATATATATATTCTTTAAATATTGTAACAAGAAACAAGTCATACCTTGTGGCAACTATGCTACACATTCAATCTTGAGGTCAAGGGTTCAAGTATACATCAATTTGTAGAATTAAATGTCGATTGTGCAGGTTTAGTTTGAGCCCACCATTGGGTGGTACCAAGGCCCAAGTCTGGGGCCCACGGTAGGCGCCATAATATTTTTAAATGCAATCAGTTTACCAATCGAATGAAGTTCAGCCGGTATAGTTTATTGACCGAATTGTATTTTAGTCGGTAAAATATAATTATTTATTTATTTATTCATTCAGTCGGTAAATTTACTTATAATGTTACCGAACGAAGCTATTTCAATCAGTAATTTATTATCGATGAGTCAAATACCGACCGAAGACTTTCAGTCGGTTTTCAGTCGATAATCGTGATTACTGACCGAATATTCAGTTGGTAATCTCCAGTTTTCTTGTAATGTCGAATTTCGATAAAAGTATAGTAATATACAATCACAAATTACCATGGGTTCAATTCAAAATCTATAAGAAAACTAAAATTGCCTATAAGCACTCAAACAATAATATCTATATACCCAAGAGAGGGGGTGAATTGGGTATTGGCCAAATATTGCGGAATTAAAAATCTTTTCGATTTTAGACACTTAGTTAGTAGTTTTACCAATTAAGCTTAGTGTTCAATTTCTACAATTAATAATTCAATAAATAATTTGATTCTTTGATGGAAGAGGTACAAATTCTATATTCCTTAGGAAGCGACCTAAGGATCATCTTTACTTGACCACGTGTACTAATGTTTTTTTTCCTAAAGCAATTAGTTGATTTATAATCATGGTGAATCTTGAAATCATCTTCTTAACCTTTTCATCGGCTTCCATCTTGAAGTTATCCAACTCGCATATGAACCGGTTGATCTTGGATTCTTTAACTTGGCTAGTTCCCTCTTTCATAATCTCCAACGACTTCCATAATTCATAGACGATTCCAAATTCCAGAAGTTTGCTGATTCGGCTCCGATCAATTGAGCAAAGTAAATGATTGAGAGCCTTTGCATTATTGGAGGCTTCCATGTAGTCCTCATCGGTCCATTCAGATTACGGTTTTGGAAAATCCACACTTACTATCTTTTTTCATTGGCATTTTATTGATCACTTTGAATGATTGCACATCAACGCCAATGAGGTAGTTCAACATCCTCATCTTCCAATAATTGTATTCGATTCCGATGTAGAACATGGTCTATTTGTTCAAAATCCCTTAGCAAGGTTCATTGATATATTACTTGTAGTTTTCATATTATCTCTTCTTGGATGGTCAAATCCTTTGCGATAAGTCAAAGCTCTGATATCAAATAAAATTGCCTACAAGCACTCAAACAAAAATCTCTATATACCATAGAGGAGGGTGAATTGGGTATTAGCCAAATATTACGGAATTAAAAATCTTTTTGATTTTAAGCCACTTAGTTAGTAGCTTTACCAATTAAGCTTAGTGTTCAATTTCTACAATTAATGAATTCAACAATTAATTACCAAATATAAGTTTCTAAACAATATAAAAATATAAAGTAGACTTGCGATAAATAAAATGAGTAAGGATTAGAGAAATTGACACCAAGTTTTAAAGTAGTTCGGCTAACAATGCCTACGTCTACTCCTCCAAGCTGCGCTTGAAGCTTTCTACTATACACTAGTGATTCCACACTTTATACCATGAGTTTTCCGTGGCTCACTCACAACCAAGAGTTTTGTCCCTAGGTTCACTCCAAACCTTTACAATGAGAGTTTTCGATTTTAAATCACTTAGTTAGTAACTTTAACAATTAAGATTAGTGTTCAATTTCTACAATTAATGAATTCAACAATGAATTACCAAATACAAGTTTCTAAACAATATACAAATATAAAGTAAAACTTGCGATAAATAAAAGGAGTAAGGGTTAGAGAAATTGATATCGAGATTTATAATGGTTCTGCCTACAATGCCTAAATACAAGTTTCTAAATAATATACAAATATAAAGTAAAACTTGCGATAAATAAAAGGAGTAAGGGTTAGAGAAATCGATATCGAGATTTATAATGGTTCTGCCAACAATGCCTACGTCTACTCCTCCAAGTTGCACTTGAAACCTTGCATTATGCACAAGTGATTCCACACTTTACACCATGAGTTTTCTCTGGCTTACTCATAACCAAGAGTTTTATCCCATAGGTTCACTCCAAACCTTTACAATGAGAGTTTTTTTTTCATAGGCTCACTCCAAATGGTTTACAACAATATCACCCTCTTGAGTATTCCAACTCAACAAGAGATTTCAATATCACAAATGTTTAAGAATAGAAGATTACAACATAATTTGGGTACTCACAATAGATAAAGAAGATTAAAGGTGGGAGTTTCTAACCTAAGTATTCCAAGCTCTCTAAAATGATATGAAGATGTATGTAGTGAGCTTTAATTATGAAGAGAGTAAATGAATAAGAAGATTTATTTGTCTCTTTATTTTTACCTTGAAAGAAAGGTTAGAAGGTAAAAAAAACTTGGCAAAAATGAAATTGGGACTCAATATATAGTAAAGATGAAAAATTATAAAAATTCTATGTCCTAAGAACGGTATGCCGGTCTACAGGGGTCGGTATACCGGTCCTGTAAATTAAACGGCTATATGAATAATGTCGTTGAAGATTAAAGCATAGACCAACTAGATTATTGATCGGTATGATGACCGGTATGCCGGTTAGCTAACCGGTATGAGGACCAGTATGCTCCATTCTGGTTCCAATAACTATGCAAACTCTAGACTGATCAGCATGGTAGACCGGTATGAAGTAGCCCGATTCCAGAGAACATGCAAAACTGCGCAAGGCAGAGCATGGACACCCGTATGCCGATATCAGGGACTGGTATGCCCGTCACAGTGCAACAACTCAGGATTTGAAGATTTAAAAACATTTTGCATATGACTATAATGCATCTATATGAATGTGTATGAGTTTTTTTTTTAAATATTTTTATTTATCAAATACTATTTATTTATTTATTTATTTTTATATTCATTTTTCCAATTCCCAAAGTGCCCATATCGCCATTCATCAATCCCTAAGCCACTTTGGAATCTCATAAATGATCTGTTCAATAATTAAACACATTGAACCATTTATGAACAATTCATACAGCAATCATATATGCTGTTATATTTGTATCGTGCACCGTTAACCATTGATTTCGACTTTGTTGTGTGTGATCTTTTGGGTTCCCCTCAAGTTGGACATGAAATGAATCTTAATAATTAATCGAACATAAATTATCCTCCGATCAGATGGTCGTTCTATTTCAATGACCAAGGTTGACATCTAGCAACATGCCAAGGCCCTCAAATGAGAAGGAAATATATATATATACCCATTATGTATGCGATTTACATATGATACGGTCCATCGTCTCACTGTATCCCCACCTATTGACCTAGGGTACAGAAAATGTCTATCTATATGGTCAAATGTATGATGTTGATAGTGTCATGAATCGTGCTAACCCAAGAATCTCACATGATTCTTCCGTTGTGGCCACAGTCTCAAGCACTGATCACACATATCAACCCGTGAACTGGAATACTACTCTTATAAGAAAATATTATCCGAGAGAGTGGCGATTCTCTGTTGTATCTTTACAAACTTCATGTGTTTCAACAAATGACCCAATCATACCCTTATGACCGGATCTTTTGAACCGGGGAAGGAGAATGTCAAAGTTATTTGATCCACACATAAGATTGTAAATACCTCAAGTCTAAGGACTAGTCATATAATCGATACATGAAAGTTCTCACAGACACGTGGGATAAACACTCCATATGAAAACTTTCGGCGGTCAGTTCGATGGACACGAGCAACTCATACATCCATGTGATACACCAAGCGAGCGGATCTCCGCTAGTAGCCTATGAGATCGGCTACCCCACTTAAGGGCGGATCATATCATCATGCTAGTCTCTCCGCTTTGTGAACGCCCAGATTATTCACAAAACTATGACTAGGAACATTTAAGAGTAATGATTCTCATAAGGCGTGGAAGCCATCGTCTTATTACTCCAATGGCTTTATTACAGTGTTGATGATTCATATAAGTTATGTAAGACACTTATAATAAAGATTGCCATTTTATTAATTAATGAAAATATTACAAATACATGTACATATAGCCCATCCACAAGTTGGGTATAGAGCATATCCCTAACAAATAACACATAGGTTCAAGCATTAGTGACCAGCGTAATCACACATGTATAACGCAAGCGCACATATCGTTCAAGTAGTATAAAAATTATCGATCCCACGAGGACTTAAAACCTTTTGTTATCAATTTATGAAGTTAAATGTTTACAATTATCTAATGGATTGATTGTTTGATTGGGTGGTAACTTTAAAATAAAACAAGTAAATAAATTACTTGAAAGTAGATTGAAGAAAATTCAAATTTATAAAACTATCCAGGGTTGTGAATCCTTCCAATATCTTTTTTAAAAGATGAAGTGGTTATTTTACGTTTGTGTAATATATTGGTTTATTAACTTGGAACACGAAATTATGTAAAAGCCTCTTCCGATGGTCAAATACAAATACCCAGTATAACCCAATTAATCATATTCCAATGTTAACCAAATTATCTGAATTCATTAAGATTAAGTTCTACTTATGGTTACCCCCGCCCGACAGATATATTCATATCCTGTAAGGAAATCTATTAAAGGGTTATCTATCCTCAAGGAAGATCGTGGGCTATTGAGTCTAAGGTCTTTAACCTAAAATCTCTTTTCCAAGTTCATTTTAAGTTTACCAGTTCAATTTTATTAATGGCCAGTTAATAAAAAGCATTAGGATTAAGGCTCAATAAATAAACCTTTATATTACTAAAACTGTAATTTAACCCCTTATAAACCGGTGATATTGGATTTCATCACAACCCCAGATAACTGGCTTAGTTACGACACATATTTAAGGGTAATAAAAACTTAAATAAAAGAAAAGACATAAAGTAAATGCTGGAAATTAAATTACTGGAAAGTAAATATTGAAAATTAAATTACTGGAAAGTAAATGCTGAAAGTAAATAAAGTAAAAGTACAATAAAGAAAATGCTGAGGTAAAATGATCCACTTTTATTACTAATATTTTAGATATCTCCCTTAATATAATATATTAACTTTGCATGATAATTACCAACCAGCCATATAGGCGGCATCCTGATTAAGTCAAATTAATAATTAATTACCAACCGACCAACTAGGCAGTATCCATGCTTAGTTAGGTTAAAACCAAATTACAATTAATTACCAACCGACCAATATGGCGGTATCCTCGTTACGTCAGATTTTAAATAGTTATTATATTATAATTAGGGGAGATTAATCTAAATAGCAATAATAAAAGCTTTACCTTTTACCCCAGCAAGGGGGAGTTACCTCCTCATTGCTTGAAAAGTAAAAAAACTGAAAAAGTAAAGAAAGAAAAGTATTTTGCGTAAAAGTAAATTATGGAAAGTAAAAACTGAAAAGTAAAGAAAAGAAAGTGCGAAAGCGGAAATTAATTACTGAAAGCTGTAAATAAAGAAACAAGATACAATCTTCTTAGTTATTCTTAAGAAATTTCAAAGAAGAAAGTATGAATTTACAAATGAAATGGCTTGGTATTTATAGGCAAAATTTTGCCTCCACCAAATGCTCCACTAATTGCTCCACCAAATCAAATTTTAATTTCTATCATGTTGGTGGGAGCTTGACTATTTTTATTATTTATTATTATTATTTTTTTGCTTTGAAAATGACTTTAATAATTTCACATAACACACTTACGGATATTTTATCAATTTCGGTCATGAAATCTTTAGAATTCGAAATTATTTTGTTCTTCACAGTTGTAGATCTTTGCGTCGTCTTTAATTTGGAACTTAAATCAGCTCAATCTGATATCAGAGTAAAACATTATGCCCAAAATACGACAGTTGCGCAAAACTGGAATTTCCGAAATTGCACTTCGTTAGAACGCCCTTTCAAGTTTTCAATCTCCAAAATTAATATGTCAAGTCCAATTTTGCCCTTATTTGACCCATATTTCATCCTAAATGATTTCATTGAGTCCCAATATTATTTTATTTGTAAAATAAACTAAAACACATCAAAACATTCATCAAACCCGAGAAACTAAACAAAATATTAAGTAAAAGGGGCGGTATATATTGATATATTTTCCGCTGATCAATTAGTTACATCATTCTCTAGAATTATGGAGTTAGTTCATGAATAAAGATAAAAACAATGACAATAGGCTCATGAACATAATGGACATCATTAGAGTTTAAAGAAATAAATTAGATGATTAAACCCGAATTGAATCTCTTCCTTTTTGGACGTCACCGCCTTCGTCTCATCTTCTTCCTCTTCAATCATCCTCATTGGATCTCTCTAAAATATGTGTTTTTAGACTTTGTGTTGTGTATTAGCCTCCCCATCATGGTTTTGGAGTATCTTGTGTATTTATAATAAAGTCTTGGAGTCCTTGTCCATGTAAAACCCAAAAAAGTGGTGTTTCTAGGGGTCTGCGCAGTGCCGCGGCACCGGAACATGGCGTCGCGACGCCGAAGCTGCGAGAACTTTGTATGTGCTTTGCTGAGGAGGCACCACAACGCCTTAAAGTGGGCACCGCGGTTCTAGTTGGTTTTTCTGGCTTGCCAATTTTACATTTTTCACTCTTCTCGTGTGCTTTCGATGCGTCCGTATGGTCCTAAAACATGTACAATTACCCCAAGTTTCATGTTCCAATGCTTCCTATAAATAAAACATAAAATAAATTATAAAATACATAATATGATATGGAATCTAACAAAATAGTCAGCTAAGAATGCATGAATAAGTGGGTATAAACCGCACTTATCAAACACCCCCAAACTTAAGATTTTGTTAATCCCGAGCAAAAGACAAAATAAAAACTAAATAAATAAACAAACAAAAAGTAACAAAATTAACTAGGCCACTTTCGTAGGGATCACGATTGTATTTAGCATATGCAACAAGCCTTTAAACCCCTAGGTGACCCTAGTGGACGAGTTATAGTCTCGTGAGGGCTTACAACGATGATACCCATAAACGTCATTCACAAACATGCAATCATGAAAAAATATAAAAATAAATAGCCCTGATAGTTATGCATAATATTGTCCTCAAATAGTGCTTGTCAATGAAATAAGAGAACCTTCAAAATACGCAATACAACTCAAATCCAAGTTCTTGAATAAATCATCTAAGCTAGACTCACGGTGTGTATGTGTGTGAAAGTTCATTCACAGCTCGAATCCTAATTAAGCTAACTCAATTATTTCGTTTCGAAAATTGAGATCCGATGGGTCAAACCAACCTAGATATCTCAAAAGTACTATGTATTTGCCTATTCTGTGCTTAGTATGGTATAATTGTTTTTCTTTTTTTCTCATTTTTTTAACACACATACCCTTTAAGGTAGCATTTCTCCTCATGGTGGTCCTAAAACTCGCTCATGGGTAGCTTCATGCTTATCGGTTATAGGTGGTTTAACTTCTTTCTTTTCAATTTTTTTCTTATCATACCATATATCATAATATTATCATATTGAGGTGGATATCTAAGCAAACGGTCATTCATCAGCATGCAATATTCTTCATGTATTCCCCTAATCTCTCAACTGCCATATCCATTTTTTCCCAACAAAAATACCAACCCTCATATGCAAATATTCTTCATCACCAAAAGCCAAGACCTTAAACACGTTATGGGCCCGCCTCCATAAATACAACTACTGTGCCAACTAAAAAGATTATATTTATCAACCTATAAATAGAAACAGAACTCAGAATACATTCATTCATGTCTTAGCTCTCTTACAGGAGCTCTCAAGATATTTCTCCCACAAAACACTAACCCACCACTCTCATGGTAGTCAAATGGAGGTCAAGATAACTTCAGACCTTTTTCTTCCATCATTTACAGCTCGTCTTCGTTACTGACTTGAACGTCGAAGTGCCTACGGCACCCACCACATCGGTGGGTAGACTCTCCACACTCACTCTACCTTTGTTTTGCAGGATCTCCAGTGTCCCATCATACAAATCTCAATTGTGGACCTCAGGCGAAATCCGTTGTCTACAGTTTTTTGGCTTGGAAAATTTTGTTAGCTCATTATTTTAGTTCTCAAAATTAGGGGTTAGTATTTCTTTGTCACCAAATTGAGAAAGACTAAGGGAATGAAAAAATTGGAGCTCAAAGTTAAGGATTAATGTAATCTTTATAACGTAGAAATTGTTCGTTTAATTCAATTATTTACATATATTGTTATATATGTATTTCCTTTAATTTAGGAAACTCAAATTTAGAATTGTGTAATCAATTAAGTTTAATTAAAGTAATTAAATCTTAATAAGATTATTTGCTAACTAATTACCATTCTAGAGTGTATCTACCACTCTAGGTATGTCTGGAACTGTTTTTGAGCATTTCATATGTGGTGACTCTAGTTTGTGTAATTTAATTTGGATTAAAGTACGTAATTTGTAATTAATTTGAATTAATTTGTGTTAATTTGATTAATTATGAAAATTAATTCAAATTTATGTAATTTATGAAATTGATGTGTTATGGATGAAATTAGGCATGTAATAATGCGTAGAAAAAATTCCCTAAAGCGATGCATTTTGGGAAATTTCCATCAAACCGTACTTAGGGGCAAAATCATAATTTACTGAAATTACGAGATTTGGCCATTGCTACAGTGATAACCATTGTACCAATGCGTATTATGTGTAGAAAAATTCTCGGAATTTTCGGTAGTGTTTCATGAATTTTCTATACTAGGAGCGAAATGATAATTTGTCAAAATTACCATAATCGCAGTGGACTAATCCGGTTTTACAAAAAATCCGGATACCTGATTATCCTAGTCAATTGATTCGTTTAACTAATAAACAGATTATCGTATAACCGCGGAAAGTGTTTTTGAAAATTTTATTATTAGTCTTTATGTGAAATCACTTTTAATATTTGATATTAATGAATGATTTTAGATGAAATAAGGATATATTAACGATATATGATATCAGTTAATTTATCTGGAATAAAAAAAATTTAAAAGTCAATTTTGTCTGTCACTGCACTTCCTCCAGGCTAACCCCAACATTGACTAACCTGGTAAATGTGATCTTAGCAAAAAGGATACATCCCAAACAAGTGTTTTGAAGCAGAAGGTATGTAACTGTACGTAAACATTTTTATCAATCGAGAATGATCATTATTTGCGATACATTATTTTATTTAGTAAACAAATAACTCAGCAATCAATTAGCATTCCAAATAACCACTATACAATGTTCATTTATGAGTTTGAAAATCACTAAAATAAGAAAAATTTGAAAAATACAGTATATTGATGAGCCATTATGAAAGAACTGACTCCCCAGAAACCAAGTAAAGCGCAACAAATGATTCTAAGAAAGTAATAGATACAGGAATATCATCAAGAGCAATTCACGGGGTACTTGAATATTTGGAACATAGAAATAAAAGCTGAGAATAATTTACAATTAAAGAGAGCAAGAGATTGGATGTTTCCCACTCAATCGATTCAATGATGACTGATAATGATTTTTGTTTAGTACGCAAACACATGTATCGTATAAAAAATATAGAATAATATCGATCATACGATAAATTATTAGTAATATCAAATATTAAAGTTTTATCAATCCTAATCTTATTTACACTTGCGATTACGAAGGATAATTATTAATTAAGTAAATTTAAGATAAAATCAAGTAAATTTAAACACATGAAATTATGAAGGTAAGAAAAACCTAAAATCACAACTTCTCCATAATATTTCATTAAATCATTCTCATCTATTTAACTAATCAACTATGATGAATTATTAACCTAGAATAAGAAGTTATTTACAAGCGTATTCCAATGGTCAAGTAAAAACGCTCAACTTAATTCAATTACCTATATTCCTATGATAATTAATCTAAGCCAAACACATTAAGAATAAATTTTACTTATGGTTACGTAAGCTCTGCAAGTATATTCTTATCTTATACAAAAATCTATTCAATAAAATGAGATCACGCGTTATCAATTCCCATGACTAAACCAAAACTCCATTTTCCAAATTCATTAGGGTTTTCCACTACTATTCTATTGGTGCTCAAGCAATAGAAAGCATTAAACATAGAGAATGATAAGCAATCTACAGAGAATGTCACAAATCAGTTGTTGTAAATTCTTCAAATCTTCAAATATAATAGTTTGGATGGAGGAGAGACATGTCATTTGGATGGTATCCCATAGGGACATGTCCTCCAATTGAATGTAACATGGTCCTATGCTCCAAGGGATGCATAGGAGGGGTATAACCCTTTATGGAGGGTTGCACCCCAACTCAAAGGGTGCCCTTGAGGCACCCTTCCATGCTTATAAAAGGAAACCTTCATGTTCTTTTGAAGTATCTGATTCAATCCGAATTTCATCCAAAGTTTAGAGTCTCACATTGTTATTTTGAGTAAAAAGAGAGTGCCCACTATTTCCAAGTTCAAACACTTGTTAAGGAGTGCTCCTTGAACAAGAAGCATCCAAGGAATCTTGGGAGAACATTGGCCATTTTGAATTCGTAGAGCACCAGTGACGGAGGCTAATAAGTTTTTAAGGACAAAGAATCACTACAAGAAAAAAGGCCTTTACTGACACTAAGGTTAGTGACACTAGGCTAAAAGTGTCAGAAAC